>VSDK01026651.1:0-54262 GCA_009767595.1 Symbiodinium kawagutii
GTGGCCTATAGAGTAAGAATGGCAAAGCATGTATCAAGTGCATATACATCTCATTGCTCACTACATGTCAGTGCATGGGATGGGTTTGCCAAGTGGACGTGTATACTTGCACTGCCATGGACATCATGAACTTTGGATTGGGCCAACTGCTTGGACCATGCACATCATGTCAACCTCATGGACCATGACCATCATGAGAGAGCTGGCGAGCATGCCCGCGCAACTCAACACGCGAGCGCAGCCCAGCGTGTCAAAGCATGTGTCTGCACTCAACGCCATCTGACTCCCACACCCGGCCATTCGATCCGCCTCGCCTGGATGAACATGAAGTCGAGGAGTCCTCCGCGCGCAGCACATGGAGATTGAAAGGGATGTAAATCATATCCACCCGAATGATCCACAGACATGGGCATTCAGAGTTGAACATATGAATACCCCAAAGTAAACAAACCCAATTCAACTCTAGACAGTGATGTACATTCATAAACTATAATTGCAACACAGTTGTGGAAACACAAAATGGCATAGGGCAAACTTGTGTAAACACAAAATGTCAACTGAGAAAAGGTTGTAAACACAAAAATGCAACCATGGTAGCTGTGCCATTTTGTGTTTACACAAATTTGCACTGTGCCATTTTGTGTTTACACAAAATGGCACCATGTCATTTTGTGCAACCGATTTTCTCTTGAACCACTCGATCATTAAGGAGGGGGGAATGCTGCCCAAATTTTTTCCAGACCCCTTTGAACAACCCTGTTTCGGAAGTGGTGAAATCTGAATTTTGGTGAACGACATGTATGGTTCTACAAGGACTTGCATCTGATATCTAACTTATTATAAAGTTATATATATATAACTTTATTTTATTTAAAATATTTAACAACTATCTCTTTTAACTTCTTCATCTCTTATTTCATTTAATTCTTTTCACTTGCTGGAATTGATTGTGAATATTCGATCAATTGGTTTGATCCCAGAATGAATTTGACTGATGGTTCACAAATCCCCCGTACTTAGAGTATTTTGGTCACACTTGGTAAGTGAACCCAACCTCATGCATCATCATGCACCGGGACGGAAACGCAGTTGTTTTTTTTTCTCACGCACTGGTCAGCGGAGGAGGGATATACTGCTACATGCAAGACCACGTGTCCATCATCCGTTCTCTGCATGGACCTAGCAATCAAACCAACATTCACACGTTGCATTGATACAACCATGCTACCATGCATGACGTGCCAGGACCATCGGGACAGACTTGTACTGTCGCTTCATTGAATATTGGTTGCCACACGTTTCTGGTATGTCATGTCCATGGGGCACCATATTGAATGACAGCCTGAACACCATAACATAGTGTTTGGGTTGAGTACATGCATATACCAAGGATGTGTGGCTGGTGCGCAGTGTAGAACCACCGCTACGCGCTGGCAGCAGCCAGGGTGCCAAACTGCAGGGATGCGAGCAACACATATGACACGAGCTCAAGTTAGTTCAAGTAAAAAAGGTTTATAGTGGTTGGGTGGTTGGTTGGTTGGTTGGCTGGTTATTTTGTGAGGGGCCGGGGCCTCCTGTGTTTCGGATGCTGTTGCTCATTTAATCACGGCAGTTCAGCCTGTCGCACAAAACTGGCTGAGGAACGAGGCGCGTACTTGTGACGCACTGCCAGAAAATAAACACAAAGAAACTGGAAACTGCAAATTCAAAACCAATTCAGCCCAAAGCCACGCCACAAGAGTACATTGTTAGTACAAGAATCCAGTCATTGAGGTGCCCAGTTCACAAGGTGTGTTGTCACAATGTCTTTCTGCCCAAACAGTTTTGCTTTGGATTGGTGGACGACCTGTACTTACTTGTTGATGTGTGGTTCGGCATCTCAATAAATGGCTGGATCCAAACGCATGGTGGCTAGACCAAAGAACAGCTCAGCAGCACTCAACATGCACTGCTACCAACAAAATACCTTTTATGCCCTGGATCAGTGTACACATATAGAACCCTGGAAACCTGTGCAGCCGAGCTGGCAAAGCCACTTCCCGAAACAGAAGCCTCCAAATCAACCAAATGCTTATATAACGCATCCAGTCATGGAGACATGAGGCTATGGGTCGACATGTCCTCCAAACAATGTCTTCATTATTACGTTAGAATTATCCCCTTGCGTTCATTCACATGGAACTTCACATGTCGCCCCAATCGTTGCATCATGCCTCCTGCAAATGACACCCATGGCGGATCAGGAGATCGAGCTCTCAGGACACACAGGTTGCGCATCCAGATGATTAAAGGGTATGAACATCCAAATGATTAAAAGGTATGATACACAGAAACTGATTATATAACAGTGGTGATAACATGCTCATGGCGGAGACCTCGATGCGCCATAGTCTGGCATCAATGGCACATCAATTTGCCATTGAATCCCTGACACAACAGCCATGTTGGCATCCTGCCAAAAAGCCATGAACGCTGAAACATGGAGAGACATGTCCTCTGAGAAAGTGTTGCATCATTCTGATGCCGTGATAAAGTGATGCCGTTTGAATTGACCAGGTTCTGTTTACCACATGTCACTCAATGATTGGTGTCATGGCATGGAAAAGTTTAGCACATGTCTCTCCATGATTTGCGCCATGGCATGGAACGGAGTTTGGACATCTGGTCCCGGCCGCACCGCGGTGTCCAAACACATGTGCACCTCCCTCACAGCAGCTTCTGGATGGACTGCGCCATTGAGCCCATGATGTCCAAGGCTTTGTCCATGCGCTCCCGCATGTCAGCATTGGACCGCTGCTGCTGGACCTTCCGCCCAGCGCGCGTTCTCGGGCGCTGGCTTCGCCTGGGGCCGCGACAGAAAGGGTGAATTCTGATTAAACATTCATTCATATCAAATCAACTGGACTGTTTGACACCATGTACATATGACCAATCATGTTATCAAGTAAAGAAGTTGTGTTGGATCTTTACTCATCCCAATTATGCAAGCAAACCTGAACAGAGAATGCTAACAACTAACATGAAAACCAACATGAAAACAACACGCGATCAACACATGCATGGAATGAGGAAACCTGTTAAACATAGACAAGGCACGGAACTCTGGCCAGTCGATGGTCCTCCTCGGAGTCGCTGCGCACCACCATAGCAGTGCCTTCTCCCCCACTTGAAGATGCCGTGGACGCCGTAGACCTGGGATCCCATCCGCTCTGCCATGAGCCTTTCGGATCCGTCCACCTTTGGCGCTTCCACTCCGTCATCTGCCCATATCCATCGCCCCACTCCTGATACTCCATGGACCAGGTCTGACCTCGTGGTTGCGCTGGAGGTGGTGGTGGCAGAGGTCGAACGGCAGGCGGCGGGGGCATGATCTGCTGATCATGCCGTGGCATTGGCGGCGGCGGTGGAACCCGCTGCTTTGGTGGAGGTGGATGCTTCGGCTCAGGCGGCTTCCGCTTCACACCCCTCTGCGGCGTCCTGTCAAAGAACGACGCTGCCATCTCATCCAGCTCCTCTTCATCCTCTGGCAGGTCGTCCATCTGCTCCTCCACCGCCGCTTCCAGCGACCCGTCATCCTCCGTGGGGAATGCAGCATCCGGCTCCTCCTCCACAAAGTCTTCGTCATCCTCCTCCGGAGCCTCCTCTTGGATTTCCTCGACGTCATCCGCACCAGGACCTGCAACATTGGTCTTGCCAAGCAATGCAATATTGCAAACAACTGTGTGAAACATGTTGTGGCTGGAATAGTTCAAAGTGGTCAAAACACAACATGGGTTTGAGCAATGTTATGATGTAATCACGTGCTAGAAACAACCATGCAACCATGCGTCACGACATTTGTTTGTTCACATGGCGCCTTCAGCAGGCTCAGCTGAAGCCATCCTTCCCACCGAGCCGCGAGGCGGCCACTTGCGACAGAATCGCGACCACTTAGGAGGCAGTGATTCCTCGGGCGGCTCCTTCGGCTCCTCGCGATTCCTCCACTGCTGCCGCCTCCAGTGGGGCTTCCCTGGCCGTTGCTTGGCCTGAATCCCTGCACGCCGCTCCCACATTGCGCAGAAGCCACCGCTGGTGTGAAGTGTGCACCTGTGTTTGTGTGTGTGTGTCTGTGTGGATATGTGTATGTCACATTGGGCTGTGATGCGGCATGTGATGACCTGCGGCAGCCTGGCTATGTTTATAGTGGAACCCGCCGCAGCCATTCACCAAATGATCAGTGAGTGTGTGCTCATGCATGACGCAGGTCCATGTGTGACCCATCCTGCGCCAACATCATGATGGCAAATCCGTCTTGATGGCGAGAAGCAGCAGAGCATACTCAAAGATACGCAACATGTTTCTTCCAACAGGGTGGCAACATAACCCGCAAACATGAAGCGAACCAACGTGTTGACATAACAACACAGCATGAAGTGCAAAAAAACATAAAGTGAACAACAACATGTGCCCTCAGTGTCAACGCCCCAATTAGAGTTTGTCACCCAAATACATCTGACACGTCAAGGCCGCATAGCGCCACCCCGCAGCACACTGTCCTCGTATCCTCGCAGGGCTGCCCAGTGCAGAATTGTACCTGGAGGCAAAGCTGGACACATGATGATGGGTGCTATCAATCGTCAGCGTGAAAGGCGCAGTACACATAACATTGGGGAAAAGCAACAACCAAGTCATGTCAGGAAGAATGGTATCAAACAGCAACACGAAAGGTACAGTAAACTATAAGCTATGTGGTGAAACAGTACCCATGAGGTCAATTCGGGGCAACAGCAACAGCACTGAAGTAAAACTACACCTGAAGAAAATGCCAAACAAGACTGTGAGCAAGCAGCTCTTCCACCTTTTCCCCCGTGGGTGGTTGCATGGCGTGACACACCAAGAACCTAAATTGCAACTCTGTGCAATGGGCTTTGCGCCACCTACTTGGCCACCCTTCCCTCACTGATCTTCTTGCGCCGCACGGCACAGAATCGAGCCATCACTCGGCCCAAGTGTGCGGCCTTTGGGTTTTCCTGAGCTACTCAAGAACAACAGAAGTGCAATGCATGAACACATCAGCATCTCCATCATCATCATCATCATCATCATCATCATCATCATCATCATCACTTGAATAATGCAACCAAAAGTCACAGCTGGAAAGGTATTGAGCATGCTTCTCAAGTTTATCCAACGGCATCTTTCGCAACAAAGCCAATTGAACAGCCCTTGGATTAGGAGGAGCGGGGGGCTTCTTGTAGTCCTTCGGTGGATTGGGCGGGGGCAGCATCATCATCATCCTCTTCCTCCATGGCGCCGGCGGAGCCGGCATGGATCTGTGGCCAGGACAGACTTCTTTGAGCCCACGCTTAATGACACAACATGCCAATGAACAATGGCGCAGGACACAATCCAAATGATGCTTCTGAAATTGCCACAAATTACATGGCAACAAACACTGCAATGAAACATACCAAAGTTACATGTCCACTGGCTAGCACCAAAGACCTGCGAGCAACAAGCCCGGCAAGGTTCATGTCGCGAGCACGCCCGCGCGTATCCATGAGTGAAAAGTTGCCATGGAAGTACAATAACGAGAACACTTTGACAGTGAAACAGGTAACATGTCAAACAGAAGGGCAATGCTCGCTGTTTGCACCATGCGGGTATACAGCTCGCTGGTGGTCCATGATTCGACATTGTTGCAAACACCTGGAACTCCCCCAGCAGCGACTCATGGTGCTCGCCTCTTCATGCGCGATGAGCTCGATGGAGTTGGAACCTGCACAGGAATGGAATGAGAACATGTGAGCATGCATGTGAGTCCCGTGGCTGGGGGGGTCCTTATAATCCAATGGAGTTGAAACCTGCACAGGAATGGAATGAGAAGATGTGAGCATGCATGTGAGTCCCATGGATATATAGGGTGGTCCATGACCCGATGGAGTTGAAACCTGCACGGGAATGGAATGAGATGATGTAACCATGCATGTGAGTCCTGTGGGGTGGTCCTTATAATCCAATGGAGTTGAAACCTGCACAGGAATGGAATGAGAAGATGTGAGCATGCATGTGAGTCCCATGGATATATAGGGTGGTCCATGACCCGATGGAGTTGAAACCTGCACGGGAATGGAATGAGATGATGTAACCATGCATGTGAGTCCTGTGGGGTGGTCCTTATAATCCAATGGAGTTGAAACCTGCACAGGAATGGAATGAGAAGATGTGAGCATGCATGTGAGTCCCATGGCTATAGGGCGGTCCATGATTCAACATTATTGCAACTATACAAGTCCATCCCCCAACAGCGAATAAACAAGATGAAACAGTGAATAACATTGCAACCGGCCTACAACGCACGTAGCGTGCAGCACTGCAACCACTACCCACTGCAACCAGCCTACAACCCATATAGCGCACAGCAGTGCAGTCACCTTACAACCCATAAAGTGCACAACAGTGCAATGACCTTGCCAGCTGACACATGTTTTTCTCGCTCATGCTCCATGTGAAGCACTTCGCACATGTTCAAAAACACTTTGCATGCAGCCACGTGAATGGCCACCTAGCTGGCTTTGCCCCGGCCATCTGAGTGCGCTGGCCATGTTGCCTCTGCCATGCCAGTGGCCGTGTTTGTGGCTTTGCAAGCTCGTGGATTCAAACCACACACTCGTCGACCAATTCAGCCACGCTCCTCTCAACCATTCTCCAGCCGCGAAGAGACATGATCGCACGGCTGCTTGCCCTTTGCCAGCCCTGGTGCATCAAGTGGTCTTGCCAGTACCTGTAGTGAAACAGAAGTGGAATATGGTTTCCCAATTGTCTCCCAACACTTTCTAAACATGACATGTTAACCATGCACCCTTGGAAAAGAGAACGTGCGCGTCACAGCAACCAAGCTGCTGGCGCCACGAGCACGCTGGTGGGCATCCATAGCCAGCGTTGTAATGCACCATGTCGTTGAACGCCTGCGACGCTTCATCCATGTCCTGGTCGAAACGTTCGTTCAATGGCATCTTGCGCAGGTACACAATGGCTCGGATCTTGGAGATCTCATAGGGTTTGAGCTTGCGGCCCCTCACCTGTCGCAGCTCTTCCTCCAGGGCACTCTGACTCGCCATGGGGTCTGAGCACGGGAACTCGGGGAGCTTCGCAACCGGCTTCTTCATGGGCTTCGCACTGGCTTTCATGGTCTTGGCACTGGCTTTCATGGTCTTGGCACTGGCTTTCATGGTCTTGAAGGTCTCGGCAGCTGACATGGCCTTTCGAGCCTTCGTCACCTTCATCGCCGTCATCGGCTTCTTGACCTTCATGGCCTTCATGGATTTCATGGCCTTCATGCTCTTCATCACAGCAGGCTTCATCACTGCAAAGGACAGAGCAGGGATCGCGATCAAACACGTATGCAAGCTCGAGCACTTTGAATGCATCAACCGCCACCCATGTTCATTGCATGCACAGACTCTACCTACAATGCGTGTTGACATGTCCATCTTGCATCTGAATGGGCACCTGGATCAATGAACTCTCAAGTGTTCATGCATGTGTGCATGCAGAAATGAACGCAAATACTGGCAACATGCCCAAAACAAAACATGTGGGTGATCCACAACATGAAAGCAAAAAGCGCGTGTGAAATCTGAATGTGTCAACGTCACAGTATAACTACCATTCCAGTTCTAGGTGGGCAAAGCTCAGCACTGTAAACAATGCGCTCTTGATCAAACACCTGTGCAACTTTTGACTCTTCCCATCGGAAAAAAGATAGCAACATCAAATGCATGTAAACAAATGGACTGCAGCTGCTATGAAGTCGGCGTGTTTCTTTCAGGGTGAGCATGATTGGAAGAATGTATGGTGACTTCTGCTATGTAGCGGAGGGACTGAACTCCCAGAATCCTAGAGCACTCAAGACCTGCGAGCAACAAGCCCAGCAAGGTTCCGCATGCGAGCACGCCCGCATGCGTCAGTTAAACATGCTACCATGGAAGTGCGAAACGTGCGTTGAAAACATCCATGATGCGACTGTTGTACATGGCATTGAAAACAGCTTCAAAGCGCAAAACCCAAACATCTCAACTTGAAGGATTTATTGTAATCGTGGTTCTATATATAGACCCTCAACAGTCGCAACATGATGCAAACTTCCTCTACTCTGCACCTTTACCTGTCCTTCGTTTCTTCGCTGCAGAACCATCATACAACTCCAATGGCGCTGGGGGCTTCTTGGCCAAGTCTGCACGGTAAAGGACCAATTCCTTCCCCGACTCAATCTTCTCCCCGTTCTTGGCCACGAGGATGTTGCTGTCACGTGGTTTGGACAACTGCATGTTGGCTTCCTCCGGTTTACTGGTAGTCTTCATCATCCAAAAGGGTACGTTGAAAGAAGGTGGGGACAACCAAGCCCCCACTGAATGCCTTGGGGACAATAGCAAACAAGCATGGAAAACATGATTGCTTGCATGGTGAGCTGAATGCATGGAACATGGTTCAATGTTTTAGTTATACAGTAAACAGATCGAGGTGCCCATCACTCTGCACAGCATCAACACGAAGGGCTTTGGGAGCCATGGTCTTCTCATTGTCAGCACTCTCAATCTCTACCCTGTTCGTGATGGGCACCAGTACCAACTGTCCCTTCGGGAACGCTTTTGATGTCTCCACTCCCTTTGGCTTCGCAAACATCTTCAAATCAGCATGTGGGTGGCCTTTCTCAACCAATTTCTGCATGTCTAAAGTAATCCGTGACTTGGTGACAGCCGTCTCCATGATGTTGACCCAAGCATCCAAATCTTTAGCCAGTTCAGGTACCTTTGTTTTGGGTTTGTGCTTCCAACGGCCACTGATCAAATCATCAACAGATAACTTGTAGTCGAGTCCGTCATCACATGTGACCACAACTTCTGTACTGCACATGGACTTGATGGTGCCAACGCACTCATCAGCTTTTCGCATGATTTCACTGCCAACCTTGAAGCCATGATCCTCGATGATCGCAACTGATGTCAGCCTGCCTTCCGATGTGTAGTCACGAATCCTGCATGGAAGGGGTATAAGACTTTATCATGTGGGCCCATGAACCAGTTGCATAAGTATAGATCTTAAAATTAATTTCAATATGTGCTCATTACCATGGCTAACGTGTATTTGAACAACATCTCAATACGTGACATGCAAATGTTCATCCTGCAGTCCTTCCCTTTTCTGTCTTGGAAGATGCTGCAGCAGCAGAACTTGAAGACTGTTGTGATTCCACAAAAGTTTCCCATGGTGAACTCACTGCCACTTCTGCAACCGTCTCCCAATACTTGATGCACTTGTGCGCTGAAAAACGGATGTCTTCGTGGAGTTCAAACGGCAACTGAACATCTTTGAGCTTCTTCCCAAAAATGATCATGGCACACTCAACCTCAAAGACGCCTAAGCCTTGTACCAGCTGAGGCTCTCCCAACTCGGTGATTCCCTGGCCTACTTTCCTCAGTTGTTGGTAGACCCTCTCGAATTCCATGGCTTTCTTGAACATCTCTGGATTCCCCAAAGACTTCTTGACATCTGATGCTGAGAAACTCTTGTCCTTCAAAGCGAACAACGCCTTCAACACAGCATGCCTCCAAAGCACAAGCTGTTCCTGGTTCTGGCCTTTGATTTCGGTGCTCAAAGCCTGCCACAAAGATTCTCCGAGGGCACGTCCACTGTGACCATGGGCACGGATGAACTTCTCACTTTGCAACATCAAATGTGCCGAGCGGCCCCCCCCACATTTGAGAAGAAACTGGTATATCTGTGGAATGCTCTCTGGACATGGCGGTTTCGTGCGAAGCATCGCAGGACCAATGGCCGAGAAAGGAATCACCTCCGTGCCCCCATGCGATTTGAACAAGCCAACCATCTTCATGGCAAGTTGGAACTCCGTCTCAGGTCGGGCCACTTGTTGCGCAGCGTTAGCCGCGCTCTGTCCCAGCTGGGGGAAGTTGGGGAACTCCTCCACGATGACCCGGGAGATGACCTCCCACTCGAGCCCCTTGACCACCGCCTCGTGGTACTTTGCGTCGCTGCGCTCCAGCAGCTCGAGGCTCAAGGTGCCGTTGCTGCAGCACAGTTTGCTGGCTGTGTGGCTGCAGCCATAGTACCAGCTGCGCATGACCTGGTTGCCGTGGCTTCCAGCTAAGGTCGCGTACCTCAAGGTGTCCCTGAGCGGTGGCAACCTGAGGGAACAAACGCAAAGACATGTCCACATGTAAGGGCGGCAACCTGAGGGAACAAACACAAAGACATGTCCACATGTAAGGGCGGCAACCTGAGGGAACAAACACAAAGACATGTCCACATGTAAGAGTGTGCAGTTAAAAAGTGTGTTCGGTGAACCCATGACAAAAATCAAAATGTTAACATGGATCTATGCATGCATGAAAGGAACTGCCCGTTGGACGAGCTCACGAGGCGCTCGTTGAACGCCAGAGTGTCTCGGCCACTCTGGCTGGCGCCATCGATCTCCACGCAAACCCTTTGGGACAAAGACTGGTCAAAGCCAAGCTCGAAGAAGTCCAACGCCAGTTGGCGCACATGGTCCGGGGAAAGGCCGAGGCCGTCACGATTGGACTGATGCACACCAACGAAGCTGCAGTGCAGAACTTGCCTCCACATGTAGCCATGCTGACGTAGCAAAGCGTAGAAGCTCTGCATGCTAGTCAGCAAGGCACCGGATTCTGCCTGACTCAGCAGGCAGCCCAGCTGCTTCTTGAGCTCCGCATCCATCGCACCAGGATTGCAGTGAGTGGCAAGCCAAAGTGATCCTGTGAACATCCATGTTTGCAATGAGGCGCCACGATAGTTTTATGGTTTAATGCAACTGTGCTGATTGGCTCACCTATATTTTCTTTTATGGTTTAATGCAACTGTGCTGATTGGCTCACCTATATTTTCTTTTATGGTTTAATGCAACTGTGCTGATTGGCTCACCTATATTGTTTCAGCTCCTCCTGAACTACAATCATGTCTTTCCATGAATGCTGTCAACATGCAATGATCAAAATGCTGCGATCTTCACATTCCCATGCGTGGCAACAGCGAGACATCAACCCGCATGTTGCAGAGTTGCGAGCTTTGGGCCACGCAAACTCTGTGACATGTTGCACTGGATTCTGTGACATGTTGACAACATGAGTGACGCATCAGACCTGTACCTTGAAGCCTGTCCATGTTGAAACCGTCCAGTATTTGTCAACCATCATGCATGGCATGGGCATTACATCACTCCACATGTTGAAAGCATCAGCAACCCATCAGAACTGCGTTTCTTCAATGACATGCTGAGACAACTGCGAGGACAACCCATCAACTGCGAGGACAACCCAGCGCTCCCGAGCCCGGCCTGCTTGTAGACGGCAGCGATGCGACGAGGTGGTCGGGCCTCGCAAAGTGATGGCAAGCAACAAGACTGCAACAAACAAAAGTAACATTGAAGCACATGCAATGAACATCCGACTAGTGCTAGTTTCAACATGTCACGACATTGACCTTTAAAATGATTGCAACAAAACACACGCATGAACTCTACATTACTGAATCTACACTGCGAACGTGCCCCGACATCACGAAGACTGCATCCAAGTGATATGAGTGGTAAGATGCAAACACAACAGGACAACAAAATGCAAAGACCCCCAACTCACTCCAAAGAGTTCCCCTGGGCCCCCGCACCATCTCCAAATGCTGATTTCCTGGATGAAACCTTGTCCGCCCATGTAAAATGTCATGCTGTCTATGTTGACAACCCTTTCTCAACAATGGAATGGTTATAGCCATGCGAGCATGCCCGCATGGCGAGACCAGCGAGCCACTGCCCATGCATGGTCCTTCATCAACATACTTGCCTTGCATTCAAAGTTTGCGCGCCGTGAAAACCGTGTGTGTCCAAAACTGTTCATGTGCAGTCATGATCCATGGCTTTGACATTTGTGTTATGTGAATTCGAGACACATATGGCCACATGACATGATGCCATATATTTTCTCATGATTTTACAAGGAAAAATCAAAAATCATTCATCAATTGCAATTCCAAATCAAAGAAGCCTAACAAAAAAAACATGTTAAGTGTTGTTGTCATAAGTAGGATAAGTAGCCTAAGTGGGTTTCCCCGTAAGTGGGTTAAGTGCACTTATCACACTTATGTATAAGTGGCTTAAGTAGCTTATGCAAGTTATCCCCAAGTATCACAAGTGGAAGAAGTCACTTACATAAGTAGGGTTCATAAATAGGATAACTGGAACTATCTATCATAAGTACTTATCACACATAGTAAATACATAATCTTAAATCATAATATTTATTAAGTTCATTAAGTAGGAGGTGTCTACTTACTCTAGATAATCCACTTAAAAAGCATACTTATTGAACTTATAACTTACTTAAGAAGGTTATTAAGTAGGATTGTAAGTGGAATAAGCATCATATCTACTTACTAAGTAGCCTGACCCTCCAAGCAGTCCGTGATCATGGCTCGGATTTTGAATCCTTCTTCCACTCCGGAAGTCATTGCATAGGATTCAGCTTGAAGTGTTGATCTACAAACACGCTTGATGGTAGTGGATGACCATCCAATCGGGTAGAACTTCGTTTCTTCACCTTCAAGAAACTTCTTGTCCACCAGGAGAGTCATGCGTGCTCTCTGTGATCTGTACGGCTCAAGCTTTCCCCGTACAATCTGCTTCTCATTTGACCAAGATTGCATCGCTGACTGTGCATAGGATGCAATCGTTCCAATCGATTGCCCTGGCCTCGAAGTAAAGTCCACTCTTCGAGTACTTTTGTGCATCCTTCACCACTGCATTACAATAGCGCAAATCTTTGATCGTGGCCTTGCCGCATACAGACTGAAGCTTACTCACTCTGTAGTTCAGATCAGGTCTGGCTTGTCGCGCAACCCACGACAGTGAACCAACTACACTGCGTAGTTGTGCATTTCAGCATCATTTGTACGATCTGTTTTCTTCATTCCAGTTCTGAACTTCACTGGTTCGATCTTCTCTGTTGTTGACTTACATGTCACTCGGATGTTCTTGTGTTCGTCCTGCTCGATCTCATGTCCACAAAATATTCAACGTGGAAAGCTTCCAAGATCTTTTCCACAAAGTGTTCATATCCAGGTTTCGTTGCGTACAATAAATCGTCCACATGACACGCAACCATCACTTTGATGTCTCCTTCCTCTTGGTACGTGAACAACGCCTTGTACTGCGAGTTCTGACGCAATCCAATGTCTGTCAAGACCTTTTTTAGTTTTGCCCAGAAACATCGCCCGGCATCTCGGGTGCCATAGATAGGCACTCTTGCCAGCATCATGGCGTCGTGCGGAATGTTTCTGTCGGGCAATCCGCCCCTCGGTTGACGCAATAGCATCAATCTGTCCATTACCATTCCGTGGACATATGCATTCGTGATGTCAACGCTGCGAATCAGCAGTGGGCATGCAACACACCAGGCTAGTAGGAAATTCAGAGGCTCTACCTCTGCGGTAGGGCAGTTTGTTCTGATCTCTGAGTATGACTGTTCCAAGTCACCTCGTGCTACCAACCTGCCTGCTTTTGTAAAGCGGTGGGCGTTTCTTTCCTGGATGTTGCAGGCGCTCATGCTTGTCACTGTCTATCCACTGTGTTGGTCTGGGCTTGCGCCCTTCCTGCAAGAGTTTTTGCAGTGTATCGCCACTGACAACCTGCACTGCCATGAGCTTCATCCACTTTTCCCACTCTGTGAGACGGGATTTATCCAGTCCATCTCTTGTTTCCTGGTTTTCACGTTCGTAATCGAACATTTTTCCTCGTGTTTTCTTCTTGGCATTCTTGCTCATCTGACCTTCTGCGTTGTGGGCCTCCAACCTTTCCTTGGCGAAGATACTGGTCTCTTCGTTTGTCTTCCGTTTTCCATCTTCAATGGCCTGCGAATTCTTCAGGAAGAACACAGTCTTACCAGTCAATTCCTTTCCAAGCATCTCTGTTCCAAGGTCATCATTCCAAGCGTCTTGGATCACATTTGAACCTCCTTTCTTGTAAGAAATTTCTGTGATTCTCCCATTTGTGATTTTGCCCTTCGTGACAGGACAATCCTTCACATCATCAATGCTAAACAAGGCAATTCGTGGATCGTTGTGTCACGAATCAACATGCCAAGTTACTCATCATGGTGCCATTCGTCCTTTGATGTTTCAACAATATTCGCTCCTTCAAATCCTCGGTCTGCCAATTTGACTCCGGATCCTTGAGTTCCAGTCCGTTCCCAAGGTTGGACTAAGGGTGACGAGGACGTCGCCCGTGACTCTGTTGCCGGTGACTCGGCGGCAACTGAGGTCCGGACAACCTCCGTCGGATCTGCACCGGAACATCGCCCAAGTGTTCGGAACTCCTCCGTCGCGATGATGGAATCATCTCCACGTCAGGTTCTTCCGTTTCTTCTCGCTCGGGAATTTGTGCGAGAGCGTATTTGCACTTGCGGTGTGGGGCCTTGTTACGAGGGCATTCCCTGTCCCCCGCCCAGTGGCCCTTGTGCCCGCAGGCCTGGAATTTTGTCCGCTTAGCTCAGCCAGCCGGGCCTTCCGGTCCTCCAGGCTGAGGTTGCCGCCTGCGTAGGGTTTTCCTTTACCCTTTCCTTTCCCTTCGCCTTTTCTTTTATGGTACGAGGGTTTTCCTTTGCCTTTTCCTTTCTTGCCCTTCCCCTTCATGAAATAGACATCGGCCTCGGATGTCTCATGGTTGGCAAGGAAGGTTTTTTGCACTCTGTGGGCCACTTCGTCTTCATCGGCTCCCTCTTGGAGATCTGCATCAAGGAGAGGCTCATAGGTGCCAGGGTCATCTCATGCCTCACCATCTCCCTTGCCATAGTAGGACTCGTCCTGCTCATCATCATGGTGCCAAGCCTCCCATCCATCGTAACTGGATGTGCCGCTGTACCAGGCCTCTTCGTGCCATGCGTTCCATCCATCGCAAGCGGATGTGCTTGCAATCCAGGCATTCCAGGCCTTAGCATCATATGATGACCCATCAAGATCTTCCCATGTTCCCATCCAGTCTTCATTTGCTAGCTAGGCTCGTTTTCCGCCTCCTTTCATGCTGCCTGCTCCTTTTCCTTTGGGGTGGATGGATTCTCTCAAGGCATGTTGCTTCACGAGGGCTTCTGCGACGACATCGAGGTCCAAGTTGTTGAAGGTGCTGGTCATGATCATCATGCGCTGTGTGTGTGACACTCCAACTTGGTCAAGAAGCAATTCACCAAGCAAGGTTCGGAGAGACATATCTTATTATCTTGGGGTCCAGCTTTGGCAGCATGTCCCACCAACGTCTTTTCTTCTCCACATGATGATCATTGACTCACCTCCGTGTCGGCTGAGCACTCTGGGCCTTCGACCCATCTTGTACAGCTCTCTGGCTTCTGCTGGGGCCAGTGGCAACATGTGCTTCTTCATCTTGTCCACCAAGGTCAGAGCGGCTGTGTCCTTGCCCAGCGTGTGTCCCATGGCCATGGCAACCTTCACGGTTTCGCCTGTCAGCCCTTCGACCACTTTACTGCCAAGTTTCCACTGGTCATTCTTGTCTGTTGCATGGTATCGCGAGATGGCACGGACTTCCCAGTCAAGAATCCAGCTGCACTTCCGTCAACGTTCGGAATGCCAGACTTTGTTTCCTGGTTCTTGTGTCCTTCCTGCTCGTAACGCAAAGTTGATGCAGCCATGATTCACTGGTTGTCCTTCCTCGGCACGAAAGGCTGAGTGCAGTCGATCCAAAATCCTCAAGCACGTACCGCCAGACCAAAGCCACAATTCGAAGGCTTAAGTGGCACCAACCTCTGCTAGCGGGATAGCAGGCTGCGTATCGAGTACCCCTGAGGTCTCAGTGGAACTGCGTGACAGTTCCGCTACCAACGCGAAAATTTTTCAGCCTTCAGCTCAAGCCGGCTGCGGTCAGAACGTACGTGAAACAAGCAACACTCAAAAGGGGAGTGGAACAGCGCTACATATCACATGGTAAATCCATATTTTTTTTGAACCCACATTCAGCCGCACCAAAACAAAACGAAACAAACAAAACAAAACGTAGCAGAACAAACCTCACCAAGGCAAAATGTACCATAGCACAACGTACCAAGACAAAACGTACCAAGACAAAAGCAACAGGCACCAAAACAAAAGGTACCAGAGCCAAACGTTCTACAGAGTACAACAATGTATTACAAGTCGTGTCGAGCCGAGTCGAGGCTAGTCGGGTCGAAACCTGTCTGCCGATTATACCTGCCCTTTCAAGGCGCAGGCGTGAAAACGCAATGTCCACAAAATTGTGAAACACTATGCCGCTCTTAAATTGCAAAGTGAGACACAATCTTGCAGATTGTTATTCCAATACACTTCGTCAAGGGCCACCCAATTTCCAAGTAATTACCCTCCACCTGCAATACATAGTCCGTTTTTCGTCCCATACACGTGGTTGATGCCCTTGACGTCGCCGACCCCCGGGATTCCACATCAACGCACAAATCACCCAACGTGATGAGTGTATGGTCGAAAACTGCTGCGCCAATTTCCCGCACTGCGTCAACACAATGTGGGACCAAGGAAAAATCCAAAATTGAAGCATCATCGTCTCGGTGCGCCCATTCCAAAGATAAGACATTCATGCCAAAAGCTGTCTCAATCGATTCCCGCGGGGGGTCAGACAATTTTATACAATTTTTTCCTCATCATGGCGTCTGTTGCTTGCAAATCGTCCTTCTATATTTTTGTGTGTCCGTTTACAAAGCATGCAACTGGAGTAATCATTGCCTCGAAATATTTCAGCTTGGAACGAACAGAAACGTTTTGATCACACAAGCCAGTTTCGTTTGCGAAAAAATCCGGGATGCGGCTTGGAGACGATGTTCAACATCACCACGCTGACCATCACGACCACCTTGTGCAGAGAAAATGCACGCGAACCGTTTGTGAGAGCTGCCTGGCCATCACACCAAGAACTATTCCATTATCCAAACGTATGCCGCGGGGCTCAAAAGCAACTAGGAACCCAACTTCCGCCAAAACAACGACAAGTTAACTTGACATGAAAATCAACGCTGCGTTTGATTGAGCGAGCACAAACAAATCATCTGCAAAACGTCCAACACGAAGGAAGGCCGTCATTCATATCAATGCCAGCATGTTGTACAGTCTGGCGCCACTGGCGCGTAGCCCTTTACAAAAATGCCACGAACAAACGCGGAATCACAACGCAACCTTGTCGCACGCCGGCGGAAATTGAAAAGAGCCGGTTGTTTCCATGAGACCCCTGTACTTCGTCCTGCTGTTGCCAAAACAGTCGAGTCGAGTCGAGTCCCTGCATGCCCGGAGGCAGCCCATCGTGGCGCACGTGAGAAAGTGAAACCAAAAAAATTCAAAATATCAAATCGACGCAGGTCCAAAGCATCAATCTCGCACACCGCAAAAAGTCACAAATCATTGATACGTCTCATCCACATTGCATTGTCAGCAGCCAAGGTGTTCCCAATCTCCAAGTCCCTTGTAACGACAATACGCTGTTGCGAACACAAGCATTGCAATTGCCACACAAAGGTGATCCCACACACTTTGTTCCCCCAATGCCTGGAGTGATGCAATTTCCAAGAGCCAACTAAAACTGTCCATGCGCATTGCCGCTTACACCGGCCGTTGGCCAGCATACTCAACCTTCTGGTTTCCGCCGGCCAAGCGGGACAACACGCCCTCGTCGCTGCCAGCTCGGAAGCCAGGACGCCCCCAACGGAAATGGGATCACATCCTCCGAAAATGTCGGGCCAGACATTTCAGCAGCCAAAATGGCCTGTGGTAGCTGCCGACTTCGCACATTGGCGTGTCGCAGAGCATGCATATGTGGCATTTTGTCACACACAATAATTGTGTGACGCTTATCCATTATTCCTACATGGGATCCAACGCAACATTGGCACATGAATTATGAATCAAAGGCAACTCGTCGACAGGGACGGTCAGCAATCAGATGGGATGATTCCTTATCAAAAATTTCGGTAGGATATGTTCGCCAAGAAATGTGGCTGGATGTAGCACAACCCCGACTCTTCCGGTTTTGTCTACTAGCAAGGTTTTGTTCAATTTTGCCGGCAGCTGTGCTTCCTGGATGGCCTACGTCCTTGTAGCGCCGGAGGCGTCGACTCGAATGGGCGGAAAGCCGAAAGGGGAAAAGTCTCACCCCAAACGCGCAAAACAGAGAGAAAGGAACCGCAACTTGGGTAGGTGCATGTTCTGCGCGTCGGGTCCTCAGATCCAAACGGGGACAAGACGTTTTTCATTTGGTTCCAAAAAACTGGTGACATTTCCGAGCTCAGGCTTCCATGATCTGTCCATGGCTACGGGTGATACCCCGATTGGCCTTGCAAACTTTCGTTCGCCAGCACGAGCCATGAGTTTTGTCAGAACCCAAAAGAAGAACCAAAGATTGCAAGAGGCAAAGTTGTGGGCAGCCGAAAACAAGAGCCGTGCTGAACGCACCAGGTCCAAAACGATCAGCAAAGTTAAGAAATTCCTCATTGAGATTGACGGTTTTGCACCAAGAGACATTCAAGTGAATTATCGGTTGTTCAAAGTCTTGGTGCGTGCCCAGTCCAGGTGGACTCCCGTGGCTTCCGTGTCGCAGACTCTCGCTATGACATGGTTCAACGATGAATTCGTATCTGATGGTGTGAAGGAAGCGGTGAATGACTTCATCGCTGACTTGGAATAGGGACGAGCTGGGTGCGCATGGCCGGATTGTGGGCCGAACATTTTGTTCAAACATTGTCCGGCACAAAAGCGGGAACAGAGGCAACAGGTAGAATTCATTGATTTGCATGTGTTGTGCAAAAATGTGCAAAGTATTCGTCATCAGGAACGGTTGGATGATTTTCTATTGGAAATTGACAGTGTTGATTTTGACTTGGCATTTTTGTCTGAAACATGGCGCGATGATGCTTCCGAGTTGCTGGTTACCCAACGTGGTCACAAACTTTATCTGGCGGGATCTGGCGGCCATTGTGGTGTTGGCATTGTTGTGTCCCAAACACTGGTGCAGAAATCGTCGCACATGGTTTTCAACAGCTTGACTTCCAGAGTGTCTGTGCTTCATTTTGGTATTTGGGAAAAACAATTTGCAGCCATTGCATGCTATTTTCCGACTGCGTGGGATACAGCTGAAGCCGTTGAAGGATGTTATGCCTTGTTACAATTTGTATTGAAAAACTGCCGCGCTACTGGACGAATTCCTATTTTGGGTGGTGATTTTAATGCTTGTGTTGGCCAAACTTTACAGCAAGACATTGTTGAACAGGTTGGGACATGGGGCCGTGGACAACGAAATGACCGTGGGATGATGTTGGTCCAATTTATTTTGCAGAGTGGATTGGTTATTGCAAGCCGGCAGCGGCCGATGGGCGATCCCGATGACAGTGGGACCTGCGAGCGGAGCCAAGATGGAGTGAGGACACAGTTGGATTATATTTTTGGACCTCTTCGGTGCGAAGTGTTGCGGGTATGGAACGATTTTTGTATTCCAGTTGGTTTGGATCACAGGTGTGTCCATACTGTTTTGCGGTGCCCTGTGGGTCAACGTGTTAGGGTGTCTCGACGGAAAAGGGGCCTCAAACACTGGCAGCCTCGACTTGACGATTCATTTCGACCTGCTGAATTTCATGCAGCGCTCCGGGACTGCCGACTCACTTCGTTAGAGGATGTTGAGAATGCATTGTTTCAAGCTGGCTGTCGAGGTGGTGATTGCGCACGGCTGCGATTGAAATTTTCTGAATCCTCTGAGTTGCGAAGTTTGCGAGCTCTGAGGCGAACAACGGGTTCAACAGAAAACCGCAAAATATCGAGTTTCCGGATTCGAAACATGTACCGGAAGGAAATCCGCACATGGAAAACTGCTCAATTGCATCGGCACTTGCGGAACACAGGTAGTTGGAAAACATTGCGGGTTTTGCACCGGGTTGGTCATGGATATGGATGTTCGCAGCCTCCTCTTGTCGATGATTTTGCATCCATGTTGGAAAATTTGTTTGCTGGGGACCAAAATTTTCCGGAGAAACCTCCATGGTTGACAGAGACCCCGTGGAACTTGGATGAGTTGAAGGCAGCCATTCGGAGACTCAAACCTGGGAAGGGTGCGGATGAAATGGGTTTGGTGGCCGAATTGCTGAAACATTCACCTGACGAATGCTTGGTTCAGCTTTTGTCTCTCTACAATGATTTATTATATTCCGGCAACATTCCCCACACTTGGAAAACAACCTTGTTCACAATGCTTGCGAAAAAGGTGAGGGCCACATTGCCATCCGATTTCCGACCAATCGCCAGCATCCGTCTTCTGTACAAGACGTTGGCGTGCTTGGTGCTGGGCCGCATCGAGCATTTATTGGATTCGCATCAACCAGAAGAACAACATGGATTTCGTCCAGGACACCGCCTGGAAGAACATCTTGTTACTGCAAGTTTGTTTTTGGACAAGGCAGCAAACGCGAAAATTCCAGTTTGGATTGTGAGTTTGGATCTGAGCAAGGCTTTCGATCATGTTGGTTGGAAAGCGCTGTGGTGCGCACTTCGTTCGCATGGTGTACCTGCGCATTATACATGGTTACTGCAATGTTTTTATTTCGATCAGCGTGGCAAAGTTCAAGGTGACAATGGGGGAAGCACATTCTTCTCGATCAGACGTGGAGTGCGACAAGGGTGTGTGTTGAGCCCACGTTTGTTTTGTTCAGCTCTGCAGTGGGCCATGCGAGAATGGAGAGTCTTAGCTGAGCAGGCGGGTCTAGGTTTCAACTTGGATGATGGGCAGCCGTGCTTGCTCGACCTTCGCTTTGCGGATGACATCCTTCTCTTTGCACGTTGCGCACATGAGGCTATGGTGTTGTTGGAGTCATTGGTGGAGGCATTGGGCAGGACCGGGCTACGGTTAAATGTGCAAAAGCAAAGATTCTCACATCGGAATCGCAGCCGCCCGCGAAGATGGTCACAACAAATGGTGACACCATTGCGGTTATCAACCAACTTGAAGCACACAAAACGAGTTGCTGACTGTGTTTATACTGGCCAGTCTCCAGATGTGCAAAATCCAAGGGCTGTCATGCACGGGGGTGGGGGGAGGAGGCTGGGGGTGGACTGGCCGTCAGGGTGAGTTGTGAGAAGATCACTGAGGGAAGGCTCGGGGCCCTCGATGTTGTTGGCTGTGGAACCGGGGAAGTGAAGGAGGCTACCACATGCTTCTCCAAAGTCTCCTCGGCTTTGCTGACGCGCTCGTCATCCACGCTCAGCCAGCAGTCAAACAAAGCTGAGTCAAAGCCGCGAATCGCGGAGGCGAGCCGCCCGAAGGACGGCCCGTCTCCCTCAGGCAACGGCGTCACCACACCATCAACGAGGTCGACGGCCTGACATGGTAAGTGTCATTGCCCGCCATCTCCTGCAATGCCTCCACGAGCAGGCTGTCTTTGCCGTCCTGGAGCGAACAATGTTTGAGACAATACTGGCATCTTGGATGGCACATTGCCAACTTGCCACATTCACGCTGGGTTCGGCGAGTGTTAAAATGGAGCCCGGCTGGCACTCGTGTGATTGGACGTCCACGCAACAACTGGGAATCAGCATTTGTACAATTCGCCCGCTGGAAAGGATGGCAAGATTGGATGGAAATTGCTCATGACCGGAGTGCTTGGGATGCAATGGTAGATGAGTTTGTAGATTTTGCATCCAACGAATAGTTGGTTTGCGTTGCCTGCGTCCTAAATGGACCGCCCTTCGGCATGCAGGCTTGACCTTGACCTTGACCATTTCCGAGCTCAACTCGTGGACACTTCACTTCGTGCGTTGCGGATGACGTTCATTTGCTTTCAGAACAATATGTGTCAAGTTACGTTGGCCCCTGGGCGCGCAGCTACGCATGAACTACGCTTGATTCCGGGGGGGAACGGGCATTGATGATGCCCTTGTCGTTTTTCAGGCGTTACGTGGTAAATGAAATTTCCGGCGTGGATTGTAAACCTTGGTTTGCCGATGGCTGGTGTCCACGTTGAACAGCAGCATATTTTCTCCAAAAGCGTTGCTGGCACCCGGCGTGCCTAGGCGGTCTTCTACCGTGTCTTCGGCCGTTTCTCCATCACAAACCAGGTGCCGTCACTATGTAAAAAGCTTGGAAATGCAAAACAAAATCCAAGGAAGAAAGTCATCAGCCCCATTTTGTTCAATGCCGCCTTGAAATCAAAAGTGCGCAGGCGGAAATTGAGATTGCAACGCCATGGCACCGACATTGGTGCTCACAAACATCCGCTTTGTTGATGTCCTCATGCTGAATGACATTTCGAAAAGTGATGTGGTCTGTATACTTGAAACCTTCGTTGTGGGCCTTGCCCGCCTTGCCCGCATGGTATTGCGGTTTAACCCAGGTAAAATCAATCCATCCATCCATCCATTCATCCATTCAGTCAATCAATAAATCATTCAATCAATCAATCAATCAATCAAGCAATCAATCACTCAATCAATCAATCAATCAATCAATCAATCAATCACTCCATTTATGAATCAATCAATCAATCAATCAATCAATCAATCAATCCATCAGCCACTCAAACCTGCAAACGTGGCCCGAACATGTCCCAAGAAAAAATGTATGTACATGTTCATTGTGCGTTCTCTCCCCCACCACATACCCAATCCAAATACCAACGCCACAAGACCGCATCAAATGCAAAAAGTCGCGATTCGCCCAACCCCTTTTAACGACAGAAATTCACGATTTGTGTAGCTCAAATGGCCGAGGGCCTGCCCAAGCGGGCATGTTAAACAGGCCAATTTTGTCCAAAAATGTGTCAACCACCAGGTTGGCATACAATAAATATTTTTCTTGCTGACAGGAAGATCGAAACCTGTGTTGTGTTTCCGGCTGGTGTGCGTCCCGCAGCGGCGATCCGGCGCAAAACCATGTATGCAAATGTTTTGCAAAACAACCGCAGGGTCGCAATGGGCCAGAAATCCGAAACGGTCTTTGCAACCGCCTTTTTCGGCGACATGGTGAACAATGCCTTTGGCCACGATGATGGGAATATGCCCGTGCCTAACACACAACCGAAAGTGACAGCAGGATGTGCAAAATTTCACCCGAAACATGTTGCAAGAAGTTCTGCCACCAAACCCACCCGGTAAACCGAAAATAATAACCACCGTTGACATGATGAAGGTTTGCCAAATGGAGGTTGGTAGAGGCGTGGCTTGGCGCATGGGGGCATAGGTGTCTCGACCGGTTGTGATCAAGCAAGTCGAAGAAATCGGAAAGTGAATTCACACATCGTTTGCACACGGTTCCAGCCCACTTTCACAAATATAAACAGGCGCTGACAAAACGCCATGTGTCTTTCAGACCAGGGTCGAATTGTTTTTCGATGCGGCGATTTTTCCGCCAGCATTGTTTGGTTTAATTTCATTTCTGTTGGCTGCGGCGCAACTTCCAAGAATCAACTTTGCGCTGCACCGAATGTTTCGTGCAATTGTTGGTTGCATGGCCGTGGATTGCGATGATTGGATGAATGTCATGCGAAAAAACGAACGACTGGTTGAAGGCAGCTTTGGAAATTCGCCCAGTTTGCTCATGGTCGGACTCCGGAATTACACCGCCATGTGGATCTGCGGCGTGGGTCGCTGGTTCCAACGGTCGGCCTGGATGTGTTGTTGTCCAGGATCTTGGTGAGAAATGGTCTTGTAATTTTCTGCCCATGCCATCCCAAACCCGTGGGCATCCACAGGAAAGGAGACGATGTACTACGAAAATTTTATGAACAAAATTACGGTGAATCGCTCTGGTTTTATCATGCACCACAGCATGCATTTTGTTTTTTTCTGGAAACCTAATTTTTACAATTTTGCCGAAAACAATTTTCGTTGTATCCTGCAAACTTATCCCTTGTCCTGAAAAGACAGCACTCGTTGACTCGGACGGGCGAAAGAAAGAAGTAACGTGTGTCCGAAGACATCCCAACAGCAAAGGAGGGGTTATGGGCAACAACGGATATCCAGCAAAAAATTGTTTCAACCGTCATGAAAAACACAAAGTGTGGGATGATGCCGGGGTGCATCCTTTGCGGATTTGCCACGAAAATAATCTCATTGCTGGCAGGTCGTTACCCGCACCCCTATTCGCGCGCAGTGTTTCCTGAATATGAATTGTAGTTTTTTATTTCCGGCGGTACCCCTATGGAGACGTGCATCGTACATTGTTTGTTTCAAATTTTGAACTGCTGTGGCGCCAGCATATGCAAATACATGTTGCAATGCGGTGTGAAACAACGTCAGAAATTTTTATCCGTCAAAATGGGGCGTCCTACTTTTCGTGTTTTTTTCGCGCGGGCTGGATTTGCCTGACAACTCAGCCAATGATTTGCACACAGCACTGCACGCAGTGATGGTCCAAATCGACAATGAGGGCGTGAAGGAAACCGAGAAATTGAAAAATGAAAAAACTGAAATGCAACCAAAAAATTTGGCAAAACAACAAGTTTAAAAAATGCAACGCGGAGAACTGGAAATATGGAAAAAAACAATCCGTTGAGAAACATAGAAATCCCCATAAACAAAAATATCAAATTTTATAATCTATGATGCCATACCTGGTTTGAAGTTGTAAGAATTCAAGCGCACACCGAGCAGCAAACCATATCAGCGACATGTTTTGTTACAAAGTACTTATTTTTAAAAAATATTACAAAATATTGCACTTAACCCAAATTGGACCAATGTGATTGGAAATTTTCAAAGCAAACTGGCAGAAACCTACAAATTTTGCATGCACATAGTCGTGTTGTTCGCAAGTTGCCGTTCGGACAACCCATGTGGTTTTTAGCACTGCCCTAGACATTTCTCAAGTGGCGGCTGGTGACGCTGTGGCACGTGGCCATGCCAGCTTTGTCCAAAATCTCCCACATCTCCCCGTTGTGCACGCGTAGACGTGGAAAGTTCTTGACTTGTTAGCATTTGTTGGATGTGGTTTGCAGGTGTTTTCAGGGTCTTGTCACCAAACAATTGCGAAAGAGAAAAAACAAATCATGGCAGTTTACTACGTCCGCATTGGGCCAGGCGCATCAACAACATAAAGATTGCTTGCAAACATGCAACTTGTTTAAGTCCTCTTTGTCCCCATTGAAATGTTCAAAAACAATGCGTAATTTACAATAATTGTTTTTCCAAACGTTTTTCGAGAAAAAAAAAATGTCGTCATAAGTTTCCCCACAAACAAAATTTTGGATCCTTTGGGTTACTTTGATGTTGACCTTGGAGGCTTTCCACGTGTGTTTGGTACCACTTTTTGCTTTGTGTTCACGATTCATGTATTCATTTCGAACCAATGCTTGTTGGGAGCAAATAGCAAGAAGTCAAACAATTTGTTACCTTCGCCATTGCTGAATTCCAACAGGGTTGCTATGCACAAAAATGCAAACGACTGTGTAATGAGTCCAGCTTTGGTCACAAGATTTTGCCCTGCTAGAGGGTTCATCTGCGCACACAAACTTGGTTCATCCGCGCACAGAACTTGGGAACACGGTTTGGGGTTGGGTTGGGGTGGGATGCAATCGTTCATGTGCACGCGGTGGGTTTGAAGCTGGGGTGGGGTGAGATGTTAACATTCATTTGCACAACCATTCCTGATCGTTGGGATTACCAGGTCCATTTCATTCATTCATCAAAACAACAAACAACCACGGTGGAAATGCATTTTTCAGACCGAAACGGACCGGTCACCAGTGGCAATGCCTAGCCAATATTCTTTCAAGGTCACCATCCAACACCACAAATGTCAATAACCGCACAATCAAACAGCTATAAACCAATGTCTAAGCCAATGTCCAATTGATGAGCCAAGGGCCAAGGTCATTGATTGCTTTCATTCACGACGTGCAATCCTCCAAAATCATGCCTACAAAGGATGAAAATATTTCATCGCACAATTTTTCCTGTCATTGATCCATCTGCTGAAATTTGTCAATATGTCAATCCGATCAAAAAAATCTTTTGCATCTATGTATGCGTGTATGTATGTATGTACGTATGTGTGCATGTATGCGTGCATGTATGTGTGTATGTATGTGTGCATGTATGTATGTATGTATGTATGTATGTATGTATGTAAGTAAGCAAGCAAGCAAGCAAGCAAGCAAGTAAGTAAGTAAGTAAGTCAGTGAGTAAGTAAGTAAGTGAGTAAGTAAGTAAGTAAGTAAGGAAGGAAGTAAGGAAGTAGGTAAAAAATAAGTAAGTAAGTAAGTAAGTAAGTAAGAAAGTAAGTAAGTAAGTAAGTAAGTAAGCAAGCAAGTAAGTAAGTAAGTAAGCAATAAAAAATAAGCAATAAGTAAGTAAGCAAGTAAGTAAGTAAGTAAGTAAATAAGTAAGTAAGTGAATCAGTAAGTAAAGTAAGTAAGTAAGTAAGTAAGTAAGTAAGTAAGTAAGCAAGCAAGTAAGTAAGTAAGTAAGTACATAAGTACGTACGTACGTATGCATGTATGTATGCATGTATGTATGCATGTATGCACGAATGCATGCATGGATGTATGTAAGTACTTAAGTATGTATGTATGTATGCATGTATGTATGTATGCGTGCATGCATGCATGCATGTATGTATGTATGTATGTATGTATGCGTGTTTGCGTGTATGTGTGTATCAATGACGATCATGTGACGCGCATGTGAACACATGCCCTGCAACCCCATGCACTCGAAAGCGTTTTCCATCCAGCGAACGTGGGACATGGATGGAACATCTGGTTTTGAACATGTGAGCTGGATCTGCTCATGTGAAAAATTATGTTCACTCAGAACCCAAGAGGATCAACCTCGAGCTGGGTCTAACTCGACGAAATTGGGATCCATCCAAGATCTACCCATTCAGAACATACCCTCCCAAACCATCAGAACTAATAAGAACTACCCTTAGGAGGATATCCCAAAGGTGTGGTGGGTGGGACAAATCCTGAACAGGAATAGATCTTGAGCCAAAATGGCATACAACCAGATCGGTTGATTGAATTGAACTGAAGGATCTGAGGAGTGAAGGGCGATAGCCCTCTATAGAAATATATATCTATAAGATCACTCGAGCTGGGTTGCGATGATCTACGATTGACCCACTTATCCCTGACCAACCAACCGTAGATAAGTGAACCAATCACGATCATGTGATGTGCATGTGAACACATGCCCTGCAACCCCATGCACTCGAAAGCGTTTTCCATCCAGCGAACGTGGGGCGTGGATGGAACATCTGGTTTTGAAGATGTGAGCTGGATCTGCTCATTTGAAAAATTATGTTCACTCAGAACCCAAGAGGATCAACCTCGAGCTGGGTCTAATTCGACGAAATTGGGATCCATCCAAGATCTACCCATTCAGAACATACCCTCCCAAACCATCAGAACTAATAAGAACTACCCTTAGGAGGATATCCCAAAGGTGTGGCGGGTGGGACAAATCCTGAACAGGAATAGATCTTGAGCCAAAATGGCATACAACCAGATCGGTTGATTGAATTGAACTGAAGGATCTGAGGAGTGAAGGGCGATAGCCCTCTATAGAAATATATATCTATAAGATCACTCGAGCTGGGTTGCGATGATCTACGATTGACCCACTTATCCCTGACCAACCAACCGTAGATAAGTGAACCAATCACGATCATGTGATGTGCATGTGAACACATGCCCTGCAACCCCATGCACTCGAAAGCGTTTTCCATCCAGCGAACGTGGGGCGTGGATGGAACATCTGGTTTTGAAGATGTGAGCTGGATCTGCTCATTTGAAAAATTATGTTCACTCAGAACCCAAGAGGATCAACTTCGAGCTGGATGTAACTCGACGAAATTGGGATCCATCCAAGATCTACCCACGCTGCATCATCGTAGGAAAAACAGCTTGAACTGTGACCCATCCCAACTTCTCATTGATCGACATTCTGTCTCTCGATGGGGGATCTGATGGATTGGAATCCCAGTCGGAACTCTATGTACAGATACGTGCTAAAGCGGAGCGCGGTCATCCAAAATTCTCCGACCAAATGACAAAGATCGTCCATGGAAGAATAGCCTTTGACCAAAGCCCCTTGAACTGGTTCCGAGTCCACGAAGAGCAACGCCCAGGCGTCCTTGAGCAGGTCACTAAACGAAGAGCTCCACCATCGCGATCTGGGATTTCCTTGGCAACCAGGTTTGGATCACATGGTCCGGAGCTCTGCAACCGAACTGTCGAGGTTTCATGTCTGGAGCAAAAAATGACTCCGCGTGAACAAGACGAACTGGGTCTTCACGGGCTTCGACTTCAAGATCGGTCTGGGCGGCCCTTCTTCAATGAGTCTGACCTACATGACCACAACAGCTTCGATTGCACCGTTGATCTCACTTTTCGGGAACTTAGTGTACTGCCGTTCCGAGAGAGCTCTAAGAAAGGTTCTACCGATCTTCCCCCACAGTTGCGAGGCTCCGAACATGAGCTTCCCTCGGAGCTTGCCTGCTTGACCTGGTGGAAGGAGGCCTGATGCCAAGATCAAACGAATCTTCTCTAAGATCTCCTACTGCTTGGAAGGTTTGATCCGCAAGACCATCTCTTCCAGATCATAGGTGACAACTTGAACTCAGAACTGTGGGATCACACCTCATCTGGAGTTTCTTCTGATCATATCTGGCACCTAACTACCAAAAAAAGAATTGCAAGTCTTTGCTGGTTCGAACCAATTAAAATCAGCCAGGTAAAAGATCCTCCTCAAGATGCTGCGACGGCTGCCGACCTACGGTTGCAGCTGCAGACCGTCGACACCAGACCAAAAAAGTGATCGATCATCACAAAGTAGGCTGGCTTGTCCAAGCTTGGATCCCTTGTGGAGATCACACTCAATCACACTCCACCTCCTCTGATTAGGTCTTATTGGGATCCGCCTGTATGCTTTCCTCTCATCGAGCACCCATCCTTCAAGAGCTTCTTTGCATTAGATCTGAGCCATCTAAGAACAGAGACATTGATGTCAGTAGAGGGAAGCTCGATCTTTTCCACTATTGCAGTGGCCATGTTGATCCCATTGGCTGTGGCACTGTCCACGCCTCTGATCTTGCTTCTGGACCACTTCAAACCGCTGGGTTTGGATCCAGCTGGCGCTTCCGACGATCGCTAAGACTTCATCTTCACTGAAAAGTGGCCCAAGAGTAAGACCTTCATCGACACTTTCCATGGTTGATATTCCAGATCTTCTGGGTATTTTCGGTCACATCTGATTTGACCTTCTTCAAGAACCCCCAGGCTGGATCATAGAGCTGACCCATAAAAAGTTCAGAATGTTGATCAGGAAAGAAAGCCACGGTCAAGAGTGCAGCCGAGCTGTACGGTTCCTGATCACAAACTCCTCGCTGCAACCTTCGAACATAAGGGTCCTGTCTGCGATGAATCCAAGTGGCAGTCACGGAGCTCCTAGGCCTGCTGTTCCCAGTGAAGCAGAGCAGCCTGGCGAATTCCTGAAGTCCAGTTGGGGTGGAAGATGATCGGGACCAGATCTTCTTGAAGGTCAGGATCAAGCGCAGGCTCAGTGGAAAAAGGAAGATCGAGAGATGATCGAACTGTCTCCTCCGGCTGCATCTCACGATCGAACAACGGAGACGCTGCCCCCCATTTCAGCTGACACCTGCTTGTTGAGCTTGTTCACCAATGATCTTTTGCTTGCGTTTCCACTCGATCTTTTGTCGTACTGGCCGCTCTTGCTCTTCGACTTTTCTCAACAAGCTGCTTATTTTTTGTTTGGTTGGCAACTCTTGGATGACGCAGCACACTCTTGCATCACCACGCAGGAATCGAGGTGTCATGTCCAGTGGTTGTTGCATCGATGGCCATTTGGGCTCGGGCGCACGTCCTTCAATCCTTTCTAGATCGAGTTGATGGCGCATGATGTCTGGACACACCTGGACAAGCTGCACTGAGTGTTAGTGCATGGACCTAGTTCGTTTCATTGTCTCCTGCAAGATCACCTTGATTGTATTGTCGAACACCTGGGATCCTGGCTGGGAGTATCCTGAGCGGTCGCTTGGTGGTTCTTTTTTTGTTGCTTGGTTTGCCTCGGTTGGCCAAGAATAATCTTATTTTGTTGACGCGCGATCCGCAACTCTTGCGAAGGGGCTTGGAGACAAAAAACTTTACTTGGACTGCTGGAAAAATTTTCCGTAGTGTTCCACGCTTCCTCTGCAAATTTTTGCTGGTAAAGCTGACCTCGCCTGATGGGACTTCCAAACTTGGCTCCTGCCAACATCATGAAGGTCGAGTTGGGCAACACTTTCATGCAGGTCACCAAGAACGTCATCAAGATCTGTAACACATTCTCCATCAGCTAAGAACCAATTCGTGCTCCAGCTCAGTAGCCCATCGGATCACTTTGGTGGGCGTCAGTTTGGATCCCTTCACATGAAACCAACAGTGATCCTGTCCAACAAAGATCTTAGCAATTTAGACCTTCAAGTTCGAGCTCATCAACATGAGCTGCTCACAAGCAAGATCAAAGTGAACAACAAGCGGACCCACAAGAACAAGTCGGCTCAGACCTATCCCGAGTAGCTTTGCACGAACGCAACTAAAGGCCTGCCTTTGGGCGACAACTGCTCACTCTCGCCAATGAAGATGCGGGCCATCTCATTGCCTCTACAGCTGCCCTCATCTTTGCCCTTCGTTCCCATCGTACCAATTCAGCCATCGCTGGAGTTTTTGGAGCAGGCAAACCCTCACCTTCACTTACCTCAGCTTGGCTCTCACTTACAACAATCCATACACGTATTGCTATCCTTTTTCGCGAGAATCCAGCTGGGGAAGCCATTGCACAAAATGTGGACAACCTCCATCTCTCTGACGCTCCTAGGCTCCGTGACTTTAACGAGACGGAAGGTGTAACCCAACAACGATCTCCCCTGAGGCCAATTCGAGATTCATTGAATACGATCTCCTACTGTTTCTGCATCAACCCCCGCGGCTAATCCTCCTTGGCTCTGCTTATCGTCTCCTGTAAGAACATGTAGGCAATTGCTTTTGGAAAGAGATTGCGCATGGGCGCCTTTATGTTCACCTAGTTGTTGAGCATCCTCTAAAACGAGGATATTGCAGAGTTGCAAGTGGGCAGCAATCACCGGGCGATAGCTTTGCGCGTTCTGATATAGGCGGTCCCTGCAGTGCATAGAACCACTTTGGCATTGGACACCGCTTGTGTGCATTGGTTGGATGGCTTGTCAATTGCAAATCTGCCAATGTGACAATGCTCACGCGCGACCGGACGCACCATGAGCTGCGCAACCTTGACCTCGTGCTACGGCAAGCTGCTGCAGTCCAATATCGCGATTTAACTCTTCCATAGGAAACGGATGGCCCCACTCGGCTCCTTCCGAAGTCTCTTGCTGTTCCTTCAGCTCAAGGAGTTCGTGAATTGTCTGCGCGTCCGTCTGCACAACTTGCACAGACTGCCGGTCGCCAGGCGATCCCCCACGCACCAGTTTTAGTCGCTGATTACGCTCATGATTCTAGAGTGCGCTTAGCCTGCGACGCCCCAGGGATGGAACCAGGTTGAAGTGGATTTAGCATCGGCCGCCCCATTTGGCTCTGATTTGCTCTTACAGGCGTACTAGTCACTTCTTTGGTCACTTCAATATGAACCCCTACTGCAAAAGGCTGATACGAGTAGTCCATTGGGCGTATTCCCATGTTCTTGGAGTTTTGGCTGCCATGCTAGGGTCACCTCTTGACTCTCTCAGCGCCAGTGGACTTGCTGGTTGCCACCACTGGTCTCTTACACTCCCGACTAGCTCGCGAGTCCCGGCTCCCATCTATGAGGCTGTTATGGCGAGATTGACCTGATAGTGAGGAATGGAATTGACACTCTGGCCAAGTTATGCAGCGAACGCCTGGAGGAAGTGGTGCATCAGTGTTACGATTTGGTCCGTAGCATGATGGAGAGGGATGCGCTTGTTTACTTAGGGCCAGAAAAGTTCATCGCCAGAAGGGCCTTGTCGTTGGACGCAGCAACCTTGGGCGTCATTATTTTTTACTTGCGGTTGTGCCGTTGTGGCTCGGCGCCTCGGTCACATGTACAACTTGCGAAATGAAAAAGAAAGTGCCGATGACCTTTTGAACCAAGGGGGGACCAAAAACCAGAAGCAAAAACAAGACCAACACAAAAACCACCCCCAAAAGAACAAGCAACACACCACACCACAGGTCAAGGCACTGGTGTCATTAACTTGGTGAAACGTCCGCTCTCACTCGGCTCACGTGTCGACCAGCAGGGCATCTCATCTCTCATCTTCATCTCGCATCGAGATACTTGTGGTCGTGTCTGGTGTGTGATCCTCGAGATGCGCCGGCCGCAAACATCTGTCAGCCGTCAATGACAATAGCATATATTGGCAGCACGTTGAGTGTGCGGTTTGAAAAAAAGCACAGTTCGAAAAAGCGTCATTCTGATAATTTCCAACACTCAGCCAATAATGCCGTGAAAAGCGAAGCAAAAGATGTGAAAGCGAAGGAGAAGAGGGGGGCAGGCGTCCCCCTCATTGAATTGGATTGAAAGTACAGGGGCCCTCCCCAGAGGGCCCCCATGCACATGTATTGCCTGACCGCAGTCCGATTAACAATGGCGATGTGATCAAGTAGCCTGGCAGCACGCCAGGGCACACTGTTCAGTCTTGTTGCCTGTCTGGCGCCGGGCAGACACATGTGTAACACAGCTGTCCAACCATTGCACAATTATCTCCATAGCTCGGTCCTCCCCAGAAATCCTGGCGCAGACCGTATTTGTAACACCTTCATCTCCACTCGCAGCCACTCTTGCGTATGACAACCTCCACGGTGTAACTGTGGCCATGCTCTTGCAAATTTGATTCGAACCTGGTGAACTTGCTCAAGCGAGTGAAGGAGTGCACTAACACGCAGGCGCACCTCCTCTATGGGAATCACCAGGGCGAGTGGTTTGACAAGAGCACGCTCCACCCGCGCGCCAGAGACGTACAAGCCATGGTCGATGAGCTCAACCAGCACGCTCGTGCCCGATGGGCGCCTATTGCAGCAGTCACCCGCAAATTGGGATCAGTAAACCTTCTCCAGCAGCGTGGACTTGCTCCCCGCGCGGACTTGGAAGCGGTGTAAACGGTATTTCAGTCTCGCTTGCCTGCTGTTGATCACACCCCCAGGCTCTTCCATTCCTCGAGTGTGGAGTCGGGACCCTTAACAGGAGGATCCGCAGACTGCAGCTCCAGAAGCAATACCATGGCTCGCCCCCGCACCGGAAGACCAGACTCCAGCGAGTCAGGTCAGGGCCTACCCCTTCCCCTAATTTTTTTTTTCAAGTGATGCCTATTGCACACAGAATGCAGGTCACTAGTAGTCTGGAAAGGCTAGAGAAGAGATCGCTTGATCTTCAATTTTGATTAGATGACCGTTGAGGGGAAACAACCCAAACCGACACAAGCAACCAAACTACAACCAACAAACCAAACCGGCAAACTTTTTTTGCTCGCCTGCATCGCCTTGGTAGCACTAAGCTAAGGTCGATTAGAAGTAGTGAAACCAAGTGAAACCAAGTGATTTTTTTTTCCTCTAGGGCGCCGCTTTGGCACTGTGGCCGCGGTCACAAGTCAAAACAACAAGACTCAAAGATCCCAATCAATGAGGGTGCATTAACATATCTGCAGTGAGACGTAAACTGTACAAAACCTAAGCAGCTCAGAGTGAAGGTACAGGTAAAAAGACCAGCGATCAAGTATTGCATTCGCGAGCAAAGCGAAATAAGAGAGCACCAGTAAATCCCGTGCAGCAGAAGTAAGCCAACCTACTTCGAAGTTGAGAATACCATCGCATCCGCAGTAGTACCCTTCGCAATGACTACTTTAAAGTATAGTCTGAACATCGCAATCCTTCCCGTCGTTGGAAGTCGAAAGTGTGCAATGTACAAAGCCTGTCGACGATGTTGGATCCAGCAAAAGCCGTGAAAGTGTGTCGGCACGGACGTCGAAGAAGCACAAGGCCCGTGTGAACCCATAAAGACATTACGTCACTCTCGAGAGAAGGAAGCAAGAGAATAGAGCAGCAACGTCAAGCACCGTGCCCGAAGGACGAAGGGCAAGCACCGAGCGCTCGCCAGTCGTCCTTCAGGGCACAGAGCTTGTCAAGCCGCCGCCCTCTCACCACTGTAAATGGTTCAGACTCCTCCGAGTTGAGACTCTTACCATCTTCTGACTACAAAGGGGAAAAAAGGGACAGGTTGTCCCCCATTTGCGACACCATGCGAAGGCAGCATGAAACCCGTCAGGAATATCATTGCAATCATGGACACTTCGTAGTTAGTTCCAGCAATGCAGTGAAACTGGCTAATGAAAGCTCCGTATCGGCAGATAGCTGAAAAAATTTTGCAAATGCAGTACCGGAATTGGAATACCATTGCAGCAGGAAAGTAAGACGCACCAATTCAGCCTTGTCACTATCTGGCAATAAACACGATTGAAGCGCCTACCCAATTTAAGCGTGCAGAAAATTGTGCAAATGCAGTACTGGGTTTGGAATACCATTGCGGCTGGAAAGCAAGGCGCATTAGTTCAGTCTCGTCACTATAAAGCAGCAAACCAGATTGAAGCGCCTACCCAATTTAAGCATCCCTGTCCATCTGTGAACACAGAAGCTGAAGAGCCACTGACGAAAGAGGCTTTTCTGCTGCGAATGGGGTCTAGGAAGCATCCTTGTGTCAGAAAGCACCAGCCATCGCATACAGCACCGCAACGCCATGTGCGCCCGTAGCCCGAAGGGCTAGGTAAACAGCTGCGGAAAAGCTGCGGAGTGACGGGGGCAGGCATGAGAGCAACCAACCGCACATCGGCCGGAGGCCTTTGGACGGAGGAAGCGGGGAGGAGTGGAAGAGTGAGAGGGTAAGCAACCAACCGCACATCGGCCGGAGGCCTTTGGACGGAGGAAGCAGGGGAGGGGGGAGAAAGAACGGAAGGGCAGGAAGGAAGAGAAAGAGGAAAGGAAAGCCACCAAACACACCAAGGCCGGAGGCCCGTGTGTGAAGGAGTCAACGGGAGCAAGGATAGAGACAGAAGGATACCATACAAGACAACACGACAGAGACTCCAGGGATTGCAGCACCTCTGGTTTCTTCACTGGTGAGGGAAGGTCCGTGTATCCCTTCTTTTTCCGGTAGCTGCCTGAGAAGAAGATGGTGGTTGGGGCTGCTCAACAGGAGTCCTACTGCGAGGACGAGTGGCTTTGCCAGAGCTGGCAGCAGGTGTACGATGAAGCTGTTGCCTTTGAGCAAGCTCTCGTAAACCAGCCAGGTCCACTTGGTGCAGGCTTGGGAATTGAGTTTGCGGCCACCACTGCTGCGACACTCTGTCATATCGCTGCAGCCATTCTGAGGTGCTTCGCGTGATTACGCTGATTCCTTCATCCGCCTTGGCTTCCCCGCAGTAATAGGCAGCTAACGAGTCAGGCGGCAACGAAGGCACTCCGCCCTTTGGATGCCAAGTGAAACCAAGTGAAACGAAGTGAAACAGACGAAGCTTCGAAGCAGAAAAGCGTAGAAGCAAACGAAGCAAAGGCAGTAAAACTGCGAAAATTATGTACAAACCAAACCGGCAAACCACCCCCGAACCAAAGAAAAACCGAGCTCCAAATTCAAGGTCATCTAACAAGCCGACCATACAGGCACATGGTGAAACAGGGCCACTCCGCACTCACTCATCTCAGTAGGCGTTCAGCAAGGCATCATCATCTCCTGCAAAGAAAAGTGGCAAACTTGTCTGGCGAGCAAAGGAAATGCGAAGATGTGAAAAGCTGTACAAAACCGCATAGAGCAGAAGAATGTGAGAAGCGGCTCCAGCCCCTCCGTGAATCAACCTTCTTGGGCATAGCACCCAGGTGCACGCCGTACCTTGAGCATCAACGGCCAAGTTCGCCAGTGTGATGACCACCACGGGCAAAACCAAGCCTGAGTGCAGTTTCCTTTAAAGATTCTGACGACGGCTGCCAAATCCAGCGCAACAGGCACTCCTTTCCCGTTGTGGGTCAAAGTTCTTGTATGCAGCACCGTCAAGCAAGCTGCCGCAAAAACGACAAGCAAAGGCCGCCAAGGCCAGGCGTTTCAGAAGCAGCTGGTATCAAGGGCACCGCACACCCTTATTTATCAACGATTCCATCGACTCCTCACAACAGGGGAATTGCTGTGCTTACACGCCCTCCACCACCGTAGACTCACAGCCAGCTCCCAGAACTTCGTTGCTTTTTCTGCCCTGGCCCAACGCTGCGAAAGGGCAGCGATTTTTGGCCTTGGCCCAGTTTCCTTTTTCTTGGGGGACCTTTGTCAGCCCACGGTGGCTGCCCCATGTACAGTAGTTTTCTCACTGGTAATGAACTTTGTACATCTATATGGTCCATGAAGTGTGTGATTGTCAGGCCAGACAACGGCCACAAGAACGTCGGACCTGACTTGGGAATGCTTCAGTTAATTCTAGTTGTGTGTGGGGAGACGTGGATGTGAAAGGAAACCAGGATTGAGCTTCCAAGCCAATCCACCTTATCTTTGCCACTGAGAGCGTCAAAGCTCCTGACAGGCAGCACCGTAGGAGTACCCTGTAACCTTCTTGTACATCTCTCTGTCCAATCATCCTGCACGAAAGGAGACCAGAGTATGACATGACGGCAACACTCAGTGTGAGTGCCAGTGCCAGGTAGCAACCACCAGCGAGCAGCGATTCATCCCAAAACAGCCAGATTTCACCATGCATCCTGCAAAGCAAGCAGACCTCAAATCCATGGCTTCGGCCGCGCGCGCAGGACTGCTCCTGTAAGCAGTACCTCATCCCACCCCGCTCCGGGATAGCCATTTAGGCTACGTAAAATGGCTGCGGCAGTCCCCTAAGATTTTTTGCTCGCCTGCACGCCTCGGTAGCGCTGAGCTAAGGTCGATAAGAAGCAGTGAAACCCGGTGAAACAGGGTGAAAACATCGATGGCTTCGGTGACGGCCTGCCTTCGGGTGTCCCTGGCCTTGTGGGTTGGGCAATGCAAAACTCAAGTTGGCATCTATGTTTTCGTTTCTAAGTCAAAGTTGTCTCAGCTCACTTCTTTTGACTCGGTTTGCAAAGTTCTTGGTGTGAGTCTTAACCTTAGGAGCGCCAAGTTTGGCCTGGTCAAAGTGAGCAACACATCGGATCCGAGTTAAAGATCCAGTCGGCGAACTTCAGAAAACAGTGGATTCAGGCCCTCTTTCCAGAAAGGATGGTGAAAGGTTGGAAGGACGCCTTCTGTTCGCTAGCAGCCAGCTGTTTGGAATAGCTTTTAGGAAACACTTGAAAGAGCTGAATAACAATATCTCTCATGGAAGGAAAGCTCTGTCTGAGAAGATTACGTTGACTCTATTATTGTTGAGCGCCGCGTTGACCTTGAACAAATTCAGAAAGATCCCCCGAGGGCTTTTGGACCACATTCACATTTGCGTGGATGCTTCATTTCAGCCCGGTGGTTGCTCTGGAGCTTCGTTCTTTCGCTGACTTACGCGCTGCATTGGGTATGTTCATTTGCAACTCATTTGGGACACACCTTGAATACGCGATGTTTGCAGGCATGTGCTCTCTTTCTTTGATCGGTACATGTGGCAGAGTGGACGGAATGACACCTCACCTTCGAAGAAAGGTGAATTTTTCTTTCTGTTGGATGTTCTATTGATGCCTTTCAATTCAGGTGTGACTATACCTGTGATTGCAGGTTTCGATAATTGATCGTACTTTGAGCCGCCCTGGTTTCTGTACAGCTTTTACGTCTTACTGCAGATGTGTTGATGCAGCCTCTCAGATTGGTATCTTTCAATTTCTTGTAGTTTCGACATGTGACCCCTGCCACAGTGCACAGTGCACAAGCGGCGCCCTAGAGGAAAAAAAAAGGTAGCCGCCACGATTTGGCAAGACATCCTGCGTTCCAAGAGGGCTGTTATTTTCATTGACAATGAACCGATCAGGAAGAGCCTCATCAGAGGCCATTCACAGAACAATTTTGTCAGCAGCCTTATGGAAGTTTTCTACCTCATCGAGGAAGAAGTTCATTGCCAAGTTTGGTTGGAGCGAGTGCCTAGCCAATCGAATCCAGCAGACGAACCTTCCAGATCGGAATGGTCGACTTTGTTGGGTTGTACTACCAGGTTAAGAGTCGACGTGATGGACATTTGGGTCAAGTTGGCCCAGAGAACAGGTGGTGACAGCGCGGCCAAAGATGGACCCCAATTCTCAAAAGAAAAAGAAACGCTGCTTTTGCATTTGTGAACTGTGTGCCGTTTTGCCAAAGGGAAAAGACGTAATTCATGCATGCATGATGAAGTTTTATTCCAAAGACAAAACAGATGAAACAATTTTAACTCTTGAAATGCACACAGTGAACAGTTTGACACTTAACTGTTTTGTCAGCTCTACGCTACCAAAACATGCATGCACGGAGCAGCGACTCCTATTTTGTCTGTGTGGGGCGCAGATCTCATGTGAGGACCTCACACCAGACAACAATGTCAGATACTTCGATCGACATCATCCCCTGGGTGGGTGGGAGGGTAAACAGCGGGGAAACAACTTGAGCCATTACGGCACATGGTAACACCCGCTAACCCTACGTTCTAGTGAACACACGAGTCAGCTCTACGCTACCAAAACATGCATGCACGGAGCAGCGACTCCTATTTTGTCTGTGTGGGGCGCAGATCTCATGTGAGGACCTCACACCAGACAACAATGTCAGATACTTCGATCGACATCATCCCGTTAAATTAGGAGTGCCCCCCGGATTAAATTTATTTAATTAACTTCCTAGCCTACTCGACCCGGACTGCAAAGCTGAGCTGGCATTATGTCGTAAAATTCCTCATAAAACAGTTACATCTTAAGTTCACCAAAACATAACCAAAAGTTCGTTTCAAACATCACCCCTAACATCGTCCACATTGAAAATTGTCCAACAAAAATTCAAAACAAAAAAAAAAGTCCAAGCAAAAATCAAAGCCAAAAAAAAGGACCAGCCAAAAGTCAAAACAAAAAAAAAAGTCCAGCCAAAAGTCAAAGCCAAAAAAAAAAATCAAGCAAAAATTAAAACCAAAAAAAAAAGCCCAGCCAAAAGTCAAAACCAAAAAAAAGTCCAGCCAAAAGTCAAAAGCAAAAAAAAGTCCAGCCAAAAGTGCATGGAAAATTCATTTTCCCAAAAAAAGTCCAGCCAAAAGTCAAAAGCAAAAAAAAGTCCAGCCAAAAGTTCATGGAAAATTCATTTTCCCAAAAAAAGTCCAGCCAAAAGTCAAAAGAAAAAAAAAAGTCCAGCCAAAAGTCAAAGCCAAAAAAAATGTCCAGCCAAAAGTTAAAACAAAAAAATGTTTTTTTGTGTTTATTTATTTATGTTTTAAATTTAAGTATAATTGAATTAAATTTTAATTAAATTAAATTGAAATAGTTAGATTAAATCAAACAAGTTAAATCAAATTAAATTGAATTAATTTAGATAAATTAAATTGAATTCAATTAAATTCAATTTTAATCAAACTAAATTAAATTAAATTGGAATGAATTTGATTAAATAAAACTAAATTGAAATTAAGTTAAAAGTTAAACTAAGTTAAATTAAGTCAAATTGAGTCAAATTAAACCAATTCAATTAGAACAATTAGATGGAATTTAAATTTTAACTATTTGAAATCAATTTAATTAGTTGATTTTGGATCTAATGAAATTGAAATAATTTGATTACGTACTTGATTTATTGATTCATTTTTTTGAAATTAATGAATTTACTCGTTCATTGATGAAATTTGAACTTGTTACATGTTGGCGGATAGAACTACAAGTTGAAACCAAAATATTTTCATTATCGAAAAACATTGTGAACATTTTGTGAGAAAACTAACTAATTATTTGTGAGGAACAATTTATATTGCAAATGATTGGAATTTTTCGTTTGCTCCATCGGCCAGACCAAGGTTGTTGAGATTTTTTTGAATGGCTAACCGCTATTCTACTTTGCGCTAACCGCTGGCCATTGGTACGGTAGGTCCGGTAGGTGGGTAGGTAGGTCCAAGTCCAGGTAGGTATGTGCGCGTGCGTTCTCAGGCAAATGTAGGTCAATGTAGGCGCAGCTACGTGTTGTGCGCATGTTTGTCATTTTGCGTGTCTCCACGTTACTTATGGCTTATGGTGCAACGGCGTGCTTGTAATGTGTTTATGTATGAAATGCAAAAAAAGATTTCATGATGTATTTGTGCCAGTCACCAGTCAAGTGTTTTGTTGTATGGTAAAAATTTAGCGGTTGGGAACTAACTATGGCAAGGCTAGGAATTTACTGGGCCACTTTTGCATTCGGGTGGGTCAATACAAACACACATGAAAAGGAAACATGTTTGTTTGTAAACTGTTTGCAGCGCTTGCCACTTGCCGCTGGCTCACATCTCTAGACACAGTAATACAGCATGTATTGGGACAAGTGTCGCCGTTGAAAAATAGAGGGTTACAGTTACAACGTTCGTCGCAGACCACATGTGTGTTGTGCCTTTTGCTTGCCTAGTTTTACATATGCCATTCTGTGCGCAATCACGTGTCCCAGCGTTCTTCCCATAGTCCTATTGGCTGTATGCCGCTGCCCATCCTGAGAGCATCGGTCTGTGTCGTTTGGCTTCTGGGGCACTGGGGCAAATGATTTCTACAATCGGTTCTATGGTCCGTAGATTCGAAGACCTCGAAGGAGCTTGCAGGTTTCAGTCCTGCGTGAGGGGGAGATGGAAGGCTTGTTTGTTTCTCACCGAGGCCAAGAGGCCAACATGTGATGTGCCAACATGTCAGAAGCTGTGGGATTGTTAGAAACAAACACGCGTAGATTTTTAAAAATATCGGACCAAATTCTATACTCTATATTACTCAATGATCTTACCTTTTTGCTTTATTTTCAGTTCTATTGTACACGTGTGTCTTTTCAAATTATTAACATGAGTCTATGTACGCCTATACCTATACAGCATGCGTGTACACATACGTGCCTAGATGGTTAACTATTGCATCGTTGGGTTGATGCCTCAGATGAAACATCAGCCATCAAACTCCATTTCAACTTGCAAGGCTTTTCAATCCAATCAGCACTATGAAATGAAATTTGCTGTTAGCCTTTTCATTTTGCAACTTCTGCGTTCTGGATTCTGATGATGACCTGTTGGGCGCTGCTGCTGGTTGCTAGTTACTAGTTTTGAATTTCTTTTTTTGCCGCCGTGAAGTGATGAGCCACCAAGGCAAAGCATCCCCTGTATCAGATCAAACACGGTTTTTGCATTATTGTTGCAATCATCGAATTATTTTGATCTGTTCATGATTGAAGAACTGAAGAGCTGCTCCGATTTTCGCGCACCCAGGTCCAGATTCGTTGATTCGTTTTCGATTCTCTTGCAGCCGTTTGTACCATCAAACCCTCAGGTTTATCACTGGTCACTTGACAGACCTTAGACTCAGACCTTGCAGCACAATGCCCAAACGCGCAAAGATCCAAGCTGGATCCAGGGGCTTGGCCAGCCAAAAGCCTGGCAAGCGCAAGCCGCCAGCCAATTTGAAGTCTAAGTCTAAGCCAGTAAGAAAACCAGCTTTGGTAGTGCCTAAGGAACGGGCTCTAGTAGCACGTAAGAAACCAGCTCTAGCAGTGCACAAAAAGCCGGCTGCCCAGACTAAGCCGGTGAAGCGCATGGAAGCAGGTATGAAGAAGCCTGCGAAACTAGGACTAGGAGGAACAAAGAGTCAGAAGAAACCTGCCTCCAAGCAGCCCAAGCGGAAGCACGTGTGGCCACAATTGGATGGTCGGTCAGTTGGATCGATCACGGACATCGAGCTGCGCGATTTGGAGGAGGAGGCTGAATGGAACAATTCTTTCTTTACGCCCATTGAGGACTGAAGACTAAGACTAAGGCTCAGGTGAAAATGGTAAAGGAAAAAGGTGGTGCCACTATTCCAAAGCAGTAGCTTGCAAACGGTCTGAGGGTTCCGAATTCGTTTCGCGAGATTGGCATGTAGACCCTAGACTCTAGACATGCGATGTTGTAAAACAACACATGTTCTGAAGGAAGAAAGCAGCGCAACAGCCAACAAGCACATGCTTTCGCCTGCTTAGTCCGTGCATCTTGCCATGGTTGAGCGGCAAATTTTCCTGCAGGAAGAAGCCAAGTGGGAGCCCTGGTCAGCAACACGTTTGACCTCCATTTTAGCAGCTAAGCATTTTTTGCAAGAGCCAAAACCTTCTAAGATTCTAAGAAGTCAAGAAGTTGAGGGATTCCTTTGCCACCAGCTAGCAGTTAGCCAAGTTTGACATTCATGTCCCACTAGAATTTCAGAGTTGATGCATTACGGATCTGACAATCGTGATGTGACTTGTTTCTTTTTTGTTGCCAAGATCAGTGTGCATTGCCAGCAGCATGGTAACGTATGGTGGTCTTACATGTCATGCCTGGCCGCCTAGACTTTATTCCCCTTCAGGCTTCATCCCTCTGACCTGGGGTGGGTGATGAAAGAAAACGCAGACTTTGCCATGAGGTTTTGGATCCTATGCTTTGGTACAGAGCTCCAACATTTCAGAGGCTGGATGTTCTTTCATCTTCTGGGGTTGACAACATACCGAGTAGCTTTCAAGTTTTGCTTTTTCAATCTGTGGCAGAATGCAGTGCCTTCACCATGCAGGTTGTTGCTGCACGCTTGAACTTTGCAGCTCCCCAGCCGACACGCCCGGAGCCTGATGCGCTCTGAAGCCCTAGACTCCCTAGACTCTATAGACCCTGGACAAGCTGTGAAGCGACGTGTGAGGCAATCAGAGTCAATTCAACATGTCAATGCAGTGCGTGAGCAATAAGCCCCAAGCAGTGCAAGGTTGTGTTTTCATTTCATCACCAACTTCAACGCTTCGTTTGCTTTAGGTGGGAATCCTTTTTGTCCTCATCATCTCATCCTTGGAGTCTACAGTGGCATGCAACCATGCTCAGCGAGTGAGGGGGAGATCCAGAGAGCTTCATTCTACGACAGTATCAAATGCACTGTGTTCAAAGTTTGTTTTATTCCAAACGAGCCTTTTGCATAGCATTGGCCGATTTGTTTGTGTGGCCGATCATTGATTGGCTTTAGCAACCATGGCTCATGCTGGCTCAGGTGGCATCACTGGGCTTGTGCAAGCCGCAGGCCTTGCTGCCCCATCGCCTCAAAGCAGCCGGCTGCATGATGGGGCCCACGTTTGCAAAACGCATCAGCTCACATATGCTTTCTGCTTTTGGGTGACCAGCTGTTCGGGTTTCTTTGTCCAATCCACTATGATATAGGTGCAGTCACTGACACGATTGTGATTGGGCGTCAGCGTTCTATTTGCAGCACTTCGTGCGCCGCCCCCCCTTCACCCTAGCGATAGAAACTCACAGAGGTTCAACCTTCTTGTTGCAAACAGATTCAGATCAGATAGATAGATACAGTCATGGCCTCAGATTAGATTAGATTGAGATGATTGAGTAGATTAAGTGAGCAAATGGGAAGATACAAACGGCTGATCTAGCTAATCTAGCAATCTAGCTTCTAGATCAGTTGGCAGGCCGGCAACTAGAATAGATGGAGGCAAAAACAAAAGAGAAAGCAGAGCCAGAGGGATCAGTAGAACAGGTCGAAGATATGCCAGACAGGGAAGCCAATAGGCGCAAAGACATGGATGGAAACAAACATGAAGACTGACACCGAAACGGAGGAACACATGCAGATAAGTAGCTAGCAGCTAGAATCATGAACATGGCCAGATGACTTAAGACGGTGACTCTTCAGTCCATTGTCCAAACGCGCTGCTGCCAGATGTTTCCACCACTGCAAAGAATTGTTTGCAATCGGGTGCATCCTAGGTCCTAGGTCCTAGACAAATTTGAGGCATAGGCATATGCCCTACCCGTAACAGTCACGCAAGATTGATCGTGCGTGAGTTCACTGTGACCGTCTCAGTCTCACTTGTCCTTTCACCTTCTTCTCTTTCCCCTGTTTGAGCCGTTCGGGCGCATTAGCTTTTTGCATCAGTCCATTGCTTCCTTTTCCCTTTTTTTGACATGTGACATGTTCGTGCATGTTCCAGTTTCAACGCTTTGTTTCTGCATGTTTCCAATGATGGCAGTCACGTCAATGATGTCAGGGATGTCAGTTGTTTTCTGATTCTAACATTTGCGCTACAAACTCGAGCATGGTGTTTGTCCCATTTCATGTTTGTGTTCTCGCCGCTTCTCTTTGTCACCTCCTTTCTACGGAGATTTCAGCCTTTGGCCTTGTGTGCTCTGCGTGCGTACTGGCATACTACCATCTGGTCTCTTTCACTGCTGTCGATTGGATATAATCGGAGATTCAATCATGTGGATCGTTCCCCGTGTCCCATCCTCATGGATCTTTTTATCCGACCTTGCGTGCCATGGATTCTATTTTCTTTTCCTTCTGGGGGAGTTGGCCGCTTGCTCGTTGAGTGGTGCACTTTATCACCTCTTTGTTTGGTTGGCTTTGTCTGAAACCATTGACCAGTTTGATCGCTTACCCGCATGGTAGGATGTATATATTAATATTTATAAATGTATTTACTGCGCATGTATGAAAACAAAAACCATGTAGTGCGCAGCTTGTATGTTGCACTTTGCGCAATTTTCCCGTGCTTAATGGTAATCATCTTTAGCTTGATGTTGTCAGCCTGCAAAAAGTCATACGGCGGATCAGTCAGTTTGTTGCCTGGGTGCTTTTGTGTCGCACTTAGGGTTTGAGTCTTCCATTCTTCTCTTTTTCTTTCAGCCTATATTTGGGTCTTTTGAGTTGGGCTGTATCCTGAAGACATCGATGCTTGAGCTGCAGGACACAAAACTAAACAGTAAACAGATCAGATGCGTCAGGCAGAAAGGCAGCTGGCACGCACGCGCCCGTGCCCTTTTCTTTGCTGTGTTGTGTTTGCCCTCAGTTCTCTTTTTGGTTTCCCAAACGCATTTTGTTATTTTGTGATGCCCCAGACTCAAGGCTCTAAACCGGCGGTTTGTTCTTCTCTTTTCTATCCGACTCTGTCTTTTAACTGATTCTCGCCACACACACACACACACGCACGCACATCCAATAATTGTTCGGAAAGAATTGGCAAAGACCTGATCAAAAGTGCAAGCAGCAAGTTTCCAAAACAACAGGTTTTAGATGTTTTTGTTATTTGGCCGCGTCGCAGACACCCCAATTTTGGCAGCTGCATTTGAAGCATTGATTAAGTTGCCGCTGCATTTTTCATTTTATCGGATTTTATCGTGTTGATTTTTGCATTCCACTAAGATAGTAATTGTACCTAGCTGGGAATATTGTTGAAGCATCAGTACTGAGGCAGGTTGTGGATTCTGGAATTGGCTGACGCTAGAATCGCTAGAACAATCGATTTTGTAGGTAGATTGCAGATTTGGAGCTCACACTCCAGCGCGCCTGTGGTGCAGGCGGGGTTATTCGGAGGGGTTGTGATCGCGGCGTGCGCATGCGCACGCCCGGCATTAACCTGTTCTTTTGTTGTCACTTTCTCCTTCGCAGCAAGGATCAGTTTCCAATGCAGACTGTTGAGTGTAGATTTCTGCTGCAGCCAAGAAGCAGACCAAACCAAGAGTCAAAGATAGTCGAGCAAGGGCTGTGATCGAACAACGCAAATACTTGAATATCGCATTTTCATGAGGCAAGCAAATGGTCATTTCAAATTTCAAAAGAAACGCCATTTGAGAGAATTGTCAAAATCCTAAAATGGTTCCCAAGTTGAGGAAATGACCCCAATTCAAAAAAATCGAACGTAGGGACATGACCCGTAAGAGTTTTTACAGGCCATTTCAAGCAGTCAACAAAATCCCAACTTGGGAACATTACCCATAATAGTTCCTACGGTCCTATGCCGACGAAATGACCTAGAAACGTTTTTGCGGGTTGAATCTATCCTTTCAGGCTTCTACACTCCTGCTAACCCCTCGCCTGCCCACCCTCCTCCTCACGCCTTTCCATTTTCCTTTGCCGTTTCCACACTACCACTAAGTCACTACTACTACTGTCCTAAAACCCCCTGGCTTCTGTTTTTCTTTTGTCAGGTTATGGTATTTGGTTATTTCTGAAATATGAATGATATGATGCTCGCCAGTTGTGCAATTCAGATTTAATGCAAGAGTTTGAATATCCCCCGTCAGATCATTGGGTGGCAGTTGCTGGTGGTATGATACCATTCATGTAGCGTAGATGGCAAGATGGCCCATTTGCGTGGAAGCAACCAATGGACAATTGTTTGTCCCTCTTCGATTCTCCGAGCAAACATGAAACACTTCAGGGTGAAGCTGCTGGTGCGGTGTCCCTCTTTGATGAAATCGCAGAGGATGTGGCGAATGTAGATTCAAATGTTTCAGCTTCAAGCAGCGCAGCCATTGAACATGCCCCTGCCAAGGGTAGAGGCAAGGGCCGACCTCGCAGAGCAGCAGTAGCGTCTGATACGCTTCCTCTTCCTTGGGGTAGGAATCAGCAAGTGGGAGGCCAAGATCTTCCTAGGCCTAGGCGTGGCCCAGGGCGCAGCAACGCAACAGATCTGATGAGCAGGGCTAGACATCAAAGATGGAAAGAAACTCCGCAAACCCAAAGCCACGCTTCGACCCAGGCTTCGACCACTTTACCATTGCCTTGCCGGCTGGCTGCATTGTTCTTTTCAGGGGATACCCTGCGGCAACCCTGTCAGCATGTCGCTGAACGCTTGGGAGTGTCTAGGTATATTGTGTCGAAAACTGCGCAACGCATTGCTGCGATTGCTTTCCGTTGCCAAGAAGTGATTTCACATCAGATTCTGGACAGGCTTCTGTTTTTCTTTTCCACTGATCGCAGTGGTGACTCAGGAAGCCGTGGTTGTGTAGGGGCATCCGTGCAGCGTGATGTGGTGAGCAGTTCCAACGCACACCTCGAAGCGCGTTTGTTTTTGCGCATCAGGCAATATGACGAAACTCCTGTGGTCCTGCGTGTAAAACATGCAGAGAGCGAGGGCCGAGTGATTCTGCCAATGTTGGGGGACCGTCCACTTGGTGAGCAATCAGATGCAATTCCAGTTGCGGAGCCGGCCAGGGCTGCCATCGCCAGACCAGAAACCAAGGCCAAGGCCGATGCCCAGGCCCAAACTTGCAAATTGTTCCTCACAGAGCAAAGATGGGGAGCTCTTTTTGCACGGCATGAAGGTGGTCAGTGTCAAACTTTTCAAGTTGAATGTCAATTGCAGACGCCGCTCCAGTGCCTGAGATCAAACGCAGCTGTGGACATAGCTGATGCCTTGTCGCAGTCCGTTTGCAAGCCTTACGACAGCTTGGTTAACCAACAGTTTTCGCGAGTGCTTTCTGTCATTACAACTGACGACCTGGCATCAAACTTTGCCGCCGAAAGATTGCTTGAAGCTGAGCAGCAATCTGCGTACCCACAAACAAAGTTTGGGAAGATCCATGTGGGCTGCGACGTGCATAAGTGTCATGGCATTGCCAAGGGAACATTCAACCTACTGCCTTTCTTTTCTTCTGGGCTTCTGAAGTCATCCTTGTGGCTTCGATCTGGGGGGCTGCCTCATTTTCGGGCCGCATTCAAAAAACTTATTCGGTCTCAAATCAGAGTGTACCATGGCAATCCTGTGAGCTTTGGCCCGGATCCTGAGAAGTACCGGGAGTTCATGTGCAAAACTTTCTTTGGGCATATTGACTACGAAGACCTGAGCATGCTGAATGGAAATTGGCTTCAAGCAGGCAGGAGTGGCAGCGCAGCAAAACCCAAAGGTTGTTGTTCATAGCTATGGCCATAGCGCGGGCAATGATATTTGGTACAATTGCCTATGTTGGCTAGCTGCTAGACTTGCTGCTAGCTAGAGTCCAGACGGGGCGGTGGGTGTTTGTCATATCAGGAGCTGTTTGCGTAATCCAGTCGGTTTGCAGTATTCGCGCGTTTTTTTCTTGCTCTAGCAGATTTATCATTGAAATTTTTGAACTCATTCAGAGCGCGGTAAAAACAAGGTGCTAGCTGCCGCTATGTCCGCTATGTCCGCTATGTATGTTTGGTTGAATTTAGTCAAGCCGCTAGGCGCTTGCTCAGTACCTAGTCAGCTAGTCAGCTAGTCACTACAGTACAGTACAGGGCGCAATTTTTCCCCACCATAGCCAACGATTTGATGTTCTGTGACGTGTTTCCACCTGAAGCAAGTTCATATTATAACCCCTGCTAGGGACGTATGCGCAATGGAATGTGCAGCTCAGAAGGGCAGGGTAGGAAAGGGAGAACGTGTTCAGGGGTCAAGGCGACAACAGGTTTTCGTTGAAAAGTAGCAGATATGCAAAAGTGCATTCCTAGGTGCCCCAAAGACTTTTGAAAGGAGCGCGCTCCTCTTCCACTAGTATCTCATTTCATGTTGGGGCCATGGTGGGGCAAGGGGTGACCAGGCCTAGGCTGCTGCTGTTGGACATCTAATCTTGGCTGCTTTGGCATGCGTTTGGCGCATGGTGGACGTATGTATTAGGTCTTGTGTTGGGCCCGTGTTGGGGCTATTTCAGCCAACCTCGACTTCCTGTAAATGTACGTCCTTGGGTACACTTATGCAAACGTTGGTCCCTTTTTCCGATGGTGTTGAGCCGATCTTGATATTTGGTAAAACATCAATTGCTTTGGACCAAGCAAACTTGTTCAATGAATTTGTGCGCATCATCGCAATAAAAGTTCATGTTGGCGACAGTGGGGCCCACCCATGTTTGCCACATCTTGGCATTTGTTTGGCGATTTCATGCCACGTTGATTCATTTGCGTGCATCTTCACACCATCCTGGCCAATGTGAATTTATGTTTTTCTGCTGGCCGCCTATTAAATTCTTCTGTGCCTATTCTGTCGAAAAAAGGTTTTCCCAGAAAAATAAGGAGCAACATTTTCAAATCAGACAACATTTCTCAGCGCATCATGGCGGAGGTTGGAGTCATGTTTGGGCAGTGGGCTGGCATGTTCAAGTCAGTTGGGGCTATGGGCTGGTCTATTTCACATATGTCATTGCACTTTGAGCCCACGTTCGGGTAATCTTCATTGATTTTCATCCCATGTCAGCGCCATGTTGAGTTTTTCGGTCCATATTGAAATGTTTTTTGCTTAATCTTGGAGAACAGACAATCCTCAGAAAAATCAAATGCTGGCTTCGGCAGGGTTAAAGGCTGCAGAGACACCCCCCACAGTGCCCTGCAGGTTTGACGCGAGCAAATCTATATCTATGTGAACGCAACAATCAAGTTTACTGGTTTATCAGGATTTTTTCTAGGAGGGGTTGATATGCGTTTTTTTTTGGGCGCAGAATTCAAAAACGTTGTAGTCCAACCTTGCCAAGTTTGGGCTTTGGGACCCGTGGGGGGCTCTGAAATTTTGAGTGGGGATGTGGCTCGCAGCCAGCTTGCAGGTGAAATACAACATTTCTGTTCAGGGCATGGCTGCTGTGAATCTCTTGAGCACAGCAAATCTAAGTTGGAGCAACTCTTGTGCAAGGTCTTCGTACAGCGTGGTCCTCCAGTGATGGCGCGTCACAAATGGCTTGGGGCTGAGGCAGCCTTGGATTGGTTTGCCAGGCTGCACGTCTGCCATGGCATGTTGGGGGCGACTCTTTCCATGGTCCTGGGTGGGGACGCTGCCACCGATGCGATTTCTCATTCCATAGTCAGTTTGATGGACAACCAGTCCCAGTCCTCTTGCCCAAAGACAAATGACGTTGACCTGGATGATTTCAAAGTGGTCTTCAAGAAATGGAAGCAGGTAGCGTTCCAATGGGGGTGCCAATATCCCAATCTTCTGTCAGATATGATTTTTGCAAGATTGGCTTTGACGCCACAGGTCCGCCTCATGAACAACCAGCTCAAACTTGGATCGGCCTTGTGGGATCGAAAGCAGATGATTGCGCAAAGCAAAACTGGCCACAGGTCATACCGGCTTTTAGAATCATGGAAGAATACTTTTCCACAGGCCACAATTGATGAAGTTTGCAACCTGTTGCGTACTGACCTCGCTCCACTTTCCAATGTGTTGATCAGAACCATGAGCCATCGCCATCAAGCATTCAGGCTGCTTGCTAGGACAGGCGCTTGCACACACCATTTCCTTGTGCGCAGACATGAAGCTTTTCCTTATCGTCTATTTGCGCTTTTGCATGAAGACGATGATGTGGTTCAACGGGCTGCTGAATCTATCCTCTGTGATTGGCACGAAAAACCGTGCTGCTTTGATGACTTTGCCAAGTGGTTCATTGAAGAATACCCAACGAAAGAGCAGATGCTGTCCACTTTAGCGCTCTCTGAATTGCGCTTCATCGCAGAAGAATGTGCTGTCGACATTGCTGCAGTTGAATGCCAGCACGCTGGCAACCGGAGATTGGTAAACAGCAGGGTACAAGCATGCCCATTCGACCTCACAACTGGCTCCAGCCATTTCGTTGCTCGATCATTTCGAAATACCACATACCATGGGTTGAGTGAGCAAATGAAGTCACACGCTGAAACTGCTCAGAGAGCGAAGGGAAAAAAAAATCGGGAAAGTCATATCCTGAGGGCAAACAACTTCGCAGAGGTGGAGGTGCTTGGACAATTTTCCTTTCTGAGCAAGGTATGCGTCCAATGGTGACGGATGAGGCCAAAGAATTTTTGAAACAATTGTCAATCCAGTACAAGAACCTGCCGGTGGAAGAAAAAAACCGTTTGGCCAATCTAGCTGACAAAGTGAAAGAGGCGCAGAAATTTGGAGCCAAGCGCTTGGTGAGCAAAGCAGCAAAAGCGTCAAAGAGGAAGGTGGGGTCGCCGACGAAACACCCAAGAAAGAGGAGAAGAACATGCGAGCAGGCCAGGCATGGTCAGGCTGACCTGGGGCCCAGGTATGCCAGTTATGTTATGTTATGTTATGTTGTGTTATGTTATGTTATGTTATGTTATGTTTTGTTATGCAGTTGTACCATATGACAATGGCCATGGTGCAGTAAAATACAAGGCTGAACGAAGTTTTGGTTCATTACAAACTTTTTTGCGTTGAATTGAAATTCTTCTATTGGGCCGAGAGGGCTCGCAATTTGCAGGGTGCAAATTGCCCCTAGCCGTTAACCAACCGCAAGTTACAAACGTGACATGTGGCGCGCGCACAGCCGCCAACACTTCCCCAACTCCAGCCCAGTGCAATTGCAGCATGCCAGTCCAAAAGAATGAAATAACTAATTTGCCGTTGTGCGGGGCATACAGTTGGGCCATGGGCATGCAGCCGGAATTATCATCCACATTTGCCCAAAACGGCATGCCACAAGCATCAAGATGCACTACTAGCAATAACCAGAATGATGTAACATGCACGATCAGACATTTATGTATATTTGAAAAATGTTCGTGTGTGTGTGCGTGCGTGTTTGATTTTCAAAGAACCCGCAGCCTTAGGGTTTGCGCCTCGGCCCTGGCGCAGGACCAAGCCCGAACAGCTGGTCCCGGCCCAGTGCCATCTGACGGTCCTTCCAATGGTGATGGAATTTTGGTTCTTCGGAGCGAGTCATTTCTACGTGACGATTCTACCAGCGGCTATGATCTGGACAGATTGGACACAGATTCTGCACAAGCGCTGAATTCACAGCGTGAGGCGATGCATTTGCAAAATTTGCTACACAGTGGCTCCATTGACAAGTCTGCAACTCCAGCGTCCGCTGGCTCCACTGGACAGGCAAACCGTTGCTGATGATGTTGGGCAGTCGTTTGGACAATTGGTGTCTAATTCAATCTATCTCGCTTTCAGGGCCTTATCGGGGCCAATGTGTTTGATGAGCCAATTGATGACAATTTTTGATTCATCGATTTTCCCATGAAGAATCAGACGAAATCATTGTGATTATCGTGTCATGTCACTTCTGGCGTCATTATTCATGATCCCGGGCCCAAGTTCCCTAGGCCCTAGACCTTAGTAGTTAGTAGTGACTTTTCCCTTGTCAGATGATCACCCGTGTCATTGATTAATTTTTGAGACTTAGACTTAGATGAATCAGAATGCTTTCATTTTTATGATGGTCTCTGCATCAAGGTGATTGCTGTCTTCGGTCTTCAAAGGTTCTGGTTGGGATGACATTATTGCTCAAATAATGACCCAAGGTAGAATTGACATGGTTCCGGTCAGAGTCATTGGAACGCTTTGTTTATTTTTCACATTTTCAACATTTGATTGATGCGTGTTTGCATGTTTAACAATTACTTAGTTACTAGCTAGCCAGCTAGCTGCTGGCCACTATCTAATAGAGATTCTTTCATGATGTACGGACTCATGAGAACCCCAAGGAACCAATAATGTATATTTACACGTGCGTTACGTGGCAAGGTCCAAGGCCCAAAGTTCTTGTAATTTATTTGATTGTATTGAATTGTAGAGGTATCTGGTATCACTAGTCATAAAGTAGATCAGTAGAAACGCTGTTTCCCAGTTTTCGTGGGGTGACTCTGCCTCTGCAACAGGCCAGTCCCGATTCAAGTTCACAAGCATTGGCATGTCGATCGGCTTTGCGGCTTTTGCCAGCGCAGGGACCGGGGCAACAACACAATGAGATGATTCCGATATCTGCGTGCGTTCCCAAAAGCAGGACAGCAGGTGCTTTAGATATCAGCGCTGTTTGCATGAGGGAGGGTTTTGAGAGATTGACTCGCTTGGAGCTAGGCTTGGAATCGGGTACAGCAGGGCAAGGTCTTTCCACATTGACAGAGATAGATCAATTTTGGGACGAGCGTCATACAGTCCAGCTTGATGACAGACAAGTCAAGGACCCAAAGAAGCCAGACGACAAACACAAGAGATGCCGTGCAGCAGGCGTTCCAATGTGCAAAGGTTTTCTGGATCTTTTCAGGAAGAAAATGACTTTGGCCGTAACAACCATTTGCACTTGTGACAAACGCACAGCCTGCGTTCAATCCAAAAGAGAGAAACTCATGGGCGGTTTTTGGGTGATGGCCCTGCATGGAAAGCACACCCAAAAGAGTATGTGCCCTCGCTCTGCTTCATCCTCTGCGCCCCGTGGGATTCTTGCTGCGGGAAAACCAGACCAGTTGCGTTTCTTTCACATCGCCTTCGTCATGGGTGGTTTGCAGCAATTTTTCCCAGTAGTCGCTGTTTTGCGCAATGACTTGCCAGGAGAGGATGGTTGGCCCCCTAATGCAGAGTGGCCCCAAGAAGCTGAACTTGAATTCAATGGCAAATTCATGGATTATTTTGAGCTTTTGCAGTCTTTGGATATGGAACTGGAATGGACGTTGCAGATTTATGAACTGAAAGATTCTGCAATGATACTCGGGGAAATGAAGCCGTCCTCGCTCCAAGTAGAGAAAAGTCAGGTCCCTCAATATCTAGCGTGGAGAGGCCTTGCTGCCTACAAATCTGCCAGTTCCAGGCAGCAGCCTAAGCGCGGAGCAGCTCAGAAGCTCAATTCTTCCGCAGCTTCTTTGTTCTTGGAGAATGCTGCGGATGGACTGGGATCTCACGCTTCTGCTTCTGAAGGTGCCGCGTCCCATGGCGGTGACAGGCATCAACAGAATCAACAGCATGTTGAGAACATGGGTGCCAATGAAAACAATAATCTTCTGCGCGAGATTGATGCTGCAGATGAATGCCTTGAATTCGTTGACTGGATGGATTTGGAGAGCAATGCAAGTGGCAATGAAAGCTTGGAAGACCGGATCCTGGATCTCTTGGAAGATTTGGACGAATTAGATTCAAATGATGAACATGAACATCAAGGAAACCCTCGTGCCACAGGTGTTGTTGCTGCTCCAGCAGTTCCAGCCAGTGTAGTAGCAGAGGCTGCGCCAGCTTCAGATGCGGCTTCCAGCTCACACCCTGACACTGAGGGAAGGGCCAATCCTGCACCACGTGCTTCAAGCAGTGCGCCTGCTTCTGAGGCCCCGCGGCAAAGTCACGATGGCCTTGCCGTTCGAAGGCAGAACCCTGACGGTACAAAGAGCTTTGTTTCTTTGATCAAGTACAAACCCCAAGCTTCTGACCTCTTTGCAAAGTGCCCAGTCCATCCGAACTGTTTCAAAACAAAGACTTGCAACAGCAACAGCAGGAACAAGAACCAAGGGCGCCCGCTCGGCTTTTTGGCATGTTGGATCAAAACAGCTTCCCAATTTGAGACTAAGCGGGATCATATTTACAAGTG
>VSDK01026651.1:54277-67051 GCA_009767595.1 Symbiodinium kawagutii
AAGAGCGTAAAGCGGCCAGGCGCATGTTGAAACAGGAAAGAAATTACCAGGATTTCTTCGGCAAGGAACGTGCAAAGGCAGACGGTGAAGACAGCGAACCTGAAGGATGCCCTTGACTCTTTGATCCCGGAAAAGAAAATGCTCGCTCAACGATTCATTCATTGTTGGCCTTTGATTTTGATGCTGTTTTCTTTTTGGCTACAGAATATCGAAGATCATATGCGTTGAAACATTTTCAAACGTTTGTCATCCTGCTTTCGTCCTTGAAATTTTTTCTCTTCTTTTATTCATTGAGGAAATTGCAACGGCTTGGATCTCGATTTCGAATTGTTTTGTGTCGCCAGGCTACAGCTTTCTTGCCAAGGCAGTCGGGTGGATGAGCTCCATTTGATAAGCCTTTGCCTCAGCCGTGTGCGCAAGCGTTGTGGCTGAATTGGTTTTGGTCTAGAGTCTAGCTGCCTTGGGTCCCTTGAGTTTGGCTGACATTACATGCTAGCTGCTAGCTAGCTGCTAGCGGCTAGCGGCTAGCCTCAGAGCCAGGACTCATTATTCACTGACATTGGCTATTCCTTTTCAGTGCGTAGATATGAGATATCAACTGTCGCTGTTGAACTGCATCGGTCCTACAAACCTATTGTTGGCATGATTTATGTCATACAAGGTTGTTGTCCCGGTAAGAAACATGAATTCAGCTCAGCCACCTGGCAACAAAATAAACAATTTCCCAACAGCAAAATCTGGTTAGATATTTTTTAAAGGCGGTGAGTAAGTGTTGCATGTTGAGACCAAGCCCTGAACATTTTGCTCAATGGCGACCCAAACTCCAGTTCATTCTTCTTCCCACCTGTGATGCTGACCATATTGTCGCTCTTGGCCTAGGCCCTGGGCAACTTTTTCCTTTCTGATTGGCATGTGCCAAGGTGCTGAAGCCAAGAACAGTCTCAGCCACACATGTGCGTATTTGGAACCGTGGATTGCAAAGCGCATTTTGCTCCATGTTTAGGCCAAACAGCATACAGATACCTTGGTATCCATGGCTGATAATTTTTGCATGGGTCCAAAAAAAAACCTTTATCACAATTGGGACAGTCTGTGACGCAGTGCAATTGCAGGGGAAGGTAGCCCAGGTCCAGGTGGTTTCCAACGCAGCGCATCACATGTCGTAGAATGATTTTTTATCGGTGTGATTGTTCAATCCATGGCATCGTTGGGCCAAGGCCTTTTGCTTCACATTGGCTTTTACTCACCTGGATTTTCTTGAGAAGCAGCAGGCTGATGCTGTCCACTGATGGCTGTAGTTGGGCGGTGTAGGGGTGAGTGCCAGCCTGCCAGCATCGATTCAGTCATGTTACATGTTGCTTTAGCTGCTTTAGTCCAGCCAAAGCAAAAACTCCACGCATGCAGTGTATTCATATGAATTAGAGTTCTGACGCGTTCAGCCCAAGGTCTGAAGCGTCGCCAGAATGTTTGCATTATGTTTTCAAATTTCTTTTCCATTTTCCATGCTAATTGAGTGCCTGATGATCTGCGCTAGTCCTCGTTCTGGGTTGGCAATGTTCGCAGAGACCAGTGGTTGTTCATTCTATGAGTTCCATACTATTGAAACGAGGGTAGCCCAAAAGCCTTTTTGATTTCCTCCAGATCCTCCAGCTCCAGTTCTCGCTTCAGGTCTAGACAGTTTTGACGCATCCCCATCCAAAGAATTGCCGTCGGCTGCTGTTCAACGCCGGGGCCTTGAAGGATTCAAAGGCCTTTTGATTCATCAAAGCAACAGGCAGTTGGCCATGTTGACGCTGCAATCCAATTCGATCACTGAGCGACAAGATATGTATACAGATTGTAGATTCCATATTCCAGATCGCCAAGACTTCTGTATCACACCTTTGCGAGTATGGTGTGGGATGTCGTTGATTGCAAAATGTTTCTCTAGAACCTACAATATTGTCAGCTTCTCCATTGCAAAAAGGTAGACTGGTACATGTGTGCTATGTGGCTATGGCACATTCGGCAACTCACATTCCATTTCCAGCATTCGATCTGCAACGTCCATCTTTGTTGGCGTTCACATTGCCATTATGGTCAGAGTTTCTGGCTCACAGGAAGCGATTGGTTCAAGTTTGAGACATAGCAGTTCCTAGCTGCCAGGCGGTACTGCGCACATGGCAGCTGATGGCAACGCCAGGTCGCGTTCCCGATCTCCGCGCCCGGTGTCGTCTTCTGGGATGAGTGATGAGACCCTGGATTGGCATACAGGGAGGCCAAGAAGAGAGATTCTCCAGATGGAAGCTCAGCTTGCCCAGGACCATTTTCAGCCAGAAGAAGGAGATGTACTTCTGCGCAGTCATGATGAGGCTGCCGCGGTTGGGTCAGAAGGCGACGGCCTTGTGCACAGTCAACTGGAGGTGGAACCTGTTCAGATGGAAGCTGAGCCGGCCGAGATTCAGTTTCAGCCAGACGGACCTGGGCCTTCGCATGCTGAGACTGCTGAGGGTCAGGTTCTGTCAGAAAGCAATGTGGTGACGTCAGGTGCAATGGAGGTCTTTGAGAAAGAAGCAACGCCACTTTCCAAAGTGGCAACGCCTGGATCTGCACCTTCCACTTACACAAAGATGTTGGACAGGCAGCTGGCTTCAGCTGAGAAGGTTGAAGTCACCAACCCTGAGGCCGCAGAGTTGAAAAGAGCCCTTGCTTTTGATGATTTTCCAATTGACCTGGATGAACCTCATTCACTTCCTGACACTTTGTCTCCGCATTGGGATGATGTTGACCTTGAATCACCTCCCAGACTTGATGGTGAGAGGGTTGAAGTTGGTGAGCTGCCGGAGCTTCCCGCTGGAGTCTTGCAGCGCGGGCTGTCCCCGCCCGCCATGTCCAATGATGATGTGCGCCATCGGCCGGTTTTGGCTTGGAGGGATGAGTTGTTGAAGGACTTCCTTCCCCTCTTCAAAGATGCTGGCTTCCTCAGGCCTTTGAAAATGAGCACTTGCTGCAGTGGCACAGGAGCTCCTCGCTTGGCTTTAGGTTGGTGCGGTGTTCCCTTTGAGGAGCGCGTCGCCTGTGACCCGAAAAAGTCATCGATGGTCATGGCGCAAAACATGAACCAGGTGGCAACGCACCATCTCGGTTCTGCGACTGACCTGGCTCAGGGGTGTGGCTACTGCGAAGTGCATCTTGATGTTTGCCATGGCCTCGGCATCGAGCAGGACGACCTCTTTGTCAGTGGCTTTCCATGCCAACCTTTCAGTACGCAGCGTCCTTGCCGATGGGCAAGGCCATGGCAGGAGCACAGTGAAGCCCACGTGATGAAAGACGTGGCCGAGTCCATGGCTGCGCGTCAGCCTTTGCTTGGAGTGCTGGAGAATGTTCCTGGATTTCTGCGAGCTCAGAGGCGAAGCATCATGTTGAGTGCGTGTGTATGTGTGCTAGCGGTAGCGGGTAGTGCAAAATTTGACTATACTAGTTAATTATCAACATTGTGATCATGAACAAAGTTACGGTGAATCCTAATTCTTCGTTCGCGTTTTTATGCTTCAGCCGCTCCGTGATTGTTCATGGGATTTGCTCCTGCCACTGCTGTTGCTCCTGCTCTCATTGAGTTTACTTTGATGTTTCTTGTAGCCATGACCTTGAAAACTGAATGTCAGGCCAGAGGTGAGCAGTCAGTCCAAAGTTTAAAGACGTATTGGTTGCCAAGCATGATTAGTAACCGCATTCTCAGCTATGTAAAAATTAATTGTGCTTGGATATATTGACCCAGCAATCTCTGTGAGTTTGTGATCCGACTGACCTGAGCCAGTCTGATATTTCTGCATTCGATAACCGATCGTTCCAGCCTGTTTGCCGCCTTGCTGCTTGCTCCTGTCGATTCATGAACGTTGACTGCCAGTCAGAAAACAAATTGCGCAAGTATGGTATCCCAAATGCAGCCTGGGCCAATGGATATGATGCAATTCCATGTGTCGCTTTCAGTGTAGCGGAGTGTGCTAGTTTTTTGCTGTTTGGTGACTCAAGTTTGGCCTTTGGGTTAGACAATGAGTTAAAGATGGTGAGTTACCTGAACAGTTTCTCACGATGACTCAGGCAATTGTTTGACTAGCTGATTAGCTGCTTAGCTGATTGTTCCGTTGATAGATAGCGTGCAGAAGCACGTGTGAATTGAATAGACTAGTAGTAAAGGAATCTCGGACCTTGCGCATTTGAATCATTTGAGTTCTTCTTGATGTCCATAGGCAAAGTAGTAGTGAAGTAGTAACTTAGTAGTTGCTGCCCAGTTTTCATTGCCCATACTTTATGACTACACAAGATACAAAAGTTAGATATTACAACATTGAAGCGTTCAGCATTTAGGACCTATGTTGAGCAAGGGTTGAGACTAGAGTCTCTAGAAACCAAGCGAAGATTATGCTAATTGAACGGTCATCATTTGGAGCTGTTGCTCAACTAAAATTTTGTACAGATACACATGGCTTGCATGGCAGGACTGATGCTGATTTGCCAAGAAGTGTTTATGATGAGGAGCATGCAGTTGGAAGCCCGATGGATGTCTTGCTGCATACTTTGAATGGCAGCGGTGATTCCACAATGCCGCCCCTCTACTTGCACAAGGTGGTGTTGATTGATTCATCCATCTGGCTGCAGAGCCCTCGCGAGCGGGTCTACATTCTTTTGGTGCACCGAGATGTAGCTCACAGGCAGAGCATCTTGCTTTCAGCCGCGGCCGCGATCTATAGAGCAATGAGCCGCCCTGTACAGCCATGTCCCATGGAGCAGCTCCTGTTCCCGCCCGACCACCCGTTTCTCGCAGACAAGCTCGCCCAGCTTGAGGCGGGGATCCGTATCATGGAATGTTTGTCATTCCATGCTATGCTTGAGGCGGGTATCAGTATCATGGAATGTTTGTCATTCCATGCTATGGCTATAGTCTGCCCAGCTTGAGGCGGGTATCAGTATCATGGAATGTTTGTCATTCCATGCTATGGCTATAGTCTGCGATGGCCTGCATTTCTTGTGCTGGTCAATGTCGCGGGTTTGAATTTTCTCGTTCACCCTAGGCCCTAGTTCTGGATTTGACAGCCTGAGATATAAGAGTCACAGGTCCTATAGCCCTATAGAACTACATGTTGTTGCTCCGACGCCCATCACTATTATCAATACCTGCAAAACAATGCATCCCTTCGCCTTATTGAGCATTTTTTTAGAAGGGCAGCAGGGGAATGGGCTGCTCAGTCCGCCATTGTATGTCACATCAAGCAGTCATCAGTTCCCATCGGATCACTCTAGAATGTTCACGGTCATGCAGATTTGATTTCATAGTCGTGATTCCAAGTTAATTATCCAGGTTTGAAATCAAGAATCAAGAATCTAGAGTCTAGAGTACAGAAGTTAGTAGGTGGAGATGTCCTTCATATATATGCATATATATATACACATACATAAACATCCATTATCAGATTTATTATCAAATATCATTTTTCGTTTTGCCCATGCCCCAGTGGCTCGAAACAGAGCAGGCAGAGCGGCGTCCTCCACAGCCTTGTGAAGTTAAATCAGGTCGTGCCAAACCATTGGCGCAAAACATTGTGGTGTTTGTGCGGTTCGGCGTGGTGTGCCATCAATGATCAAATTTGGCAGACTTGTGACTAGTCAAGCCTAAGGGACGAATTCATGTGTAACACAGTGTAGCTAGCAACCAACGAGGTAGGAAATCCGTTTACTGAATGGGTAATACCCTAACAGCCTGGCTACTCTAAGGCAATCAAAATTCACAGACAATGATGCACATTGCAATGATGATTACATCAAGCACTAAACCATATTTGATGTGCCATGATCATATGTTGTAGGTCCTCAGCCCAAGCCAAGGACTGTCATGAAATCATTTCTATATTACAGTAGTTTGCATATTTGGAGGTCATCAGGAACAGGAATGGCAGCCATGGATCGTTCCCGCCCTTCTTTACGACGCAGCAATGCGCATGATAGCGCATGGGATGGTTGGGAAATTGTGGACACGCTTGATGACCGCAGTCGCAGCCCTCGCCGTGACAGAGCCACAGCCACCCGCACTTCGACTCCTCCTGGTGGCGTTGTTCCAGGCACAGCTTCTTCAGCAGTGATGGATGCATCTACGCCCGGGCCTACGACTGCTGCAGCATCTGCAGCCCCGATGCCTGCTCCAGGTCGTGCCGAGCTTTCCAGGGGTGAGGAATCTTGGATTCAACCATCAAAGGTTGGCAGCTCTTCTGACTGATTCAAGATTCTAGATTGTAGCTGATTCTCATTAGCTAGTATAACAACTAGTAGTTCAGGCCGCTGCTGAGCCAGTGCACGCCAGCGTTGGAAATTTTTACTTGCTGCTCCTGACATGAAACATTATCATTAGGGTCAATGGCTGAGATTTTGTTTAGCGACATGTGTTGATTTCGCTTGTCATTTGGTTCTGGAGCAGCGGGTGCTTAGTAATTAATAATTACTGGTTGTGTCAGGGCTCAACCTCCATCAATCTATGAATCTATGAATCAATGGCTGCTAGTCACCTAGTCATTCATCGCATGCTTGGCTGTTGTTTGTTGGGAACTGGCTGCTGTGCTTGCGATCGTCCCCTGTCAGCCAACGCATAGAATGTAGAATATAATCAAACATCAGGTTTGAATCAATCACATGAAGTCCGTCAGGAAAAATTGTGGCTGGTTCACCTTGGTCCAGTGGCTACTAGCTACGCTTGAGCTGCTTCTTAGATTTTATCAAACAAATTGGAACCACGTCATTCGCAGGTTGATCTTGTCCAAATCATTTTTTCAAATCCAAACATGCGATGAATGCTTTCTGATATTTGGCATGGTGACATTGCGCGCTTTGTCTCGCATTTTCTCTGGTCGATCCAGGACGAGATTGAGATGGGGGCGCCACGCCTTCTCCGCCGAGTGATGAAACTTTCTGCAGGGATCGCTTATTACATGGCCCACAAAGCTACCCTGAGCCAAGTTGAGGTGGAGACGAACTTGGACGATTTGTGGAGTCGGCTACAGCATGCATTTGAGCTCCTGACCTTAGTTTTGAACAATCGATAGATTTGATAGAGGGTAGATTTCGGTCAGACCATTTGTTCCTGCAGAAGAGTATCAGCTGATGTGTCGTTGGGAAGCAAGCAGCATGGCATGTGGCACAAATGCAGTTTTTTCCCCCATAGATCGAACTCTATAGGTCTTTTGTTTTCCGACATTTGTTGGGATCTGTAAGATTGATTATGCTTGAACCATGGGCTGTAAGAGATTTTGGGCCCATATATATATTTGAAACAACACATATGTTTAAACAAATAAATATAAATATATATGTATATATATATATATGATATATATATATATATTTATATATGACATGAATAGTTAATGGTCAAATTTCATACACACGCAGGGTTACAGTCCACAATGTGTGGCATTTGTTCGTTTAGCTCTGCTGCTTGGCTTTTCTTCGCGCATCGAAATTCATCCGGCTTAAAACCAAGGCGAACGATTTGATTTTGATTTGATTGATTCCTGAATTGCCCAAGAGATTCAGGATCTTGTTTTTTGCACGAACATTGGCAGTGGTTCGCACATCAGTGCCCAGCATGTTTCGATGTTTGCTGCCATGCTGCTTGGTCGTTGGCCAAAAGCATTGTCTTCAAGATTTGTAGGTAATGTAGTTGCCATGGATGTGTGGAATTCTCAGATGTTAGTCAGGCCAGCGACACCGTTTCTGTCCTCCAAAGCAGGATGGCCGATTCAAAATACAAAGGCCATGGCCATGGTTGGCAAAGGGCATGAGATGCCATGGGCCATCGGAAGCATGACCGTTTTGCTATCATTGGCCTTTTTGCATTGATGGATCGCATTCATTTCAGGCTATTTTGAATGCGTTCCAAAGTATTGTTGCTCATCATACAGCCCTACGGTCCTCAGCCTGTATCAATATGTGTATGTATAGATTAGATTTTTATTTGTGATATACTTGTGTTATGACAAAGAACGATCGGTGCTTGTATGGTCAAATGTAAGTATGTTTCTTCTTTTGATTGAGATTGACTAATTACTAATTGAAGGTGCATATTCAACATTTTGATCGGGTAATTTGTTGGTTTGTTTGGTGAACTTTTGATAAAAAACTGTTGGGTTATTAGATTATATGCTTTTATCGTTGCGTGAACCTACAACCGAGTATTTCAGTAAAGCATCCTTGTGTGATCGTTTTAGTCGCTTCGGAGAAAGCGGATAGCAAACCACTGTTACCAGAGCTGTTACTGGTACTGTTACTGTTACTGTTGCAGTGATGGAACAAGTAACATGTTCATTACTTTACTTGACTTAACTGTACATTGACTCACCTGACTGACATCAAGTCAAGTGAGTCAAGCGGCAAGCGGCAAGCGTGTCTGATAGTGATAGTGATAGTGCAGGCGCACTTTCAGTTCACATTCGCAGCGCAAGAGTTTGAAATCCATAGAAGCCTTAGAAGCTAGCAGCTAGCTAGAAGTAGAGGTTTGAAACATACAGAGCAAGCGGCTCACAACAATGATAACAAGCAGCAACAAGTGTGAACATGGACATTGGACCATGCCCAGGCCCTTGGCGTTGGGGACTTGGCTCGTAAATTGTTTTAGATTTTAGACTTGATCGCAATGGTTCGGGCATGCGTTGCGCATGGCTCACTGTAGCACTGAAGCTGTAACTGTATCATTAGATGCTTAGATGCTTTGACATTGTAGATATAATCCAATGGCTCAGACCAGCAGACAAGCACCAAGCAGCCCACCAGCTTTCACCACCGGAACACGTGTGCGATTTTTTTTGTTCAAACTTTGATGCTTGAAATTTGACGTGCTGAATTTATTGACAAAGTAAATGATGCATGGTTGCGTTGCGCCAAGGTTTTTGGCAAGAAGGTAGCAGCTAACAGGCAGCCAAAACGAAACAACAGTAATGCCCTCTGCATGCGATCTTGTTTTTTTTATTGACGTTGATTTTGAATTTTGAATTTTGAAGCACATTGTCAAACAATCAATCGTTCCAACGTGCACCCTACGCCTACGCAAGCAAGGCGCTACCTCATTGAAGCGAAGAGCTGACTAGAGCCGATTGGTTTCAGTGACTTTACATGTGTTAAACATGCAGGACACACACACAAAATCCGCAAAGAAAGTCAGCACAATGGCATGAGTGATCGTTCATCATTAGTCATTATGCTGGCTCTTGAACGTTATTTGCTACCCTTGTTGTTGTTTATTTTCTTTGAGACAACGCATACGTGCTTGTAGCTTGAAGACAACGCGTCATGACTGTAGACCATTAACTTTGGCATGATGCTGCCACCAGCGCAAGAAAAAAACATCCCAGCTAGCAGCTACAGTCGCAGTGCACTACAGCTACAGCTACAACTGGAGCTGCTTCTGTCACTTAAACAAAAACTGCTCGCAAGTTGTCAGCAGTCGCGACTACCGAGCACTCCTGCGCGTGCACTGTCGCACACTTTTTTTTCACAGTCGTGTGCGCAAAAAGCAGTTGAACTTTTTGATGACTTCCTAGCCAATCTGGAGTAGTAGAAAAATGTTATTTTTTTACTACTTGCTATCGAGCAAAGTTCGTTGCAAAAAAAAATGAACTTTGATGCCAATTTTCTACCAATTTTCTACCATCAAAGTTAGCCAAAACATCGATTCTAAAAAAAAACGAACTTTGATGCCAATTTTCTACCAATTTTCTAGCATCAAAGTTAGCCAAAACATCGATTCAAAAAAAAAATGAACTTTGATACCAATTTTCTACCAATTTTCTAGCATCAAAGTTCGCCAAAACATCGCCAAAACATCGCCAAAACATCGCCAAAACATCGCCAAAAAGTCGATCCAGTAGACGGAACATCAGCAAAACATCGCTGAAACATCGCCCAAAGTTCGAGCCGAGCAGGGAGCGTCCACGAAAACTTCGCCTAAAGTTCGAACCAAAAAATTTCGAACAGTCGACTTGTGCAGAAATGTTCTCGCAGCTTAAAAAAAATTCCCTGCGGATTTTTGCTCAGTAAACCCTTGGCGCCCTTGGGACTGTAACTTAATGACAGTGAGGAATGGCGTCCAGTTTTGCAGTTTTTCTTTGGAAGGTTACAACTATAACTTCCTTACGAATCAGAGCGTTTCTTCCTTAAGTCCTTGACAAGTGACAAGTGACAAGTGCAGTTTGAACGCAGTGATTTCTGTGCAGGCTGCAGATTTGCTGTGTACCTGGCCATTCACTTGACCCGCAAGGGTCCTTGGGTATGCGCCATTCTGCGATGAAAAATTTTTTACCAGGCTTAATTCTGCCAGCTGCCAACTGCAGCTCTGAAAATATGCCAGCTGCCCATCAGCCAGTTTTTTCCAACGCCAGCAATATTTATTTGATTTGGATTTGACTCAGGCAAGTTCAGCATTTGAAATAAAACCTTGGAACCCCATAGGTTATCGGTCATTGCTTTTGGCGCGCCGCAAATACTTGAATCGCTCCCAGGGTCCCAGAAGATGTGGTGGCGCTTTACAAAGCATTTTCCATCAGTTCCACAAAATGGGCTTTGAAGAAAAATTAACCAGTAACCATTACATCATTATGACATGGAGAAAAGGAAATAGATCATAAAATAGCCGAGCCAGGCTAAGGCCAAGTTTCGGTAAAATGCGAAAAAGTAATTGCAAACATGCCAGCGACAACGAAAACTTCAACATCACGAGTAAGCTCACAATTTGAGAAAGAATATCTGCTTGCTTTTCAGACACCCAAGCGCAACAAAAAACCTTAACAGGAAAGCCATATTGAACAAAAAAACCATAAACTCTAAACTGAACTGCAAAGTCAACTTGCGCAAATATGCAAAATCCTAAACCCTAAACCCTAAACTGTCAAGTCAACTTCAGCAAATATGGAAAACCCTAAACCCTAAACCCTAAACTGTCAAGTCAACTTCAGCAAATATGGAAAACCCTAAACCCTAAACCCTAAACTGTCAAGTCAACTTCAGCAAATATGGAAAACCTTAAACCCTAAACCCCAAACTGCCAAGTCAACTTGCGCAAATATGGAAAACCCTAAACCCTAAACCCTAAACTGCCAAGTCAACTTGAGCAAATATGGAAAACCCTAAACCCTAAACCCTAAACCCATGCCCCAAGGGGCCAGTTTGCGACAGGGACACAGGACCTCGTGGCCGACTCGTGGCCTCGCTGCTTCGTTGTTCTTTCATCTTTTTTAGCAACGAAACCACATGCGAAGGCTTCCAGATCGGGTAGAGGGCCTTGTGCATAGGGCCAAATGAAGCTTGTACACCTATGCATCAGATGCAGGAGGGTGGGGAGTGTCAATTGGACACTTCAAGGACCACAGTGGCTTTAAGGCTGGGTGTTGCAGGCCCAGGCGTTGGAGCCGGGGGTTAAGACTTATGACTTCTCATATATGACCTGAAATATATTTAATATATTAAGTGTTTGGCCTGAGGACCGTAGGGTAATTTGATAGGTGTAATCGCAGCATGTTGAAAGGAATGTGGTTTATCAGAGTTCATGTTTCTTCCCTTGTCAAAATTTAAGCCGCATCATTATGATTACGGCACGGTCAGTGTCATTAGCAGCGTGACCACTAGCAGTTCAGTAGCAGTAGCAGCAGCATATCATATGAGAGCATACAATAGGTCAATAGGTCTATGACTATGAGAAGCTTGGTAACTTAGTAGCAGCGGGCCTAGGGCCTAGGGCCCAGGGCGGTCAGGGTACACAGTGATTTTTCCATATGCATTCACATTGACTAGTTGACAAGTCACTAATAGTTTCTAGATTCAATAGAACCGAGCAGCCCTAGCATCCATAGCAGCCTCTGACAGTTCGCCAGAGTCATCAAAGAGGCAAGCGGCAAGAGGAAAGCAGAGTTTTTTTTCAAAACTCTTGATGCTCGAACCCAGGACCTAGGATGTCGAATCTGGAACTCAGAGCCAGAAGTGCAAAGCGCTGATCGCCGATGTTTCTCTGGGGATAACGCCAGAGCTGGGCTGAGAGTTTGTCCACAGCCAGAAATTCGGAATCCAGAATCCAGCTCCAGCAGATGCAACATGTTATCACGCCTTTCTTGTTACGCCATGCTAGCCAGGTGCCAGTTCGGTGGGTAGGTAGGTCCATGTATCATCATGCATGACATGGTTCTTGCCATATTCTTCAATGGCGCCTATTTCTGCATCATGCTTTATACTTTCTTCCATGCTGGTTTCCTTCTTGCTCACTCTCGTCCATTTCTTCTCAGCTTTTTCATTTGTCATTCAAGTCGCGTGAATCATTTGTCGCCAGTCGCCAGTCACTTTACTTTAGTCATTATGGTTGCCATGACAATGGAAACCAAATTGATGACCTAGGGGTTTTCTATTTGATCGGTATTCACGCACTCCATGTTGTTTACTTAATGAGTATGGTTTTGAGCCATCATTCTATTGGTCCATTATGAACCGAATATGCAGTGATTGATCATTGGTAGTCATTTTCTTCAAGTCTTCACCACACCCGTGAGGTATTGGTCATTCCTCATTGTTTATGTATCATGCAGTCTTCTCTCAGCTTTAGACTCTAGACATGTGGTCTTGGTCAAACATCCTCCCATTATCACGATCCATCAGTCACTAGTAACTAGTCATTTGTCATCCATCATCAAGAGTCATTGGTCATCCATCATCAAAGAGAATCATGGTTACCGTACTTGTTCGGTTGTGTTCTTGTGGAAATAACCGGAA
>VSDK01026654.1:2704-39876 GCA_009767595.1 Symbiodinium kawagutii
GCAATGCAACATGTCATGGATGCTAACAGGATTCTTGCCTGACACAAGTTTGCTGCCTGCAGGCAGAAATTCCTCCCGAGAATTTTAAAGGATACTTTTTCTGTTCAGGCTGAAAAACAAGGCTGAAGGATTTCGTAGGTATTGCAACTGGTCAAAGACCGTTTGGTCGACAAGTCAACCGTTTGTGGATCGTGGGCAACATTCAGGGTCGTGTACCGATTGAAGACATCAAGCCTTATCATTCAAGAGGTCTCTTTTTTGGTATTTTCTTTTGCTTGGCCATCCCGTCGAGTCTTCTTAAACCAAACAGCAAGGGCTGGCACAAACCGCTGTTGGGAGAGAAGGAAGAAAAGGACGTCAAAACGATGTCCACATATGTCCAAATGAAGGATCCGCGTCTTGAAGTCACAAAACCACACAAACACAGGTGGAGACTTATGCTGGCAAGATCGAAACTTTACGGTGTCAACATTGCTTGGTCAAAAACCGTTTGGTCGACAAGTCAACCATTTGTGGACCGTGGGCAAAATCTAGAGCAGTGTACCGATTGAAGACATCAAGCGTTATCATTCAAGTGGTCTCTTCTTGAGATAGAATTGGGCTGGACAAGAATTGTTAGCAGCTATGTAGTTGAAGAGCTTGGGCAACAACATGGCCGTAGGTTTCTACAAAGATATCCATCTCATGTGGCCAAGAAGTGTATCGTGAAGCATGCCCCACCATCACCGGCCCAGAGTGTTTTGGTGCTAAGAAGGGTTTGCCGCAGAGATTTCTTTGAACAAGGTCATGACGAGCACAAAAGACAATTGATTTCAGACCAGCCTGAGTGCATTTTTTCGTGCGATCATTGCCTGTTTGATCAGTCGGTGCAGAACGCATTGGGCAAGGATGCCACTTTGGGTCTTCCAATGGTACTAGCGAGAATTTCTGCGGCTTGCCCTAACATGGTTGAATTCGCGCAGACCAATTTGCTCGCTACACCTGAAGGTGGTTGAACAGGCTTTGTGCAGTTTGGGGTGTTGTGGGTAGTGGCAAGGCAAGTGACAACGCAAGCTCCTTGCATTGAGATGTGCCCTTTGTGGTTGGCTGCATATGCAGGTCGATGACGTGTGTGGATGACTCATTCTGTAGGAATAGCTGCAGGGATTACCGCATTTGACGTTAAGTCATGGAAGTGAGTTAATCATCGTTACCCTGGCCTGAATTTGCGAAACCTGTGCAAGCAAACGGGATTGAGCAAGGATGCCTCTTTCCATCTTCCAATGGTACTAGCGAGAAATTCTGCGGCTTCCACAATTTTGCCTGGTAAGCTTTGTTTGTGTAGCCCCTTGGCCAGCCCTAAAATGGTTGAATTCGCGCAGACCAATTTGCTCGCTACACCTGAAGGTAGTTGAAGAAGCTTTGCGCGGTTTCAGGTGTTGTGGGTAGTGGCAAGGCAAGATGATTCGTGACAATTCCAACCAAGGCAGACTGCTCTTTCTGAGGAAAGCTGTCACTGGTGCGTGGCCAAAGCAGATGATCAATCAACTTTTGAAACTGTTTTCAACGTGCAGAAAAAGACCAAGGCAAATAAATTGCTCGAATCTATCAGCAAACCAGAGACTGGCTTTGTGACACACCCTGCATCATGGTTATCTTAAGACGTGGACAGAAACGGACCAGAAGAAAAGGACGTCAAAACGACGTCCAATGGAGAATCGGTCCCCCTCATTAGGACCTGCCAGAATTGCAGCGGGTTCCTCGCATTGTTCGGTGGGCCTGGCGTTAGGTTTCGGCAGTGCAGTGGATACCCGTACCACATTCGAGTGAAACTCTATACTCCCAACACTTGAAGGCGGTTGAAAATGCTCTGCGCAGTTGGTGTGCTGTGTGTGACAACGCTAGCTCCTTGCATTGAGATGTGCCCTTTGTGGTTGGCTGCATATGCAGGTCGATGACGTGTGTGGATGACTCATTCTGTAGGAATAGCTGCAGGGATTACCGCATTTGACGTTAAGTCATGGAAGTGAGTTAATCATCGTTACCCTGGCCTGAATTTGCGAAACCTGTGTAAGCAAACGGGATTGAGCAAGGATGCCTCTTTCCATCTTCCAATGGTACTAGCGAGAAATTCTGCGGCTTCCACAATTTTGCCTGGTAAGCTTTGTTTGTGTAGCCCCTTGGCCAGCCCTAAAATGGTTGAATTCGCGCAGACCAATTTGCTCGCTACACCTGAAGGTAGTTGAAGAAGCTTTGCGCGGTTTCAGGTGTTGTGGGTAGTGGCAAGGCAAGATGATTCGTGACAATTCCAACCAAGGCAGACTGCTCTTTCTGAGGAAAGCTGTCACTGGTGCGTGGCCAAAGCAGATGATCAATCAACTTTTGAAACTGTTTTCAACGTGCAGAAAAAGACCAAGGCAAATAAATTGCTCGAATCTATCAGCAAACCAGAGACTGGCTTTGTGACACACCCTGCATCATGGTTATCTTAAGACGTGGACAGAAACGGACCAGAAGAAAAGGACGTCAAAACGACGTCCAATGGAGAATCGGTCCCCCTCATTAGGACCTGCCAGAATTGCAGCGGGTTCCTCGCATTGTTCGGTGGGCCTGGCGTTAGGTTTCGGCAGTGCAGTGGATACCCGTACCACATTCGAGTGAAACTCTATACTCCCAACACTTGAAGGCGGTTGAAAATGCTCTGCGCAGTTGGTGTGCTGTGTGTGACAACGCTAGCTCCTTGCATTGAGATGTGCCCTTTCTGGTTGGCCGCATGTGCGGGTAACTTATTTGTGTGGATGACTCATTCTCGAGGAATAGCTGCAGGGATTAGCACATTTGACATTCAGTCATGGAAGTGAAGTGGTCAATGAGCTAGCATGCGAAGCAAAAAACCATACATCAATTTGCGAGACTTGCACTAGCAAGATTGAACTTGTACGGTGTCAATACTGCAATTGGTCAAAAACAGTTTGGTCGACAAGTCAAGCGTTTGTGGATCCTGGGCCACATTTAGTGCAGGGTACCGATTGAAAACATCAAGCGTCATCAGTCAACAATTCTCACCCAGGCAAGGGCGCCGTGATCCTGACAGAAAGCAAAACATCTCCTGGCCTAGTTTTGATTCCTGCAAACCATCCATGCGTAATACCTAATTCTGATCTTACATCTCCTTTCCGTGTCTTGAAGTGACAAAACCAGCGAGAGACAGGTGGCCTCGAACCAAATTCTCCTTTGATGCGTTGAAAATACAATGGCGCAGCCATCCAAGAAGCGAAAAGAAGCGGGCCACCACATTTCAAAAGAGAGGGTATAACTAATCAGTCAAAGCTGGTTTTAAGAACATTCTCCATTTTTGATTAGTTGTTTCCTTTTCCCTCAGGGCTACCACTGCCCGCCCGCATATGTCTAAGAGAATGTGGTCATTGAATAGTTTTAGCTTGTGGAATCCCTTGGCAAGAAAGTTAGAGCATTCAGCATGCTCGTTTGGACAAGCCTACAGGCATTGTCGAGCTTAACAGTGCTTGGCGTAAGTAAACATGGTGGTCACAACTCCAGTCGGCCCCTTGTTGAACTTCGTGGCTCCATACTGAGGGCTGTTGGATTTCCCGGCTGCTCTATAGTCAGCCCTGTACATGGCGCGCGCAGGTTTTTTTTGAGTGAAGTATCCCCAAAGCGGTTATCATGCTCCCTTGGACTTGGTTCGTGTCAATTCTCACGTCATGATTTTGTTGTCGAATGATTTTTTTCGCTGCCAGCAGCCATTTTGTGCCGCAAAGCTGTCACAGCATTTTGCCACTCCGGCTGTGCCGGTGAGTGGGTGCTCGCAGGCCTCGAGCTGGGTGCTTATACCAAACAGGAGCAAGGATACCTGGAGCCCGGTTGGCGCTGTTTTCTTTGTTGACTTGACTCAAAAAATGCCAACCGCTCAAAAACACAACGCGGAAAACCTAGAAATATGACACCAGCGCTGAAAAATCAAATGCGCGCGCTCAAAAAAATGACACCCAAGTTGTGTCCGCTCAAAAAACTGCAGCGCTTACTACCAGGCAGAATTTCTGTGGCTTACTAAGTTTGCCTGGTAGGCTTAATATGTGTAGCCGCTAGACCGGACCTAAAATCACCGAATTCGCCTAGACAAATTTGCTCCCTGTGCTTGAAAGGGTGCTTCAGCTGCCACGCATCTGTCAACGGCCCAGTTGATACAGCTGTTTGTCACCCTCAGAGCTACCATTGCCTGCAGGTTTTGGGGTCCAAGAGGATGTGATCATTGAATAGCTTCAGCTTAAGGAATCCCGTGGCAAGACGAGCATCAGCATGCTCGTTTGGACAAGCCACAGCCACCAGCATCTGTGCTACAATAAGGCTTTAGACTGCGTCCAGTGTAGGTGCAGAATCCGACTGCTGGCAGCAGTTGGTGCGACAGAGGACCTCCCTTGGACACACTATTGCAAGCTTCAGCCCAGCGTTGAGAATGGAAGAAATGTGACCCATCAACTGGTATCTTGACATATAGGTAAAGTGCAGCCGGTGGATTTCAGAGCATACTACCTGGATATCGTGCAATGATCACACTGGCAGGCTGTCAGTGTTCAAGCATGCCGGCTATCGAAAGACCTAACCAGACCAAGGACTGTCACGGCCTGGATTGCGCGATAACATTCATTGTGGAGCTTAAAAGTGCGTGGTGAAATCAAATGCCGCAGCATGCTCATTTGGACTAGCCACAGCTTACAGGCATTGTCGAGCTTAACAGTACTTGGCGCAATCACTACTTGCGGCTCTTGCTGTTGAAAGATTTTTGTCGTTGCCGGCGGCAGTTGGGTGAGGCCGCACAGCTGTTTGCATTTTGCCTCTTCATTCCTGCACCTGATGCGCCGCTGAGTGGGTGCTCGCAGGCCTTGCGCTCACTTGATGCGCATGCTCCGCAGCACCCGGTGCCGTGTCAAAAAACAGCATGCCTGGAAGATCAAATCTCAAGAATCCATAGATTGCAACCGCCTCGTCTAGTGGCGCCCCGAACTTTACCATCCAGTATGCTCGCCCCTTGCAGAACGATGAGGATGTGCCTCATGTTTTTTGTTCAGCAAAGCTTTATATTTGTTTCTTGTTTTGAGCAAATGCGTTGACAGACAGTCCTGGTATATGTATGCTAGTGGGATGGCTTTGGGTTGTAGGCGGCAGCGCTGAAGATGTATTTCGGGGTCCAGGAATACCCGATCCATTGAAAATGAAGCAATCAGCATCAGAATATGTACCATCATAAAAGCCACAAGGTGCATACAGGTAGGATAATTATACATTGTCAACATGCCACCTGTACTACACACTTGAGATTTTCGCTTTTCAATGGTCTTTTTCCCGACGTGTGAACATTCGGGTTCATGGCTTCAATCTTGTTTCTGGACTAGGTGGAATTTGTTTTGCTTATTGAACCCCTAAATGTGTGGAGAATACACGCGGTGCTTTCAGTTGAGTTTTTCTCCATGGTCCATTCAAAAACATGTGGAATCAAGACTTCAGGTTGGATTCTCACGGGTTGAGCTGTGGTATCAGGGGAAAAGCGAGCCAACCGACGTGGCACTTGGATTTTTTCTCGCGTACCAGCACTTATGAAGAACTGATTCTAGAGGTTATTTCAAACAGTTTTACCGCACCAGCAATTCAGAGTGGAGACTGGCATTCATGAGAGAGAGAGAGAGCTGATGGATCGCGAGAATTGATCGGCGCATTGACGCACATCGTTTTTGAGGGGTCAGTTTTTCCTTGCATTCGCTGTTCAGCAAACCTGGGCGCTCAGGAGACGAACTCACAGTCTTCGAGTCGAAACCATGCGGTGCAGAGATGCCCATCGTGTTTGGGATATCTTTCCTTTTCTTCAACGCGCAGCCAATAGAAGTGCACTGAGGCACGAGCTTCAAAAAGAGACAGGTTGGGCCGGATGGGTTACGGATGGGTTAGATTAGATCTTGCAGTTCAGACAAATATTTGGCAGATTTGGGATCAAGATGTGGACAGATGTGAAAAAAATGGGCCCGAAGTGTTTGCAACAGATCAGTCCGTTAGGAACTTGGACGAAGTGGGCTTTACTCAGATCCAGAAGCTTCTGCGCCCATGGAACAGGGATGTACAGGGAGTGATGTGTATTATCATGAATTTTGACGTGGAGTTTCGTGATGTTTTATTGAATGTATGAACTGGGAGCTGCAGCTGTTTCAGGAGGTAAGTAGATTTCAATGTCATGTAAATGCAGTACACTCATGTGGGGAATTTCCTCAGAAGTCATACAGACCAAGCATAGTGGGAGAACCTTTTTGCTTCAAGTGACCGAACTACATCAGCAAGTAAGACTGCTCGGAAGCATGAAAAGGAAACACAAAAGATGTCCCATGCTGTCCAAGTCAAGTCCTCCTTTCCTTTGGGTTGTCCAAACATGGAGCGACAGCGGGCCTCCTCAGACTGGCCGTGCTATTCGGTGCTAGCCGCGGAGATTTTGGGCAAACGACTGGCCAGAGATTCACATTGTGAAGCAGGACAGGGCTGTTGCATGGCAGGTTGAATGCTATGAACATGGTTAGTAAATGTGAGTAGTGAGGTCAAACTCTGGTTCATGAATTCATCCATGTTCAACAGTGGTCATCGGTTGGTGCCCTGGACTTGGTAATGAATCCATGGTAGAAGTTTGTTCCCCAGGACCTGTTCGAGGGATTGAGGCGCTCAAGCTCGAAGAACTGCTCGCCAGGGCTCTTGGGAGTGTCACGGTGCCTGTGTTTCTTGGGAATCTCATGCAGGGCCAATAACAGTTCTCAAGGAAACGTCCCTCGACATATGTGTGATCCAAAAAATCAGGCGTTGCTTTTCAGTTCCTCCTTGGGCATGCAAAGGTCAAGCGAAGGGAACTAAATTGTCTACAAAGGACGCATAAAAATATGTCTTGACACGCCAAGCCCACAGCAGAAATCTTAACACAGCAGGAAATTTGACACAAAGAAAGCTACCGAAATATTGTTGATCCATAATCTTTGAAGCTATTTTTGGTGTGAAGAGGCCAAGTCAAATGACCAGTTGCTCGACTCTACCAGACTCTACCACCAAACCAGTGACTCGTTTCATGACTGGTTTCATGTATCATGGTTGAGATGTGGAGCTACCCGACCCGACCTTCCAAACTCCAAGACGGCTATTTAGGATGAACTTGCCCAACTGCGCTAGCAAACTGGAACATTAAACATGTCAATAGCTCCTGGCCCAAAACGGTTGGTCGACCAGTCAAGGGTTGCGTAGCCACTTGACCAGCTCAAAAAGTCACCGAATTCGCCTAGGCAATTTGTTCCCCTTACCTGAAGGTGATTGAAGAAGCTCTGCGCAGTTGGTGTGCTGTGTGTAGTGGCAAGGCAAGTGGCAGCGTGAGACCTGCGCGGGCAAAGATCAAACCTTTATGGTGTCAGTATTGCTTGGTCATAGGGCAGGGTGACTTGATAGCGATGGCGAGAGAGAGACTGATTGAAGACATCAAGCGTTATATTCAAGAGGTCTCTTCTTGAGATACAATTGGGCTGGACAAGACTTGTCAGCAGCTATGTAGTTGAACAGCTTGGGCAGCATGGCCCCATCGCATGGTCATTGGCAGAGATTGACCTGCGCAAGATGTGTCCCATGAATGTTTTCAAGTCGGGTGACACAACAATACTTATGGCCTCAATGAGCATGATGAGCAGTAGCGAGCTGCGAGAAACTAGAAAAGGATGGCTGCTGCATCTTCGTTGACGATGCAAGAAATTCGAGATCTGTACGAGGGCAGCAAGATTGTATGCAGAAGAGTTGCAAGTGATGTTTCAAGCATTCTGCCCTGCTCGAACCCACAACGGGATGACTTGCAATGAAAGAAAATGAAAGAAGAAACTCCTAAACGGAGCCTTAGACAGCCCCACTTGGATGCAGATGACTACTCAAACGATCTATAACCTATGCTCTTGACCATTTTTCGCCACAAAAGAGCCCTACAAACGCTGGATGTGGTTCTTGAAGTTGCATGGCATATTCCATTTTGGAAGAATACTGCTAGTTTATTTCAGGTTTTCATGTGCACTCAAAAAGATGGGTGTGTCCATGAATCTGACCCGCCACGCAGGATCAAACATGATATGATCATTTCAATGGGAAAACCAGCATCTTTGGGGGCCATCCCAGAGACCCCTCACCACCGTGCCAGCCACTGCACCATGGCGGTGCGGCTTCGCTGGTTGCAAGTTCTCGGAGCGGGACTGGCCGTGTGCCAGGTCGGAGCGGCGTCCATGTTTCCAATGGTGCACCACAAGGAGTGAATCAGAATAAACATACAGAAATTACTATCATATATATATATATAATATATATATACATATATATACATATATATATATAGTTACTATATTGATGTAGTTAAGATGTTTGAATAATAAGCATGTAGTTTTATAATAACTAATTATAATATAAACATTGTGTAAACATAATAAACATATAGATATAATGTATATTTTTTGATATTAAATATATGATATAAACATATTTAAACATAAACATAACACTAGTTAATCAGTAGTAAAGAATTAGCATAAACATATATAAACATAATAGTAGTTAGATGTAGATAAGAATTAGCCAAATTGCCTGTTGATCATGATCAGTTGCTATCACCTTGGTTGGTTTTCTGTGTGATTCGCAGCTTTTTGGTCAAACTTAAAGATTAACACTATCATCCAAATTATTCCTATTGTAACCACTCGTTGTTGTCCTTCTGCAGTACTTCCTTTTACTCTCACTTCGCGTCCATGACTGTCTCTCTTCTTCTCAGTGCGTTTCTTCTTGATTCCTTCTTTTTTTGTGCTTCGAATCTTCCTGCTCTTCTCGCCTTCTTCTCCCTTCTTTATTGTTATGTTCTCTTGGAATTGTTCTTGGTTGTTTTCTCCATCCTACCCTACTGGATTCTTATCACTTTTCTTTTTTTCATCTTCATTTTGTTCATTTTCTTTTTTTGTTCCTTCTTCTTCTTCGTCCTCCTCTTTTTCTTCTTTGTCAGTCTCGAAACGTTTGCGTGGTTTCGCTTCCACAGTCCATTCGCCTTGACATAGAGCTGGGTCTTTGGGGAAATGTCTTGTGCATTCTCCAGCTCGCAGGCCCAGGAGACTGAGTGCTTTCAAAATGGAAAGAAATTGGACCCAGAGGCCACAGCCGCTGCGCAACAGCATTGGACTGAAAAAGAATCAATGAATTTTAGTATGATTTAGTATATGTATGTTAGTATGATTTACATTGATCGAGTATGTGTATGTGCTGATATTGCACGCTCCCAAGACTCCCAAGCGCTCGACTCTTTCAATGGCCATTATCCAGTGTGTTTCCAACGTGCAATCATGAACAATCGGGAAGGCATTCCTCACTTCTGGTGGCCTCAACAATGGCACACTGACAGGCGCTGTCCCCGTTCTCTTGGCATGGACTTGCAAAGAGTGAGTCTGTGGCATTCTACAAGTGCCTGGGATTATCTGAGATTTCTTGTTTCAAAGTCGCTACTCTTATTACTTGTCTACGTGAGATTCGCAATCGCATCGCCGTTAAAGGTTCAACCAAGTAGGTAGAAACCTCTTTGCTGTAAGTTTGGATTATTTTGTGTTTATAAATGGTCCACAACGCTTCTACATCTTTGTGATTACTGTATTTTCAGGAGGGGGTGGAATCGTTTCTCTAGACATCTTCAGGCAAGGCAATGCTTGACCCAGGGGTGGGTCATCAGCAAACGCGTGTGCATGTAATAACTTGCGGGGCCTCGTGGCATATCATACAATAATACATTTGTGTGGCCATCTTTTTTTTCACAAACTGCCAAATCCTTCCAGTCACCTCTATATATTGGGATGGTTACCTGCTAGATAATTGGAAGGGCAGGGCTGGTGATATGCACATCGGCCGATGTTTGTGATTCGTTCTCCGCCTCTCGGTGAGGTGCTTGCACGATGTCACCTCGCTTCAAGTTCTATTCAGCGCGTTTTACTTCAGCACTGCCGACGAACCACAAAGTGCTTTGGTAAAGGACGGGCACCCTGGGGGTCCGAGAGAGTCTCTGAGACCGACTTGCTAGGCAATGTCGAGCTTAGTCGAGTATATTTTGGAATCCGTGCTGCATGCGCATCCATTGATAGTTTTGGATTTGCGCTCACGCGATCAGAGTTATTGACTCCCAGCAGAAAAGGAAGGCAATTTGTGCTTATCCATGCTTGCAAACTTCATCGAACTTCAACAGGATCACTTCATGATTCCAAGTGATCCTACTGATTCCAACTCATAAGCTAGTTTGATCTACTGCTCAGTCCATTGATCCCAGTAGATTTCATAAGCTCTCTGTGATTCCAACTGATTCCACTGGGTTCTCATTGATTCGCAGCCCCAGGAGGCGCCAGGTTTGGGAACTCTTTGGCTGAATCCAGCGGTCGAGACACACCACCTATGGTATTCTCATGGCTCTGATCAGCATCATGTCATAGTTCAAGGCAGGGGCCGAGGGTCAAAATATGTCAAAATGATAGGGACAGGTTGGATAGGCAACCTGTTTGAAGTGTGTTTTTCTTGCAGATGTGACCTGATTGATGGTTGTTTGAAGATGTTCGAATGAAGTCTGTTTGAAGATGTTTGAAGTCTTTTTGAAGTTTGTTTTGGACAGCTGACTCTTGCAAGCGACAGGTCCTTCTCCGACAGTTGACCTCTTTCCCAACGCGGAATCTTGTGGTCTATCCCCTGAAACGATTTGTTCAGTGCTTGAGGCCCACCGATGTGAGATTTTAAGCGCTAAGATGAGGGCTTGACAAGATGCAGGAAACCATAGTGAAGCTGTAAAAACCATAGTGAACCAGAGTGAACCCTGATAACTGCGCAATATATCTTCAACTTCGGCAGTAAACCATAGTGAAGCGGTCAGTCGTTGACAGTGACAAGAAAGAATTCGTCAAGAGTCACTGCACTGTCATTTACTTTGGAATCAAGTGACACTAAGCCAGTCAGTGCGAAGATGTTCACCAGGTAGTTTGTGCATGGAATGTTTATCACCCCGTGGTTGCTGCTAGGTGTCAGAAAAAGATGTCCCTTGCATCGCTTCCAAAGACGAAGCCTGCAAGGCACTGTTGGGTGATGAGCTGCTTCCAGAGATCATCTACTTAGCATTCATTTACTTGGGAGTTCATTTCATTGGCATTTACTTATATGACTTGGTGATTATTCATAAAGATAGATAGATAGATAGATGTATCACTTTCCTATGGTTATGAATTGCTTATTTCCTATGGTTATGTACAGGTACTACTTTCCTATGGTTCTAGACTGCTTAGCTGCCTGTCAACTCCTTAGCAAAGGCTAACTGGCACTGCTTGGTATCAGCTCAATGGGCTCGCTGCAGGTTGAAGTGGTGGAGAATATGCTGAAGCTTGAGGCGGCACCGGTGCGGAAACGGGATACATCGCAAACCGCTTGGGTGATCAATGGCGATGGATCAATGGCGATGAATCAATGTTGATACCTTGTTAGTTGAAGAAATCTTCGTTGATGTATGTTGATATTTGCTGGATGTTTCTGGCTTGAGGGACTCTGCTACCTTCGACATATATTTTCGGAACTCATCTGTTGTACGGTTTGTGCCATTATGGTACTCTGCGTCTACGATGTTGGCACTGGTTTTCCAACAGACATGGGATCCGACAGAGCTACACACGGCTACTCCATTATTGCAAACTTCATCAGCCTAACAACAAAGCCTGCAGCTTCGAAACCAGGCCGGTCAAAAGGTGTCTCGGCAGAAACATGTTACTGCGATTGTTTGCGAATGATACCGTCGAATCAATGGTATCTCTGTCACAGCTTGCAGCACGGCGAGATTCGGTTTCCACACTGGAGAGTCTTCTGCAGCCTTTTTCATAGTTTTGCCAGTTGGAAGATGCTGAAAGCCCAACACATGGATTTGCCCGCAAGCGGTCCTAAAGATCTCAAAATGCTTTTGAGAGTACCCAGATTTGTGGATCATTTCAAATTGTTGAATCATCCTTGTTGACCACAGTCAACCCTTGTTGTCAAAGGTTATACACCATGAAGGTGCTTGCGAATGAAGCTGGTGGTGCTCGATTATCGACCAGTTCGAACCACCGGTTCTAAACACTCTGCGGAATGACCCAGGCATTTACTCAAGCAATACAGTAGTCACGATTATCAACCAGTCATGCACCGCCAACTATCCGCGATCAAAGCATTCTTTAAGCATCTATGGCTAGATTGTCATACACCAACCGTTCTGGTTCTGACTTTCAACTATGAATTGACCCGGACCAATCTTAAAGCCATGTTAGCATAGCCCCGGGCCCCTGACTATGAACTTCAACCATCCTCAACCACGATAACATATGATAACCATCCTTAACTATGAGAACCATCCTTAACACTGAACATCTATGAACCTTGACTATCCTTAACTATGAACCTGAACCATCCTTCACCCTTGAGCAACCTGAAGCGCACCCAGGCTGCGGACCCAAAGTTCCAGGAGTCCGGCGAGGTGCCATGGTGAGGAAGTTACGACGTGAACCACGATATCCAGCCAGGCATAGCCAGGCACTAAGAAGCATGACTAAGAAGCGAGCAACCACTCAAAATACTAAAAAGTCGGTTCATAGCCTGTGGTGTTGTGTGGGGAATCAATGCTTCCTGAACAAAACAAATGTCTTGGACCAGTGCTGTAGCTGGACAGCCAGTAGAAGACCCCCATACGAGCATCCATTTTTTGGGAAACCAAAGTTCATGACAGGCCAGCGGCAGATTCCACAGACATTTCCGGCCATGTCTAAGCGATGAAAGTTTGCATCCATATCCGAAAGCATGGTTGCAGTAAAGGTGTGGCCAACGCCACCTTCTGGTTTTACAGGAACATTGCATGTGTGTTTTTGTCCCCAGCAAGGACCGATCAAGGACCTTTTCATTTCCAAAATCACCTTGCAACTGCCATGAACTGCCAGTTTTTGTAAGTGTTGGCTTCTCATTTTTCATGGAAATCCCAGAAATTCCTGGTCAAAACAATGACGTGACTGTCACCAGGGTAAGGATAGGCACCCCAGGGAGGCAGAGACATCTCCTTTCCAGGCTGCCTATTGCTCGCTAGCCGCCTTGGCTGGGGGCACTGACGATGCCAGGCAGGTGGGATGTTGGACCATGGTTAGTGACACTTGAGCCATCTTGAGTTTTTCCTTGGCAATCAGGTCAGCAATGACATGGTTTGGCGGCTTTCCCAGAGCACAATGTTTGATTACCAGCTGCAATGGCGGCGATGACACAATGATCGACTATGAAGCGCTGTACACCTGCAAGCTAGATGGTAGCTCGGACTTTGGATTGGTGCCGGGTGCTGGGAAATGCTGGGAATGGTTTGTTGACGCTGGAAGACTGTTGCGCTGAAAGAAGCCTCACAGTGCTTGGGGTGGGATTGCAGGGTCTCTTGGCAAAGATGTAAATCGTCAACATGTGAAAGACACTGGCAGAGAATCATCTTCTGAGTCTGGAGCCTTTTCACAGGAGGAAAGTTTGGGTTCCACATGTGTTTGCTTGCGGTGCCAATAGCAGCTCAAATATGACCAGGTGCTGTAGTGCATGCAGCGGTTTCAAGTTCAGACATGTCAGTTGGTAGCCCATGATGGGTGTCCAGAAGCTGGGGTTTCTCATCTGCCACAAGTCTCCCATGGGTGCGGTTTTCCATGGTTTCCCACTTCAGAAGACCACTTTGAATCTCTTTGCTCGTCTCACCATGACGCCTCAGGACATGCTGGTTTTACGTCAGTGGTGTGCCTAGTCCTCTTGTTCTATTACTTCATTTTGATGGGTGTAACTTGGCATAAGATGTTGAAAATTGAGTTTTTGGCAGTGTCGTTTTGGGATCTTTTCGGTGATTTGTGGTTCCTTAGAGAAAGCTTCTTGTGCTGATGTATACTGCACACTTGTCAAACCTGTTGTTTTCAGTGTTCAACCACTCTGCGTTGCCTCTGCTGTCGCCGGTGATGATTTTCTGGATAGTTTTGCCGATCACAGGTTGTTGCAGATGGCTATTTAGTGCCTGTACTGATCCAAATCGGACGTGCTTTGAAGCCGCTTGGTGGGAAGAAACTGCTGGAATTGCTCTGAGCACTGCCTGTGGGCGACCTTTGGGCAGTCAAGTCCTAGGTACGGACTGAATTGACCGCAGTGTAATTTGTTATACTATATGGTATATCTATCTTCATGGTCGGTGCAGTACCAGATGCTGCCATGTATATATATATATATATGTATCTCCGCCACGGGGGTTAAGATTCACTACATGTATCCTTTTCCCGTAGTGTTTCGACTCAAGGAATGATATGCCAGACTTGTGGGACCTTTCTTGGTAATCCCACTTGTGCCCCCTGCAAAACCGCTGCCCGGATCCAAACTGTGCTGCACTCTCGCTCTCTGCGGCCCTGGGACGAGCGTGTGGTGCTCGAGGTGTTGAGGAACGCAGCTGGTGTGCTTGCTGACTTGGCGGAGGACGCTCAGAGGCAGGATCAGCTGAGTGCAGCGTTCAAGGGAGGGGGCAAGGCGTCTGGCGGTAAGGGCGAGAGCTCTAAGCTCTTGGGAGGACACGAGGGCTCAGAGCCCTTGAAGGAGAGCAAGGAAGCAAAGGAGGACCCAGGAAGTGTCAAGAAGGACAAGAAAAAGAAGAAGAAGAAAGAAGAGAGGAAAGACCCTGAGGAAGTAAAGGCATCAGAGGAGAGTGAGATCAGTGAGAGCAAAAGGAAGAGAGTAGAGGACAAGACACCCCTTAAGGAAGCAGAGGAACCGTCGAAGGAAAAGGAAGCATCAGAGAGTGAGGAGAAAAGCCCAAAGGAAACCGAAGGAGGACCATCATCGTCGTCAGGCATCAGGAAAGACACAAAGAAGGAGGCAAAAGAATCAAAGGAAGATCGCAGCAGAGGTAGAGAAGAGAAAGGACGGGACCTGCAGGAGAGGGTAGATACCCACGTGAGTGAGAATCCTAGGGATTACCACCTGGGATCTTTACCGGTGCGAGGTACAGCAGCCACGCACTTTGATAGACAAGAGAAGGCACGTCGAGAACACGCACCACCCCCTGAACCGGAGGGTGATCCACCTCGTCGAGACGGAGACCGTAGACGAGACACCGAGAGGAGGAGATCGAGGTCAAGGAGAAGGGGAACAAAGGGAAAAGGGCATAGACTTAGAGGTCGCAATTGGCCGACCTGGGGCCGCCCTCAGCGGTAGCAATGGCACCGAAGGCAAAAGCAAAGGCCAAGGCAAAGGTAAGGGCCAAGGCCAAAGCGAAAGCCGTCGCAAAGGCAAAAGCAGCCCCAAAGGTGGGGGCAAGGAGGAGAGGAGTCCTACGGAGGCCGGGAGGAAGAGCCCCGGTGGTAGCAGCTCTGCCAGTGGACTTGGCAGCGGAATGGCAGGCTGGACGGCCGGTGCAGTTGAGTGCACTGAACATCGACGAGCTGAAGGCCAACTTGGCGGTGGTGGTGGAGGATGCCAGCTACTACCACGTCAAGACCAAGGTGGCCGGGAAAGTGATGGACCTTGGATGGGAAGGTCACGACATCGTCTTGAAGATCACCGCTACGGGGACGGACAACGATCAGTTGCTCAAGCACTGTTCGGGGCATCCTGGCCAGGTACTCCGGGTGATCCGATGTGGGCATGGATGTGCTCACGAAGTGGTGGCGGACGATCTTCTCCATGGAGGGACGATCAGGAAAGCGAAGGGCCAAGCCGAGGAGGATGGTTGGGTCTACAATCTGGTCGAGGTAGTGAGGGACGAGATGGACGAGCTCAACCAGCTTCGGGCCAGACAGGCCGCCATAGCTCCTGGGGAAGCGGGAGCTCAGCCAGTCGCCGAGAAGAAGGAGAAGAAGAAAAGCAGCTCTTCTTCCAGTGGGAAGAAGAAGAAAAAATCGAAGAAAAAGAAAAAGAAAGAGAAGAAGAGGGGAAGAACCGAAGGCGAGAAGGACAAGGACAAGAAGGAAACGGTGGAAGAGATCCCAGTAGATGGGAGCCAAGCCAAGAAAGCCAGTGTGAAGCTGGCAGCGGACCTGTACAGTGGTACAGGGGTGGACCCCAAGGAGAGGGTCAGGAACCGTGTGGCCAGGAAAGCGCGGAGGAAGCTGGCCAAGAAGTCGGACCGCAACAGCTCGTCTTCGGGGACGTCATCGTCGAGTTCGGAAGAGGTGGTCGGTGCTCAGAGCACTGGGGAGGAGACTATCTTCGCCCAGAGTACCAAGGTGAAAACCGTGTACGAAGAGTTCCCAGGTGCATTAGCCAATCAAGCAGTCATCTACATGAGGCAATGTCTCCTCCAGGAACTGGGTTCCGAAGATCAAGCAGGAGCACTTCGACCAGTGGCGACTTTGTACTTCCGGCAAGTCCTGAAGTCAAAAGCTTCGGGGCCGGTGAGCCGAGAAGTGCAAACCTTAGCACTGATCATAGATCAGTTGCTCCGGTGCAAGCCGGCTTCAGCACTGGATGCGGCGGTACAGAGGCTGAAGTCAATAGAGTCCACGTTGAACGGGGCTCATTGGCAGATCAGTCAGAAGATGGAAGTGTTACCAGGGGAAAATCTTTCACTGGCCGCCGAACCCGAGCTGACCGAAGCCCAACGAGGAGTCTACGCAGAGGCAAAGTTGAGGCAGCTGGCCTCCCAGCCAGACGGACAAAGACCGGGAAAAGGAAAGTCAAAAGGACAAGGAAAGGAAGATCGGAAAGGGAACCAAGATGCCAAAGGAAAGAACAAGGGTCAGAAGGCCGAGGCAGGCAAGAAGCAGCAGTAGATGAGTCGGAGAGAGGTTTGGAGAGGAGACGCACTTTGAAAAGACGCTCGGGAGCCCTAGCTCCTGAAGAGGATCTCCTGGCCAGACCTGCGGGGCTTCAGCCCTATGAGAGTGCTCAGCCAGCTGACACTCGTCTTCACTTTTTGCGAGGCAGCCCTGCATCCAGCAAAGCTTCGGGGCAGCCATCCTCGAACAAGACCGAGGCGAATAGCTTAGGTACTTTCAACTCTGCCATTCTTGGAGACGGAGTCGGATTGCCGTCAGGTGAGCCGTGCCGCGCCAAGGAAAAAGAAGGGTTGCTTGGATGGGCAGTTGGCCGCAGTTTGGGGGAGTGTGGACAAGTGGTTCATCAACGTCTTCTAGAGGTTTTCCCACTTCGCAGCGAGACCACGGGTAGGAGGGATCCTTTGTCGTTATTCCCCTTGCCCACCTCTAGAGATGTTATTTTGGATCACTTCCCGCACCTTAACCCCAATGAGCTGGCTTGGATGCTGTGTGTGTGTACTTCTTTGAATTGTTTGTGGGGGTCCGATTTGTATTCTGATGCGAAATTGAATCCGGTGCAACTTGCTTCCCTTAGGGACATGTGCACTGATGTTGAAGCTTTTTGTCGAATGAGTTGTAAGATTGAACGTTTTGACTGGGATGAATTTTTGAAAGTGCGATCGGTGGACTACAAGGGCGACGAAGTGAAAGTCGCAAGGTGGTTCACTTGGGGAAATGTTGGGCCTGCCTTACCAGTGGAAATTGGTCGAGTTCCACTGGAGGAAGTCTGTACCTTAGGATGCAAGCAGTTTGTCACCAATGTCAAGAGTTACCTCAAGCCTATGGAGCAATGGGGGCAGCTGAAGGCGCCTCGTGTGATGGTTGAAGATGGTGAATGGGGTGATGTTTGCTCTGGTTTGGTCGGAGCAGGTGTTTGCAAGTACATCTCAGCAGATGATGTTTTCCAAGTGGATGGCAAGCCTTTGTTGAACGGCCTGTTTGGGGTCAGCAAAGAGGAATGGACGCAGGAAGGAACGGAAATCTTTAGGCTGATCATGAATTTGATCCCGTTCAATCAGATTAGCCTACCTTTGGCAGGGGATGTTGACACCTTGCCATCTTGGAGTATGATGTCTCCCTTCTTCCTCCAGCCGTCCCAGAACTTGCTTGTCAGCTCGGAGGACGTCAAATGTTTTTTCTACACTATGAGTGTCCCGGAGCAATGGTGCCAATTCTTGGCTTTTAATAAGCCGGTGCCCCCTGAACTAGTACCCCCGGAGATGAGGGATGGCACTGTTTTCTTGGCTTCCAAAGTGTTGCCTATGGGATATCTCAACTCCGTGAGCATCGCTCAACACGTTCACAGGAACCTGGTCTCCTGGGGAGGGGCCAAGGCCACACCTCCTGAGAACTTGGATCACATGGAGCTTAGAAAAGACCGTCCTCTTAGCCAGTCGTCTGCAACATGGCGAGTCTACTTGGATAACTATGACTTGCTTGAGAAGGTGGAGGCCACAGACATGGTCCAATTGCAAGGTACAGCAGCGCCGGCGGTGCTATCACTCCGTCAGGAGTATGAGCACTGGGAAGTGCCCCGTAACACCAAGAAGGCTGTTGAGCGGAGTGCCGTGGCTGAGGTGCAGGGTGCCACCGTCGACGGGGTCCGTGGTGCCGCTTACCCTCGGGAAAGCAAGCTTTGCAAATACTTCTCTTTAGCATTGTCGTTATGTGAGATGCAAGTCGCTACTCAAAAACAGTGGCAGGTCACTTGTGGAGGACTTGTCTACTTTACCATGTTCCGCCGTCCTTTGTTGGGTAGCCTCAACTTGGTATGGCAGCACATTGAGAGCTACAATCGCTCTCGCCTCTCTCGCCTGAGGATTCCAGAGGACTGTCGTGTTGAGGTTCTTCGTCTGGTAGGTTTGTTGCCCTTGGCTCGTATGAACTTCAGGTTGGGCATGCATCCCCAGGTCACGTGTAGTGATGCATCAGAGTTTGGAGGTGGTATTTGTGCTTCACGGTGCACCACTGCACTGGGTAGCTTGGTTGCGTCCGGTACTCTTCGTGGGGAAGTCCCTTGTTCGGATGATTTCTCTGTCTTTTGCATTGGGTTGTTCGACGGTATCGGTGCCTTGCGTGTGGCACTTGAGCTTCTCAACGTCAGGGTCCTAGGGTATGTCGGGGTTGAGTCCCATGAGCCAGCGCGAAGAGTGGTGGAAGCCCACTATCCGTCGGTGCTACATGTCAACTTCGTTCAGGAGGTCACTGAAGAGATGGTTCAACAATGGTCCGGACAATTTTCTCAGTGTAACTTAGTTATCATCGGCGCCGGACCACCCTGTCAAGGGGTGTCTGGCTTAAACGTTGATCGCAAAGGAGCACTTCGAGACCAGCGCTCTAGTCTGCACGTCCATGTGAGTCGCATCCGTCAGTTGGTGAAGAAGCACTTCAGGTGGTGTCCCACTTACTCATTGATGGAAAGCGTGTCGTCTATGGACGCGGTCGACAGGGAGGTGATGTCTGAATCTTTTGGTGGCGAACCTGTTCACATCGATGCTGGAGCATTGACCTGGTGTCACCGTCCGCGGTTATACTGGGTGGATTGGGAACTCGTCTCCACGGAATCCTTCGTTGTCGACTCGGTTGCAGATGGCCTCACCGTTGTGCACCTCGAGGGCTGCCAGCCCTTGGACCAAGTCATCACGAATGGCTGGATCAAAGTGAATCCCCAGAAGGCTTTCCCCACTTTCACAACTTCTCGACCTCGACCACATCCTGGCCGGCGTCCTGCTGGCCTTCAAAATTGCAATGCTGACGAGGTGGCTCGTTGGGTGTCTGACAAACACCGTTTTCCTCCCTATCAATATTGCCGGGACCATTGTCTGGTGAACTCAAGGGATGAACTCCGAATTCCTAACATCGCGGAACGGGAGCTGATGTTAGGATTTCCTCTCCACTACACTGCTCCCTGCATGGGCAAGCAGCAACAAAAGTCAGAAACCTACATGGATTGCCGCCTTACGTTGGTAGGTAACACATGGTCAGCGCCGGTGGTAGCAACGCTCCTTGAGCAACTGTTTTCCAGATTGGGGGTCATTGACTCCTTGACACCGCAGGACATTGTGAACTCTTCCTTGGCTTTTTCACATCCTTCGGTGCAGGGTCGGTTGCTGCGCATGCCACTGAACCCACCTCGCACTACGTCCTCAGACCAGTCGTCCTCTTTGGCCTTTAAGCTGGGTAACTTGATTTCTGTGAAAGGAGAAGACATTCTCCTCACGACTCCAACCTCACAGATGTCTCGTTATCACAGGATGAGAGCCACTGTGCCAGCTAAATGCTGGAAGTGGAACATTGTTGCTGGTTGGGCATGGACCGGTGGTCGAGAGCATATAAATGCTCTTGAGCTTCGTGCAATTTTGACTAGCATTCGTTGGCGCTTGGAACATCGGCTTCACATTGGTACCAGGTTCGTGCACTTGACCGACAGTCTCGTGTGTTTGCATTGTCTCAGCCAAGGCAGGACAAGCTCGCGTAAACTGCGGCGCACTTTGTCTCGTTTGAACGCACTTCTGCTGGCAGGTAACTTACAGCCCGTGTGGGGTTATGTCCACACTGGGCAAAACCCAGCGGACCGTCCTTCCAGATGGGGACGCAGGGTCCGCCAAAGGTTCCGGTATGCCAAAACGTAAGCTCTTGGAGGCTGCACAGCCTGCGGAGCGCGCCAAACAGAGACAAGCCTTAGGTACCCTGAGTCAACTCACGGTTCAGCCGTCTACCAAACGCCGATACCAAGCCGCCACCGATAAGTTCCTACACTTCTTGAAATCAGAGAACAAAGTTCTACCTCGCCAAAAGCAGCTCTTGGACCCCCTCCTGTGTGACTACCTTGAGTTCCTCTGGGGTAGCGGTGCCGGTCGTGCACTAGCCTGCGATACTATCGCAGGACTGCCAGATATGCAACCCGGGTTGAAAAATCACTTGCCGGGAGCCTGGCGGCTCCTGAAAACCTGGAGTCTTAACGAAGTTCCTAACCGAGCTCCTCCGGTCCCTGAGCACGTGCTGCACGCCATGGTTGGCTGGGCATTTTTCAAGGGTCATGTTTCCTTTGCTATTTCTTTAGTCATTGGATTCTACGGGATGTTGCGCTCTGGAGAAATCATTGGGCTCCGTTCTTCTCACCTGATGGGAGGACCTAAGGACAAGCAGATTGTCGTCTCACTAGGCATGACTAAAGGTGGCAAGCGCCAAGGGGCCGCCGAAAGTGTTGTGCTAGGAGTTGAGAATGCTGTTAAGCTAGTCACTAGGTGGAAGTCTTTGGGAAATGCAGCTACACCTGTAGCCAAGACCGCTGCAAAGTGGCGGGGGGTGTTCTCTGAATGTTTGAACTCACTTGAACTCACCGATTTCGAATTTCGACCGTACTCACTTCGTCGGGGAGGAGCCACATGGTGGTTCCAGAAGCACCAAAGTTTTGATAGAATCCTTGTACAGGGGCGATGGCAAGCCCAAAAAACAGCCAGGATCTATCTCAACGAAGGGCTAGCAACCTTAGCTGAAATGAATATCCCCGCTCAGGACCCTCGCATCAAACGTTTCATTTCCATTTTTTACCGTACCTGCCAATATCCTACCTTCTCCACACTTGAGCCTCCGCAAAAATGCGGAAGGTCAGGGGGAAGTGGAAAGAAGGGAGCGAAAGCCAAGAGGAGCAAAAAATTTCGCCTGTTTAAACAGGGTTTTTTCAAAGAAACTCCCTGAAGTTTACCTAAGTACAAGCCGTTAGGAGGAAGTGGCTCGACGGCGTTGTATAGGAAACCAACTTACCTACTTCACCTGAGGTGTGGCTCGGTGCTGTAGGGGGTTGTCCCAGGGGATTGGGTTTCAGGAGTTTCTCTGTGTTTCTGTGTGTTCGTATATTTTTGACAAATAAGCTGCGAAGTGGAAAATGAGAAATGTGGGTGAATCTTTGTATCTCCGCCACGGGGGTTAAGATTCACTACATGTATCCTTTTCCCGTAGTGTTTCGACTCAAGGCCCTCCCTTCCTCACCCGGTGCCTTTGGCACTGTCTTCTTTTTTTTCCTGCGGTGCCTCTTGGCACTGGAAAGAAGGGAGCGAAAGCCAAGAGGAGCAAAAAATTTCGCCTGTTTAAACAGGGTTTTTTCAAAGAAACTCCCTGAAGTTTACCTAAGTACAAGCCGTTAGGAGGAAGTGGCTCGACGGCGTTGTATAGGAAACCAACTTACCTACTTCGCCTGAGGTGTGGCTCGGTGCTGTAGGGGGTTGTCCCAGGGGATTGGGTTTCAGGAGTTTCTCTGTGTTTCTGTGTGTTCGTATATTTTTGACAAATAAGCTGCGAAGTGGAAAATGAGAAATGTGGGTGAATCTTTGTATATATATATACATATATATATATATACATATGTGTGTGTAACTTACATAAGTATACATACATGTGCATCATATGTAAGATATATATGTGTGTAATTAGACATGATGTAATATACACATGTTTTGGGGTTTGCGATCATTACTTCCCCGCCACTGGCATCAGAGTGGCTCTTGGGGGCCTCAGGATGTCCGATGCCTTGCTGGGGGCCACCCTATTGGCCTTGGGTGGATCAGCCAACGACTTCATGACCGGCTTCGTGTCGGTGCCTGGACTTGTCGCAGCATGTGAAGCTGCCATGGCAGTTACAACAATCCAATTCAATAGTGTCTGCATACATATGCACATATCTATCTATCTATCTATCTATCCATCCATCCATCTATCTATCCATCCATCCATCCATCTATCTATCTATCTATCTATCTATCTATCTATCTATCTACGTATACATATGTATCAATATATGTACGTGTGTGTGTGTAAACCTGCTGTGTCCTCTCGTATAAGTATATCCATGCATATACTAAAGTATAGAAAGATACGCATATAGATATAGGAATAGATATGGATGTAGATATAGATATAAGATATGTAGTTGTAATAAATGTTTGTATACATATATATATATATATACATATGTATATTTGTATATTTGTTTATTTGTTAATATAATACATATGACACTGCAAAACATTATCTATAAATATAAAGTGATGCAGATATGTACATAACCATGTTAGTACTGTTTCTTGAGAATCTCTCCCGCAGACGAATGGCGTGCATTTTTTGTTCTCGAAGAACCCATGGCTGTATCCCTGCCCAAGTGCTTTGAATCCAAACATTTGCGCGGTGACAACAGATATCATTACTTCTTCAAAGAATCCCAGCCCAAAAACGATCTGCGATAAGTTCAAGAGTTAAGACACACCAATCTACCATCATCTATGGTCCATGACTGAGATAGGTCGTCCATGGATATCTTTGGTCCATGACTGATATAACAACGGGATCCAACGCAGCCTGACCTGCCATGTGGCGACTAGGCCCTCGCGCACACGGATGGAGCAGACAGCTCCAGCGACGATGACGTGTGGACCTTAGTGGAGCGTTGTCGTGATGCACTCAACAGGGTGGTGAATGTGTGTGTTGTAGAGATATTCGTGCATATGTAGGATGATATTAGTGCATGTTCATTGATTGATCTATTTATTCATTGATTTGTTTACAGAATATACTAGTATGTGTATCTTGGTATATTGTACATACAGTATAATTATTCGCCAATGTTTGAGTATCACGATATATCATTCAATGTTCGTGGTGATCATGATCAACCTGTTCACGTGTGAGTTCACTGGAAACATGTTGAATGATATCCAAGTTGAGGCCAAGCATCTCTCGTCGCTGATGGTTTTGACAGGTGCGACTTTGGCTCGGAGGAGTTTTCGGCACCGGTGTGTTCATCAACACCTTCGTGGCGTCGCTGGTACTTCTCTTCGCCGGGAAAGAAGGCATCGGTTCCAGACACCAGCGACCGAGTCCTGGATCAAAGACTAGCGTCATGAGAAGCGTATGATGGCGCATCTACATGTAGTATCATGTAGTGTGAATGAGGCATATGCGGCATATGTATAAATGCGGCAAATGCCTGGGCTTTGCCCGGAGTCACAAGACCTGCCCAGAAGTTACTCCTGTCAAATGTTCAAAACCCTGCGCAGGCCCATCGATTTGAAATGTTGAGAGGCAAAAAAACCTAAAACCCTAATCATAAACCCTAAAAGTCTAAAATTTTACACCATAAAACCCTAATTTGAGCAATGTTCAATTGACAGGAGCTAGCACATGCAACGCCTGGGCGTATAGATATTCTCAATACATGAAGATACATGTAGTATGTAAATTTTGATGTAGATGAATGAGGCATATACATAGTGTGTGTGTGTATGTGGTATGTACCCCTTGGTAGCACGTCCCATTTGCACTTTTCACTGAAGCCTTTTCTGTGTGAAACCTGTGGAGGCGTTCCAGTGGATTCCTCGGTGCTAACTCGAGATATTTCCTTCCGCTTTGCGGCAGTGGCTTTGATGATCATCTTTGGTTGGCTTGGGTTCGTTTCGACGCCACTTGGCATGCTTAGAGCTTGCCCATAACGATGCTGTCCAAAAAGTCGTCTCATGTCGATGTCGGCTTTGCCTTGGTCCAAGGTATTTAGCTCTCTTCATGAATTTGCTTTACATTTTCTATGTCTATTTGAGTTTACGCGAAAGCAAACTCCAGCAACGTGGCACGGCCGATGCTGCCACTTCAGCAGTGATTGGGCCACGGAGCAGCCGCACCTCGTCCTTCACGGCCCCAGAGACGGAGTCGGCACCGGTCAGCGAGGCTCGTGGCAGCTTCACCGGGCGTGGCAGCTTCACTGGTCGTGGCAGCCGTGTAGCAGCAGCTTGGAGAAGGGCAGGGAACGGCATGGAGAGTGGCAGGTCGTACCATCTACACATAGGGATAGATGCAAATACCGAGGAACAGGGTATTCTTTGATATTCTTTGAAAATGGGGATCAGGCAAATTTGGAAATATGTCAATCATACCGAGGGTTGGGAAAAAAACATCCAAGTGAAAATGGTAAAGAAACGCTATGAGCTGCATCAGAATCAACGCAGAATTGAAGGGATCGGAATTAGGAGAACAAGATGGCTGCACCGAAGCTTCGAGCACAGCCCATGCCGATGCATCAATGATAAAGATCAACAGTGTTCAATTGCAAACATGAAAATGCCTGAATAGACAAAAAGGCACGAACAATCATCTAATGTGTATATGTAGATATGTATGTGATACTGTATGTGTACGTTTCACAAAAATGATTTGTCAGAATTAATCATATATGAAATACATGTGAATATGAACAGGAGATCCCTACTGTGGGAGCATGCGGAAGCTAGGAGGGGCGCCCTCAGACTTTGCGGGTCAGATGCAGTCACTGCCACAAACGGCTTCCTCTCAAAGTGATCACAGAAGACTAGCACTTTTTGTGGATTTTTTGCGAATGTTTGCATCTCAATATCTACAGATATAATTCAGTGCAGTGTTGTGAATGTTGTTGATGGTTTTCTGTGATCATCTTTGTCGTGGTTTGTTGAACCGGTGGAGATCACGCCATGAGGGGACTCCTTTGTCGGGGATTCCAGGTCTCTTTCCAAGCCTTATCGGGACAACACGTGGTGGAGCGTGCAAGCTTCACTGGTGATAGCTGGAATGATCGCTTGAAACGACATGCAGGTGGGGTGCAGCTGGGGATTTGGGTGCAGCTGGGGGCAAGCTGTTGGAGTTTTCTCCTTTGGATAGGTTTTGGCTAACAATAGGAGATGACAAGCAAGATTTGTTGATGTTGGATGATCCATGAACGGAGCTCCAAAAGATGCTGCTGGTGTGGCTACTAAGATCGCTGCTTTTTAGCTGGTTAGTGGGGATCTAGGTCAGCTGCATATCCCAAGGTGCTGAAAGGACAGAAGTGCATGGGATAAACCCAGGTCTTGGACGGTTGTGGCGGCGCTGCTGGAGTCCATTATGGGCACAGTGGTTTGCCATTGCCATGAGAGTGTGGTGAATATCAGCTAAGAACATTTATGAACAGTATGTATGTGCATGTCATGTGATGTAATGCAACGGAATGGAATAGAATGGAATGGAATGGAATGGAATGGAATGAAATGCATGTATGCATTTTCTGTATGTTGCATGCATGTATATTCATATATTTACATCAGGATGGGATTGTTAGTGAAACAAATCAGTATAGATCAACCCTGCCTTATACCCAGCTACAAGATGGAGAGGAGCTGGAGAACCCGTGTGAGCTATTAGCCTCAGTACAATTTCTCATACAAGCTGCATTGGAAGTTCAACTTAGGCTCCGGAGGAAAAAGAAATACAAGACAATCGCTTTAAGCAAATATGTGACTCAGTTGGTTGGTACACTTGGCAATATTGATCAGCATCATCTACCATTATTGATAATGGATCTTTAGGAGTCATTCTTAGCCATGATTGACCACTATTAAGTAAGAAGAGTCCTTAACCTCATTGATTCGTTGTCCCTGAAATGAAGAGCCCCTAAGGCTGGGAGGATGAGGGAGGCATCGTTGAGCGCATGAGTTTCTTTTTGGCATTGCCCATGCGGCCGTTCCTGGTGCCTTGATTGCTATTGCATTCGCTTGACTCTTCTAGACCTTTTTGAGGATCCAAAGCGTTCCATGCCATTCAAATGTCTTCTGTAAAAGTCATGTGCATGCTTTTTCTAGTGAAAATTGCTTATGATATTCGAAAAATTGCTTAAGCCATTCAACAGATTTGTTTGCTTATTGGATGCTAAGATATGCCATTCAAAAGATATGTAATTCAACAGATTTGTTTGCTACAGATCATTGCTTAATTGCCGCTTAAGCCATGTTTTTCTGGTGAATCCGGATCTGCACCCTGCTTTTGCTCAGGTGCTCACAATGGCTAGCACCACTTGGGATAGCTTAGTCAACGTGCTTTTGCCAATGGGTGGCTGGGCTCCAATGGTCATGAACCGATAGGAACTGAAAGAAGCGATGATCAATGGACATGGGATAACATATGGCATATGGTGAAAATGGGGGAAATGGACTTAGTCCGTGCTTTGGTGTTGCCTCATTTTTTTCGAAATCAGTGAGAGGACCTGTGCTTTGCAATGTGAGGCATGTGCATTTTTGTGCCCTTTGGCAATCCATTTGGGAACCTCTACTCGGTTGCATTCCAGGAGCCGAAAAAAGGATGTCGATTTGCGCGAGCTCGTGATGTTCTGCTTGGTGGTCCAATGTGTCATACCATGTCATGCTATATATGGGAGTTTCTTAAAAAAGGGGGTACCCCGACTACCCCCAGTCATCATCCTTTTTATTAATCATTCATAGTAAGTACACCAACCTTTTGGGGCTCCCTACGCCTCATATGGATCGGTATATCCCCCATAATTGTTGGTTAGTATCCCCTACAATTAACCACTATAAACCATTTGTAAACCCTCATATCATCAATTATTGCCATCAACTATTAATAATAATCATTATGAACCGTTATTCACCATTTATCACCATTGACAACCATTGGCAACCGTGGATTGGCAACTAATTGGTAATCATTAGAAATGCACCAAGTCCAGACCGAAAGTGACCGTGAGGAGGCTGCGGATGGCAAGTCAGTATGGTGACTCGGCAGCTTGTGGGTTGCGTTCTGATTGGATGCAGCGGATGCATCTGGAAGCTACTAATATGGGCATCATTCAGCATCATTATTGATACATATAAGTAAACAGTAGATTCATTGATTATATAGAAGTAATTGTTTAACCATCATTGACAACTTGCTGCCACTTGAAGAAGTCTCTATCCGAACCATATCAAGCACTAAGAACCACTGTCATTGCCAACAACAGTGTGGTGAAGTTGGTGGCCTGCTTCCCAAGGCCCTATCGCATAACGTTGATGGGCTTTTGGCTCGCCGGTCTTGCTGGATCTCTGGCTACTTGGGCCACGTCGCGAAATCTTCCTCCAAGGCAATATGTGGCGCCTGGACTTCCAATGGTGGGGTCCCAGCGTCTCAAAATCTCCATGCCCCTTCTCATCGCTCGAAGCATAGTAGTTCACGCACCCTGCTGCGGTCCTCAGAACTTTCATCAGGCGAGATTTCTTCTGACACATCATTGTTTCCACCCCTAGGTGAGCACTGCTGCTAGAATCTAGTCTCGCCACGCATCATGCATGCAACAATCCGACCGAATCCGATTGAATCCGAGTGATTCAATAGAAACTGATTCAGGAGAAAGCAGTGTTCTGTGTTTTTTTGGACAAATGAATCTCTACAACGGAGATCTCTTGAATTTTTGTTTGACAAATTTGACATTTTGACAATCTTTCAGAAGAAAGCAGTGATATACAACCCATATTTTCACATGTCGTCGATCTCACATTCTCCGCCAAGGCGCAGATGTTCTTCAGCTGGGCCACCTTCCTCACCTCGTTGTTGTGCCTGGGCTCAGGGTCGTGAGACGTGACTCCAACAGCGTTGCCATCATACCTGGAGTGTTACCTATTGACATGGAGGAGTTCTTAAGATGGGGGACCCAAATTGTGGTTGATTTATTCCAATCAACGGGTAATGAACTGGATGATTTGAGGGTATCCCTTTTTTGAGAAACACCCAAAAGAGTATTTCCATTCGTGGTAAACACTGGTATGACTTTTTCTCTTTGAGGCCAATATTGTCTTGTTTCCCTTATGTCTAGAATTATTGTCATCGAGATGCCAAGATTTCCAATGTAGGGCCATCTCAAGGGCATGCAACTGTAAGCTGAATATGATGGTTGTATTTGATGGTGAGATTGTAGCATGTTCCCATCATCCCAAACCTTGCCTCAGGGCATCACTTTCGAAGAGGTGCTGCGACTTTCCTCCAAGCCTTGCCCCACCACACGTGGCTGCAGGTGGGTAGCACTCTTTGCCAACGAGGTTGTTGGAGCCATGCAACTCCTGGGGATCATCCTCGGTGCCCTGGCACCTTTCAGCAGATTCAACGGCACTGGTAGTGGATTGCTAGCCCTGGCACTCTTGGATCTCTTGGATTCGGGTATGGCTTCATTATGGACTTTATCATGGACTGCATTATCTTCCACTGATTTTTTGCTACTATGCGCCAGCAGATGTTATCCTTTTTTCAGCGCAATCATTTTGCACCCTGAACATTGCACACACGCAACACCGGGCATGAGAAAAACCACCGCGCAAAATGTGAGAGATACATCGCCACCACACGAAACGTCAGTACGTATCTCGGGATCGGCATGCGCACAGGAGCCTGGCAACATCCCATAAAACACCTAGCATACCAGAGACAAAGCACCACAGTTCCAAAGGACATAATTGGATTTCACTTTAGGAGCATCAAAGCTGTAGCAAGATTACATCCACCCACAAGAGAGAAAGAGTTCCATTTGTGGGGCTTACAATCAAGTACGCAGATCTGAAGGCGACAGCAAGGCGACGTTCTGCCATTCATTTTCATTCGGATGCCATTCGAAACTCAATGGCAAAAAGTGACCGCAGATCAACTCCTGGCTCGGATCCCACAGCCCACAATTAAAAGAACTTGGAAAAACTGTTCCAAGCTAAGCAACCATGAGTGAATCACTATTGCTTGTCGTCTTGTCAAAATCGAACTAGCAAAGTTATATAGTACTTCTAGATGTTTTTGTTCCAGAAACTACTGCTAGCATCATTTTGCCGGTTGAGCTTGACTGACAGAACTGTTCCTGGGTAGCTGAAAAATCTTCAGTCCAGGCTCCAACTGTTTGATCAAATCCAGAGACGGTTTCCGAGGTTTGAAACCCATGGCCATGGGTATCACCCTCCTGGCCTGGGGAAACTGTGTGGACAACGTCTTTGGATTACTGGGTTTGGCCAAGGCGCTGGGCTTGGGAATCCATGGTGACAAGCGATGGTCATGGCTGAATGGCGACAGATGGCTACAGTAATATTGGTTGGTACCAGTAGGATCCAGTAGGTGAGGGTTGCCTGTTGAAGTTGCTTGAACTTCTGAGATGGCTAAGGCTGGCGAATATGGAGTTGCCATCACTGGCATCTACGCTGGACCCATGTTCAACGTGCTATTTGGGACGCTTGGAGTCAGTGTGGCATCGTTTTGCGTTGACTATTCATTCAGAACATAGTGTAGTGATCTTGGATTGTGCAAAGCGAGATTCCAATTTCTGCTGAATAGATACAAATACACAGGATATATTGAAAGGATTGCACCAAGGAGAATGCTTGGAAGTCATTTCAGCATTGACCAAAGACTCCATGTGATTGTGCTAGCTGCTTGCCGGTATGCAAAAAATTCTCAGGTTTTCTCACAGTCGAGAAACATTGGACAACTGGGCATTGATTTGGGCCCCCCAGTCACTCAAATCAGTACCAATTTGTTTTTGTTGGAAATCACCAGCCACAAGGATACACACCATCTACATCCCGTTATGACCGTTCTTTGGAGCGATGGCTGAACGTGCCCATCCTACCCCGGAGATTCATCATTGATTGTTAGGTACTCTTAGCCGGGTTTCCACGCATATCGCATATGTTGGTCACTTGCTGGAGAGTTGAGGAACGGTTTGATTTTGTTGATCTCTGCGATGCTGAATGGTGGGCAGACGGCCTTCATCATGACGCCCTGTGCCTTTGTGCTTCTCGGGTCCCTGGAGGCTCGGGCTTGGGACCATCTCAATGATTACTGTAGTTGCTCTACCAAGTAGATCCAAGTAGCGTAATGACGCGGTTCCGAAGATGTCGAAAAGAAGCCCCAGCTGAGGTATCTCCTGCATGTCCAACCAAGTACCGGCTGAAAAGATCTCCAAAACGCTAGAATCTGCTAGAATGAAGGAGGAGTGAAGCATACAGTAGGAAGTTTATTGCAGATCTCGAGTGATGCTGTAGCAGTAGTCTACCAGGGCCTAGAGACCCAGTCCCCTTTGCTTCCAATCTTGCTGTATCTACACTGGATCTACATGGTTCTAGGAATGTCTAGCAGCCTAGCATATCAATGACACTCCAAGTCTCCATCCCAAGCTATGATCATTCGACGGGAACCATGGTGAGTTGCTGCGTGATGGCGGAAAGGTGATCCTTTTGGGAACTTTGCTGTATAGCAAGCTATCTGGTTGGCGCATGACCAGAGCTCTGGGCATATTTCTTGGCATCGCATACTTTGAGCCTGGGCGGCAGTTCAAGGTTTCGACTAGCTCAGCTAGACCTTCCACCTTGGGTCATTTACATTTCAGCAATATGAAGAGCGACCTGTAGGCACCAATTGATGTGTTTGCCTGATGTCCTCAAAAAAGTTATGTTGTTTTGAAGCGGATTGTCAACATGGTCAATGATCAGAGAACTTTTGTGAAAGCCCGGCCAGTTGCGCGAGAACTGTAGACGTCACAGCTGTTGAGGTGGTCCTCACCTTGGGTTTCGCCGTCGAACACTTCGTTTCCAGAGGTCAGAAGTCGCCACAGAGCGACGACGCGATGGCTCTGTGGTTCTGAAAAAGGGCGCCGTGGGGCACCATGGTGCTGATGCAGATCTAAACAGTGCAGAACTTTCAGAAAGCCAACAGGTACGAGAAGGATGAGCCGTCCTTAGCTGTGGCACAATGATGAAACAGGTTGGTGAAGAAGTAGCCTGGTTCTAGGCTTGTTTGTAGCTCGGACTGCTGGCAGCAATGGACTTTGACGAAGAAAATTCTGCACACCGATGAAGACAAGGTAAAGATCAGAAGCAGTTCAGACGAATGTGGACAGGCCGGTAAGACACATCAGAGGGCTGTTCTCAAATATTGGTACCACTCAAACTGATCGTGTTTTCCCGGGAACTCACGGAACCCAGTGGGGGGATACAACATGTTTGGGACATTTTGGGACAAAACGATTGTCGGTCGATTGAGTAGCTGGTCTGTTGGTTGGCTCGCTCGTTGGGCTGGCTGATTGGTTGTTTCAGTACTAGACAAGCATGTGGTTCAACAATATTGAATTTTGCTAGTTCAGGTCAAGTCCCCGTTATTTCATATCATGCGCATGGGGTCCTGCACCAACACATGGCAAAGAATTAGAGAACGTGCTGCCATTTGGCTCTGGGAATTGGAAACGTTAGATCCAAGCCGTGAAGACGTTGGGATGGGTTTCCATTTGATGTGAAAAGTTAACATTCGAAACATCTTGAAACTTGATTCGTCAAAAAAGTCATATGAGTCTCGTTGATGTACGACTTTGCTGTTCACAAGCTGAAAAAACAAAACTACAGGTATGATAACAATGATGTTGACTAATAATGATGGGAGGAATGATTTTCTTGGCATGTTGTTCTCATGGTTGGTTTGCACAGGAGCATAATCCAAGCACTTTGAAATGATCTGGGCAAATGGTGCTATTGGAACCAGTCCTTTGGTATCAACTCATGTCTCATTCGGTGCAGCTGGTAGAGTAAAATGTCAATTATGCCGAATCATGCCACATGATTGTTTTTGAGAGAGCTGGATCGTGACCATTTGCAACGAGACACGAGATGGCTTTACCGACTGGCGGCCCTCTCCGCCTTTTGTTCGTTGGAAATTCACTTACCTATTGGTCGGGGGGCATTGACTTGATGTTTCGGAACTGGGGCTTTGATGCTGTCGCTGAAACTATTCCCGGTGCCACGCTTGCCAAACATCTACGTTCAGGTCGGGCCAAGTCAAAGATACTTGAAGGTGGTTGGCACATAGTAGTTCTGCAGGACGACCTTCCAGAATATCCAGATCTCACTGGAGATTCAAGTGATCGCCTAGACGTGATTTATAAGCAGTTCAGCCCAGTTCTTTCGAAGTTTTTGGACCTCATCAAGTCTGTAGATGCAAGGCCATTGATGTACATGGCACATCCATACGAACGCCTGGATACCACGAGCTTGAATGATATTTGTGTGGCGCACAAAATGGCCGAAAAATCCCACCCCGACCTGAAGATTGCACCTGGCGGGCTGGCGCACAGCCTAATAAACAAACTGCGACCGGAGGATGTTGATTTGCTGGATGAGGATCTGGAACATCCTTCCGAACAAGGCCTGTACCTGCACGCGCTTTGCATCCTGGCTTGCATCACAAAAGAGAAGCTGGAAGCTGCACAATGGGCCCCAGACGGTATGCTTGATTCGCAGGTGCAAATGTTCAAGCAGATCGCTTTGGATAGCCTTGAAGCTTGGGAGCATGATATCACGTGATTTTTTGAGAACGTGTCGTCCTCAAACGTGGCAATTGGCAACTCAAATTCCTTCCCTGGTAGATTTGGAGCAGCATGGCGACCCGCGAAACGGTTTCTTTCTGCTTTGTGCCATGGCCCTGTCGCGTCATCACGGACCTTTGGCCACCAAAGCGGCGGTCAAAAACGACGCTGCTTCGGTTCGTGATGGCGAATAATTGGTGGTGAATACTTGAGATAAAAATGTTTTATAGTGGTTCATGAGCAACTAGTGACTAGTGCTGATCATATGATGTTTCTATTCATCATGAGTTGCTCATGAACCATTCTCATGAATTAGCAACATTAGCAACTAATCAAGTCAACTATTTTGATCACGGTTCTGATCTCTTGAGGTGGATTCATTAAAGGGTTTCAGATTGGTCTAGTGGCACCTGCCTGGGATGCATGTTTGACCCCATAACATCCTGGCATCCCCTATAGATGGTCAATGGCAACAACTATATGATCGCATAGCTGGTATCCCCATGATGATTGTTGGTTGTTATCCCTGCTGACAGCTCAGTGACAGTTCATCAACAATGAATTGCTCATGTGTGGGTTGGGAATCGGTGTGTATTAAGAAAAGTCAGAAATGAGCGGCGTACAAAGGGCCCACTTTGTAGATGTTGTCGCTGATGTATTCTAATGTGGAAGTTTGCAACAGATGACTGAAAGCTACGAACAGCTTGGGCGGAATGAAGAAATTCCATATTGACCTTTTCCTGGGCCATAGACATGTTTTTGCCGTGAAACAACATGAGGAAGAATTATGGGTGCTGATGGGTACTGTATGTTGACAGTGAAGAATCAAAATTGATCATTCTGCTAGTATTCAGAGATGTAGAAGAAATGCAAAAACAGGATCCTTTTGTGTTTCCACAGAATATAGTCATCGCTTGAATGAGCATTCGAAAGTTTGTTGAAAGCCTGCAGGACGTACAAGATTGCTGATCTAAGAGATGCAGGCTTCCAACAGGTTTTTGCCAAGCTGAATAGACAGGCTCTTGATTGTCATGTGTTGCATTCATCCATGAAAAAGAACTACAAGAAGGTAGAAATCATATCCAAAGTGTTTGCAACTTGCTTTGTCCCCGTCCGCTGTACTCACTCCAGCAGAAGATGTCAGGCATATCCTCTCAATTGCAAGCACCACAAAGTTTTCACAACTTTGAAGCGTTGAATTCCATCTCCAGCGCAGGATCCGATGACAAGACTATTCCATGACACAGATGCAGATTCCGAGATTCAATTCTGACAGTTCTTCAGATAAAGCATACATTAGGATACAGGATACATGTCAACAAAGTCAGTAAAGGTCAGACTACCAGACAAACCCCCAGAACGTACCACAGGGGACACTTTGAGTTTGAAACAGGTCAGGTCCCTATCGTCAGCTGTCGAGCACATGTCAATCCTCGCAAAGTTTGGACTCTGCACAGTCCCTTTGGGTGTTGTATTGGCTGTTCTTCCTTTGCTCTACCAGCCAGATTTCGCAACCAACGATATCGATCACGTCCAGGAGAGCTGTAATGGAACTCTGGGCAGCTATAAGTTGCAATGCCCAGACATCTCCTCAGACTTGAAGGAGATGTTTAGAACACATGGTGTAGTGGTGCTGCGCCAAGTTTTTCCACCAGCTTTGATCCAAGATTTGGTCAAGGAAGTGCGTTGCCGCTTTCGACCCAAGACGGAGAAGTCCAGACAATGGGCAGTTCTTGCAAGGAATGTGTGGATGGACTCAGAAGTAACTGGGTTCTTGTTTCAGAATGGTTTTCCTTTGTTTTCTGCATACTAGAAAGAAAAGGTTGTTTTTGCTGGGAACAGTGCTTACTTTGTTTTGTATGTTTCTTTTGCAGCAGGTTTTTGCCAGCTTCGTCCTGCACCAAGACAGTCCATTGGGCTGCTTAGCAGCACAGCTCATTCCGGGTGCAAGCACCATTCGCTACGGACATGAGGAATTGAATATGCTTGAGGTGGGACAGAACGGGACAGAGGAATGGCAAACTGACCTTGAGAGCAAGCTTCCTGACAATCTTAGTGAGTCCGTACCTTTGGTTCGCTTTTTCTTACCCCTGATCGAGCAGAATCTCAGCAATGTCACTGGTGGATCTGTGAGTGTTTTCACTCTCAGCCACTTCAAGAAGCTACGAAAATTTTACCCACCATGCTTCGAGGAGGATGGTCGCTTGAAAGGAAATTGCCTAGCCATGCAGAACATGGCAGCAGCTCCTGCTTTGTCGCCTGGAGATTTGTTGCTTTACAGTCCGCTGATGCCATACCGGACCCAACCTGTCTTAAGCGGTTCTCGTATTGGCTTCTCTGGCACCTTGTACGAACCAAGCCTTCTGATCCCATGGGTGAAATCAGTGAACGAGATCCAAACTATTCCCCCTACTCGTCCACCACTGGGCGTGGTATGCTGGGATGACTCTACGAAGCATACGAAGCAATGGCATGGCAATTTGGACTGGCAGAGTGCAGGAACACAAGGCATCAGTGAAGCTACAACCCCCTGTTTTCCACAAGTGTTTCCGCAGACACAGGACAGCCACCTGAGCATCTCATGAATCTTTTGTTTGACAGACGTGCACTAGAATGAAGGGAAAGTGTTGAGAACTTTCGCGTGTAGGTAATTCCGCGTGTAGGTATGTACCCACAAAACGTTTGATCATTGGTAAGTTTTCTCATAGCTCCTCCAAGCTGGACAAATGGCACATTGCACCAGGACTTGCTGATGAATGGCACATGCTTGGTTGTTTGCAATGCGAGGAATCATGATGAATCAAAAGATATCCCAAGCAAACTACCGTAGCTCCTGACAAGCAACCAGCAGCCCTCAGCTGGATTCCATTATATTCCATCAGTGGGTAGCCCTCAGCCATGCGGTGGCATAGCAATTTTTGGTTGGGAAACCATTAACGGCTGGTTATGGGCAGTTAATGGATGGTTGTTAGCCATTCATCATTGCTAATGATTGCCCAAAATGGTTGACCAATGATTGGGGGTGGAAGGTACAAATATGTTCATTTGATTGAAAAAGCGCGCTTAAACAAAATAGTTTTGGCTCAAGGATGTGAAGGTGTTGTTCTGGGCAAGATTGTAGCCTTTTGGGACGGGTCCAGAGAACTGAAACAGATTGTGCAAATTGATTTGATTAGACAGTTTCACTGAAAGTTCAAATATTTAACCACGGATGATCTCTGTCAGGCAAGATTGCAGGTAGTTTGAATCTAGAAGTCGAGCCTTTTGCAATTCCAAGGAACCTAACTTTGTCGGGCAAAACATGCAGCAAGTCCGTTGCAGAAATTTGGGTTTTCCCCTGCAGGAGAGTGAAGTGGCTGCTCGCTTCGAGACCAATGCAGTGATAAATCCATACGGACCCCGGACGGTAAAATTCCGACAGTTCCTGCACTACTTCCCGTTGGACAAGGTGTTTGGAACTGCACATCATGCTTTTCTACATTGGTTAATTTGAATTGGATATGTCAAATGCAAGATAAATGTAAAATTAAAATAAATTACGATAATTATTTTTATTGGATTTAGAATATAATTTATATGATATATATATATATATTAGAATTAGTTATTTAATAATTTGAAAAGGAAGGAATAAAGGCTAGCCAAGCCTTTAACTCTGTAAGGAGGGAAATTATAAGTAATTTAATATTAATATGTATAAATTAAGAGAGGAAAAAAAAAAAATAAAAACCTATATTAATCGAAGAAAATTTATAAATTACTATAATTAAATATATTTTTTTTTATATTTATGATTTGAGAATAAATTTAGGGAAAAGGGTAAATTAAATATATTATTAATTAATAAAATAATTTTTAAAAAATTAAATAAATATTTTTAATTTAAAATATATATTTAAATAAATTAAATTAATTAAATAATGAAAATATTTAGTATAATATTATTAAATTAAAATAAATTTAATTAATTATAAAATAAATATAATTAAATATATAATTATAAAATAAATATAATTAGATATTTAATTATAAAATAAATTAAAAAATATAAATTTAAATTAATTTAAAATTATTAATAAAATAATAAATTATTATATAAATATAAAATTAATTATATATATATATATATATTTTAATATAAA
>VSDK01026654.1:40411-55121 GCA_009767595.1 Symbiodinium kawagutii
CCGATCTTATATTTATTATTATATTTATTTTTTTAATATATTTTTTAATTTGTTATTTTATTTTTATAATTTCCTTATATATATATATAAAATATAAATATTATTTTATTTTTACAAATTATTATAATTTTTTATAGTATTTAATTTTTTTTTATAATTATATAATTTATTTTATATTTTAGTTTTAATTATTTTAATATTATAAAAATATTTTATATATTTATTTTATTTATTTTTTTTTTTTAATATAATAATTTTAAAAATAAAAATAATAATAAATTTTATTTTAAAAAATAAAAATAATTTAATAAATATTTATATTAAATTTATTAAAATTTTATTGTAATTTTAATAAAATTTTAATATTATTTTAATAAAATTTTAATATAATTTTAAAAAAAAATAACATAATTTTAATAAAATTCCAATAATTTTTTTAACCAGCATAATTTTAATAAAATTCCAATATAAATCCAATATAATTTTAATAAAATTTCAAAAAAAATTCATATAATTTTAATTTAATTCCATTAAAATTCCAACAAAAATCCACCATTCCATCAATGAAAAAATGACGAAAAATTGATGGATTTCTAATGGATTTATCCAAGTATGTTTATTGATATGTGTCAAAAACATACCTTATCAAAAAAAACCGCTAAAGGGTTTTAAGATACAGCTGACAACTGGTAACCGATGGTTGACAAATATTAATTAATAGCTGATAAATACTAGCGCCCCGCTAATACTTCACAGCTGACAGCTGACAATGACAGCAAACAGCTGACAAATGACAATTCCCTGCTGACAGCCCACACCTGCCAGCCGACAATTGACAGCTCACTGCTGACAGCTCACACCTAACACCTGACAACTGACGGCTGACGAATGATAGCTCACAGCTGACAGCTGACAAGTGACGATTGAGAAATGACAGTTGACGAATGATAGGTCATCGCCGACAGCTCACAGCTGACAGCTGACGACAATTGACAAATGACAGCTCACTGCTGACAGCTCACACCTGACAGATGACAATTCACAGCTGACACCTCACAGCTGACAAATGACAGCTGATAATTTGAAAAAAATGCATTCAAAAAATACATGATCGACAAGAAGAAGAAGAAGAAGAAGAAGAAGAAGAAAAACAACTGCTTCGAGCCAACACCTTCATTTCTTCATGGTTCAGGGACCAGGGGGATTCGAACCAGGGACGAATTATCCGAGCGTCAGTCAATTGCCTTATGCACAGGAACAGAAAAAAGTTGAAAGTAGCCAGCTTTTTCGTGGTTTCTGATTTGCGTGTTTCCAGAAAAAGTACCAGATTTTCGGGGGGTACAGTCACGAGCCCAAAAGCCGTAAAGAAAAGTAGTATTCGGTCAATGGAAAACAGCCTTCGCCAACAACCCCGAAAAAATGGCGCTTTTTTGCGGTGTTTGAGGTTTATTTAAGAACTGCGTGATTTTCGGAGCTGTACAGTGCTTAGGCAATTAATGACAATAATAATAACAATAATAATAACAACAGTCTTTATCTGATAAATGTTAGTCCTATTGTAACATTATTAAAGAATCAATAAGTTGGTGGTTCCTTTATTTCTTATGTTTTATGGCGATGCCACAAAGTCCTGTGATTGTGCCACTAAAGATTTCATGAATTTGACGAGCAATGGGTTCACCGTCTCCGGTGATTCGTCATGTGGACAATGACCAATGCCTAGAGCCCAAGCAGCGCAGTGCTGTGAAGTTGAGCAATGAGTCGCATACATCGAGTGGTTGTGCAACCACTTATATATGGAGGCACACCATCATCAAGATGTGATTCGTGAGTTGCAACTGACCTCACTTTCGCCGTTGACTGTCCCCTCCCAGCTACTTCAAAGGTCTTCACATTGCAAGTCGCTGATATGCGACATATTGCGACATGTTACCCATGGATTGGCTGAACTGACCACCAGGCTGAAGTGCCAACAACCGAAACTGAGCTCCACCCGAGCCTGGAAGCAGATCAACTCGTTGAACGGGGGCATACTGATCCAATGCTCGCACACGATCTGGTGGTGTCCAAGGGTCCTTCTCGCCCAAGCAAACCTGATGTGGAAACGTGAGGGCTCCCAATCGCTTCAGGTGAAACTTGATGGAACAGATTAGTGATGTTTGGACTGGTCAGCCACTCAGAGATCTCTCAGAACACAAATCTAACTATGCATCATTGACATGTCACTACAGGATGACCTCCCGGGACAAGACCGAAACAAATATCTGACCGAACTCGGTATAAGCCTTCTGGGAGGACTAGAACCTGCCAAGTAGTACCAGCCTATCTAACATATTCGATCAAAAAATCCTCAAGTGGATTCTGTCTCTTCAGGTCACAAAATATCAGGATCAACTAGTGCACTATGTATTTGCCGGATAATGGTTAATTCTGCTTGGACTGATTATGGCCATGCATGATAATATCAATAATTCCTAGTGCTTAATCATGGTTGATGATCTGCTTCTAATGCTAAATCATGATTGATGATCTGCTTCTAATGCTAAATCATGGTTGATGATCTGCTTCCAATGATTCGAATGCTAAATCCTGGTTGATAATTGTTAATACTATTGCCGCTCAGCGACCCACACCGGAAACTTTTCCAAAGCTGGATCTGCTAGCAGCCTCAGTGGCATGAGCTTCGACATGGGCAGTTCCGTGGGATTCTCTGCGGGTCAACTCGCAAGTTGGGCGCTACCCGCCGGGGAGCGGATCTGCCGAGGAACTGCTCTGGTAGTGGTCCAGCAGAGTAAGACAAGGTATCGAAGACCACGGTGGCAGAACCTGCTGACCAGCCCTGTAGATGGACAGCATTGGAAAGCTAGATGGTTTAGCTGGTTAAGTTTGATTGTAGATGCGGATGGCAGAGTTTCATCCAAGGGATTGCCTTGCTTCAAGCATGTTGCTGCTTGATTAAATTGCCTAGAGCGACATCGATTGAGAGCAGCGGCATTGTTTGACAACAGTTACGCTCTTTCAATGTCATGCTTGCAAAACTAGATGAATAAATTTTTCGATGATGGTGGTTGGCGATGATTATTGATTGTGACATCCAGTTACAATGGTTCATAATGATGGTTAATCATAGTCACTTATTCTCAGGTATCTTCCTGGCCATTTGGATGGATGAGGTGCCTTCAGTCAGCAACGGTGACAAAAGAACATCAACCAATTCGTCGGTCACGGTCTCAGGGTTGTGATATGGCTCCTGCACCAACTCTGAGTTGACACGGCACTTCTCAACATTCTGATTGCTAGTTAGGTTGTCCTCAGTCTTCTTAAGTCTTCCCTGTTCTGGTTGTCCTCGCTGTCTAACCCAAACTTCAAACGCTGCAGCTCCTTCAAGATCTGCTTCACAGTGTCTGGCTTCGCCAAGAAGTCAAAGAGTGGCTGTCCGTTGGAACGGAGCCATCCCTGAATGCCCGAGACCTTCAGTGCAGGGATGAGACATGACCTGTCCTGTCCTGGTTTCATGGCACTGAGCTACCAACAATGGGAGAGATGAACGGTGGCTGCTCCGCAACATGCAACTCCTAGGGGCGACATGGTAAAGTGCTGTCCACACGTCGTTAAAAACTTAGTCCTTCTCTTCTGCCTCACATCTACTGCATGCATCATATTCATCAATGAAACATAAGTTTCTTGAAACGAGCTTCTCGGAAGTTGGGATTTAGAATCATCAGGCCGCTGAAAAGCTCTTGTTCATCAAGAGATGCTTGTAGACCTCATCTTTTCGTGACACATCGTGACACATCGTGATACCTAGATCCGCTCTGTCTAATCACTGGAACAAAGCTCTGCAGTGGCATCAGGTAGTGCCATTGGTCCAACACTGAGTGTGCGGAGTCAAGTCCACTGAATCTAATTTTAAAAGGTAACATAGGGCATTGTTTTGACAGACCTCCTCAGGATAACGATTACCCAAGACAAAGTCAGTACCATCCTCGTGATGAATTTCAGATCAGAGGAATCCAACAGAATGACTATAGACTCTATCTATAGACTCTTATCGAAGGTTAGTACCCATCAACCATCAAAGAACAAGCAACCAGCCATCGTTGCAGCTGAGAACATCCCAGCCATACGAATTCCATTGTGCCTGGCCTGAGATCGAGCCGATCGAATTGGCAATCAGAGCGACACCTCAGGCGATGTCAGGAAGAAAGGTAGGTGATGGGCATCGCGGCGATGTACCAATCTGGATCCACTATTGATCAACCATTGATAGTCATGACTAGCCATATATGTTCATATATAGTCAGTGTGGAGGGAATATTTGATCTGATTCTGATTCTTCTTCTCGTAATTCATGCTGATGCTGACTTGCTCATTCCTTTGTCATCTGACTGCTTGGTTCTGATTCTGTGTCTTCCTCGTCTGCTTGTTCTTTTTCTTCTTCTGCACTTCTCTCCGTTTGGTGGTTCTTGTTCTTGTTGTTGTCGATTGCGTTGGCAGTATTACCTGTTATAAGTTATAACTATAATTATTGATCTGTCGTCAGTTGTATCATTGGAATCAATCTCAATACTACTACGTTTGTTGTCGCTTTGCGTTCGATGTAGTTGCTGCCAAGGTTGCTGTGTTGGTTCCTTGCAGTCAGGCTGCCATTTGGGCCTGCTCGGATGATCTCCTTTGTGAAGTCCCGAATCTCTTCGCTCCAAGTGTAGAAATTGTAAACCCACCAGCCAGTTAAGCAAAGTTGCTGTCAGTGATCAACCACCTACCAAAATCTCCAAGATCCTTTTCGAAATTCTTTGTGCAAAAAAATGCCACGCTCACACATTTTGTATCTGCGTTAGATATCTGCTTCTGAGTACATCTAGGCAAGTATGCCAGCAAACATGTGCAAAAACCAGCCCAGAAACCGATCCCAGAGGATGCTCCAAGGGCACTGGGACATCTTGTCGTTCACCGCCCCAAGCAGTGCCCAGGGTTGCGGTTGGGGAACCCAACCTGCGGCAGGACTGAAACCTTCAAAATAAATGAAAAAGTGCATTGAAAAAGCCCACCATTTCCCCTTTTCAGATGTGGTTTGAACAAACCAACTGATCCACTTGCGTTCTGTCCAAACAAGTAGCATTCGCCAAGTGGCACCCCCATGTGCACCCACGTACTGGCTCCCCTGGGTGCCCCCCTGGGTACTCTCAGACCTGCGACCGTTCTCTCCGTTGATCTTGCGCCCTTCCTCCCCATAAGGATCGGGTTTGGAGCCTCGGTGAAGAGCAGGAACCCTTGCGGCTTATTCTGTTCAGTGTCTTTCTTACTGTTGCTTTATTACTATTTTTTGATCACTATTCTTTATTACTATCCTTTATTGCTATTGACATCTATTGACCAACCCTTGGGTTGTTTCTTTTTGAGACTTTTGTTTCTTCATTTTTTTTCTCAGCCTGACCTCGCTCCGACCTAACCGGACGGCTGTGCTGCGAGGCGTTGGCACAACCAAAAGACGTCAAAATTGTCTTGCCAAAGCAGCGTTATGTATTCGATGATCTTCGTGAACTGTGCCCGTATATGTGTGACCGGTAAGAATGTGTTCATAAATGTATTTTTTTGTGTGACGTTGCCAATTTTGACGTGGCTTCCCGACTCTCCTCACACCATATTCTATTCTACAAGCCGAATCTGGCATACAGGAAATTTGTCTCAGTGGGTCGTCATTGTTGCATCTAAGGATATGACCAAATAACTTAGCGCGACGTTGCATGTGGACCTCACTGAACAGACAAATTTTCCGATGGTCTCCGGGAGTCGGGTAGGCAATAGAAGTAGTTTCTTCGAGCAATCTTTTGTTTGTATTTCGTCTATTTACAAAAGTGGATTGTCTCTGCAAGATTCGACGAAGCCCCCGCATCTGAAACGCATCCAAGCTTTTACACAGTGATTGAGTCAAATGAACGGTTTCCAGACCATACAGCAGTTTGCTGCGAATGACTGCATCATAAATAATCAATTTCCATTTTTTACTAGCTCTGGATGCTTTCCAGTATGGCTCAAGTCGAAACCAAGTACGCCGGACTTCAGACATTTTGTTGTAAATTTCATGTTTGATGTTAACAGCCTTATTAATTTCGTTACCTAAATAAGTGGCTTCGAATTCTTTTGACAAACATGATCCGTCATGAAAATGTAAATGCCCGTCATTATTCATGGCTACCGCTACACATTTGTCCTTATTCAGTCGAAGTCCGTATCCCTTTGAAATATTTTCTGTGAGACTTAGCAACTCATTCAAACCTCTATTGGATCGAGAGAACAGCACCGTGTCATCTGCATAGAAAACCATGTCAAAATTCACCCCGGGGATTCTATTATTTGTCACATGACCGGATACTTGCTGTTGAATGTCTAGGTCTATGCAAGTCATGACTAGGACAAACAAAAATGGTGAGAGCGGACAACCTTGCCTTATCCCCGAGGATTGAATTTTTATTGTAGAACAACCAAATTCATCTTTGACAAAAAATTTTGGTTTTGAATAACAGTCAGCGATGACATCTGTGTACTGGGGCCCAAAACCCAAACGGCTTAGTGCTATTACAAGCTTATCGTGCTGAATCTTATCAAAGGCCTTCTCCCAATCTAAAAAAGCAATGCTAAGATGAGACCCCTTAATTTCGGAGAAATCCTGCATTCTCCTCAGAATATAAATGGCATGGGAAGTAGATCTGTTAGGCACAAAGCCGTATTGGGTTTGGGAAATGAACTGTTCAGTAGCTTTCTGCATCCTGGTCCTGATCATAATCATGTACACTTTGTAAATGCTATTTAATAAAGAAATAGGCCTATAGTTTGCTGCAATATCCGTTTCGCCCTTCTTAAAAATAGGAACAACGCGGGCCAGGAACAATGCCTCAGGCGCAGATCTCGACAACCACCAACTATTGATAAGAGTAAGTAAAAGGCGCCTGTTGGCAATGTCCAGCCACTTCAACAATTCCATTGGCATTTCATCAGGGCCAGGTTGCGTTTGAGACTTTGCCGCTTTCAACGCTGTACAGATCTCCGCCAAAGTGAAACTTGTTTCATCTGAATTGTTATTGTCTACCAGCCGGGCGTTGTTGACCTCGTTTTGTACCGGATTACTCCAGTGGTTTCTTTCCAGATAACTAGCTATAGTCTCGGCTCTGGCGTTCAAAGGGACATGCTTGCCTTCGGCATTTTTCATCTTGACATATTTAGGGGTGAATTTTTTCTTGAGTCCCTTAACAGCTTTCCAAAGTCCTTTCTTATTAACATCTTGTGGATTCTCATTAAACTGCTCAATCAACTTTTCGTGCTTGTCCCTTCTCGCCATTCGAGCGATGTCTCTGTTTAGAGTGGCAATGTCTTGATTTTTGGCACCTGTTCGGGTTTTTTCATTTCGTTCGACTATTTTGTCCCACGTTGTTTCTTCATTACTATTGACAATTAGACACCTTTAGAATGAATTTGGTGATTCTGTCCTGGTGCACGCTGCAAAATGAACCAAACACTCTTAGCTTTGATGCTCACTTACCCAATTTTTGTGATATTTGGCTATGAGTCCACTTGTTTGTTGATTCGTAGGTGGTGAAGGCTTGTTGAAACAGTTCTACAATTGGCAATCTTTGATCTAATCTAATCAAATTCAACAGATTCAACGGCATTGTCAAAAAGCTCTAGGAAAACTTCTTGTGAATAGTATAGCTTCGACCTCAAATCATGACCCCTGCATTGCCCATGTAACCAATTCAAAAAAGGAGTATCCCAGAGTACCCCACGCCCATATTAACCAGCACCTTCCCACTTGATGCACTTGTGCCAACAGGCTGCTGTAGCCATATCCCAAGAGATCAATGGAAAATACGCGGAAACCCGCTTCCGCCAGTGCAGGCATGTTTTGGCGCCAATGATCCGCATTCACAAACCTCAGAGACAGCAAGCATCTTAGCAGATGGTGGGATAGGTGCCAGGTGGCTAATTACAACTATTGAAAATGACAGTTGGGCAGACCTTCATTAATTGTCAAAGTAACAAGTTCCGACACTCTGTGGGCGCACATGGAGACACAATTGAAATCACATCAGAAGCATCATGAGACCGATGTCTCCAAAGTCAAAAGCCAGTAGAGCCATTTCGTTACTTCATGTCGAAAATAGGGAAAAAAGGCATTCTAACACACCTAACTAGGAAAACAAAAAGCATTCTACACTAAGATCTTCCAAGACACAAACCATGGACCAGAAGCACACTTGGTCCATCATTTTCCTCCCCCATGGATTGATACCGGATACCTTGGCTGCAAGGTATTGCAAAGCTGGCGGGCAGGGTCAAGGGCAGGGTCCATTCTCGCCATGGGACGCTGTCCTCGCCATTGCCAGAACCGGTTTTCAACGCCCTGCGGATTGGTCTTGGGGACGTCAATGTCTGCCTCAGCACTACGAACAGCTGGAGTTTCATTGCTGTCTTTCTTTCACTGACAATCCACTAGGGCTCCAGACACTGGCAGCCAAAGCTGTCCGCAAATGCCCAGGGTTTTGTGGCCAGGGTCTCGATGGACAAAAGGCCAAACGGAAAACGGGCGAAAATAGCAAGGCCTTGGTCTGCGCTTCGCCATGATTGAAGACGCTTCCAAACCCCAAGGTTGGGGTCCCAATGGTCCCATGATGTCTCAGGGATGCATTAGTCACTGTGCCCCAGATAAGGCCGAGCATCTGCAAGAAGCGGCCGAAAATTGCGAGGTTGGGACATCGCTTTCAGCGAGGCCCGAAAATCTCACAGTCGATGAAGGCTCAGCTGGGAGTCAGATTAGGATACGACAGAGTACAGAGTAACATCTACTGAGTATGTGAAAGGCCAACAGTTTAGGTTTTGAAAGGTGGCACTGGGGTGTTGAACAAAATGAAGGATGTCACACAACATCTATTGAGTGTCCTCTCAGGAGCTTATACGTCGATGGGATTGGTTTTCTGGTCTCATAGAAACTGCAGACTCTGCAAGCCGCAATAGCTGGAGCAGCTGCACCATTGAAGCAACACACACATGTGAAATGGCCTAGACTTGCTTTTGTACCGGGGCTGCGCTTACAACAAGAATCTAAGTTTTCCAAGCGGTGCGCCTGCCATGAAATCTGCACTCTGAAAGAAGCAAGAAATGTATCTGCACTACGGTTTTGAGCAAATTGTCAACATTGAGCATTTTGTGTGTGTGTGAGACTTTTGTCAACTCTCTGAAGATAATCTTCCGATAGCGTATACCAAGACCCCCAATAAGACCCCTATATTCCCTGCGCGAACAAAAAATGCGGCCCCATCCCCTCCCAGAAAGAATTTTCTCGCAGCCCAGAGCTGCCAATTTTCCACGGACATGCAGTCCCTTGAAGGGCAAGTCGCCCCCTGGTCTTTGGAAACAGAGCTGTGAGCAAGTGACGTGGCATTTCCTCATGCAGTGGATTGCAGGTTCAAAGCACCCATGTTTTCATTTCTGGCACACCAAAGCCTTCAGATCAATTCAGTAAATTCAAAGATCGGAATGCCATTTGTGCCTGCTCAAACAAATCTGTCAGCATAGCTTGCACATTCACGCAATTTCAGAATTCTCGATCTACTCATCTGCACAACCTCGCTTGCGCTTCTTGGATCTCTGGGCCTTGGTACAAAGCGTGCTACAGTGTGTGAATCTTTTTTCTCCTGGCAATTCTCTCAAAGAAAGCCTACAGTTCCTGGAATGTGCTTCTATACTTTGAATCAGCATGCGACACCTTCAAGTCGATCTTCGGAGGAGGGTCTCGTGTTTGATGAAATTGGAGTGTAAGCCCGGGACTAAGAGATCCACAGCCAATCAAACTGCTTGGAAATTTTCCTCATAGCTCTTGTGATTGCCTGGCAGAGCGAAGCACATCAGTGCTTGGGGTGGAGCAAATGAATCGACCTTCGGCAGAGGTCCCAACTAACCCTGCCAAAGCTTGAGATCAACATATTCATTGCCAGCCAATTTCACGGGACAAAGTGCATTGCAGCCCTCTGTTTGAGTCACCCAGTCACCAAAAGGCTTCTAGCTGGCAACATCCCATTTCCAACATTTTCCAACCGACATGTTTACAAGAGAAAGGAACGCGCCCAGCGGTTCACACGTCTCGGTTGACATGTGAAGGGCCATGGGAGTCTACGGCCTGTTGAAAATTCCACCTGCGACGGAGACCAGGAGTTTCTCCCAGTCCTTCTCTGATCTTGGAGCAAGGTACCTAGGCTTCCAAGAAGTCACAGCCCCGTTTTGGAAGGGATATTTCCAGTGAGTTCACTCAATCCAAGATAGTCTGCAGCTTCAGAAAATTTCACCTACGTTGCATGCCTTCCAAGCCGAGTCAGTTATTCAGTTCGAAGGTTGGGCTGTGTCAAGCGCACTCCTCCTGCTTGGCTCCATTCTTCGAAGCAAGTTTTCGCATGAAGTCCTATCCAAAGGTACAAATTGTTGGAAGCCAATTGTGGAAGGAGTCTCTGTAGTCCGAGAAGCCATGTGAGAATTCCATTTGGACAGAAAACTAGTGCAAGAAAATGGCTGACACGAACGCTGGCTCATCATCTGTGGAATGCGCAACTGTCCATAGAAGTACCGCAAAAACATCCTCAAATGATCATGTTTAGTGCATTAATTTCTGCTGCATACATACCACTTTGAGGACTCAGAAATGGATTGGCAAGTCGTTGGCTTAGTGGAAGTCTGGGGCTTAAAAGCATCCCACGCCTCGAGAGGAAGCTTGTCTGATTCAGCCTGCGCCTTCGTGGCGGAGCCAAATCGGTCTCCGAGAGCATGAGTTCCATTCATGGTCAATTACTAGGCATATTTAACACAACAAATGAAGCCTATTTGAATGAGTTCCATTCATCTGTTTACATGCAGCCTCTCCTGATGAAGTTTTCGATGAAGCATTGGGTCACAAGTGAAAGTCTGGTGTCCATGGCTGCCATGGCTGTCATGGCTGCTGGCCTTTGTCGCAGACTTTTTCTCAGCTTTTGGCTTCTTCTCAGCTTTTGGTTTCCTGGCTATGCTTGCAAGTGAACAACAGTTATTTTGGATTCCTGACAAAAACCATGACTGGCCACAAGGTGGAGCAAAGAGTGAAAGCCAAATCAACATTTACTGAATGACCATCTTAAGTGGGCAAACCAGTCCTTGCAAAAGGACACCGATATATGTCTTCATATGATGCTCACTAGCATTGAGAAACCAGCTGCAATTCAGGTTCCCATTGCCCAGCGCATTCCCCAAAAACTGCAGACCGGTGGTTAAGAGATCAAAAATTGCCATTGCTGGTGGTTACTGCCGGTCCTTCCCCACCCTTGGTGGTTCCCGTTGTTCTATATTGCTTTATCCATTGATCTGCGGCCATCAGAATGGTTGCTATGAGTGGACCATTAATGGCTAAACCCCGTTAGGTCACTGTTCTAGTGGTCACTGACTCACCAAAGTTCCTTTTTTCAGCTGCAGAGGTGGTTCGTCGGACTGCTGTGGCATAGATCACCAGCTAAAATGCTGCTGAATTTGTCAGCAGCGAAGCCCAACGAACGATTGCAGCTTCCAAATGATTGCACTTTTCTGGATAACTTTCCTGTATGGAACGGAGGATGTCTTCCACCAATCATGCTTGCTCCCTTGCAGTCATTCTCCAGTGTGATCCATGCGCGGTCTTATGGCATGCGCCACGCATCGATGACAGGAGCTTTCAGCGGGAACCCACCCTCTTCACTTTGGAGCGGGCCTGTTTCCTCAGAAGTCAGTTTTATGCTGACACTTCCTACAACCCCTTGATTCTGTCTCGTGAAGCAATGACAGTACCTGAAATGGTCCTTGCAAATGGCTTGACATTGGGATCTCATCCAAGAACTAAAGGACTAATGATGATCCTCTCCTGAGCATGTTGGAAGCGCTCGCCCACATGGCCCACAACTCCTAAGGCGCAGACTTCTTCTTGACTTCTCTGGCGTGCTTCAGCTTCTGCTCGCGTGCTCTTGCCTTCATTCCCTGAGGATCATTGGAGAAGGTCATGGCATGGCTGCTTCAAGGCCTGTGGAGGTTGAACTTCGTCCGTAGCCAGGTATTGCTTGGTACATTTCGATAGCATCACAGGCAGCTCACACCTGGCCTTCACCACGCCTTTCTTGGCCCCTTGAACCACTTTGGCGAAAGTTTCGGTGGCTTTGGTCTTAAACTTCTCCTTGGTCACCTGGAAAAAAACGGACATGTTTCCAAATGTCTTCAGAAAAAAAGAATTTGCTGAGAAGTCTCTGCCACTGGACTTGCAAGATCCTATGATGGGCAGACTACAGGTTTGTGGCGTTACATGACATTTCACCTCGTCATGCAACCAAAAACTTGCCATCAGCTTCTGTGCTACTTTTCTCTTCGCAAGAACTACTGTGCTCTCAATCAACCAGGCCTTGATAAAACTGTGAAAATCTCAGAACTACAGTACATCTCTCCAACTAACATGTTTGTGACAACTAAGAATGTGGCACGAAACTATGATTTTTGTAATGATCCAGAAACAGAACGACTAAACCTGTTCAGTCGTTTGACCCTTTAAACTCATAAGATGTTGGCGGGCAAAGTTTCTCCACCACCCACTTCCCTGTTGCCTTTGGGTTCAGGCGCACGTAAGCGAAGGGCTCAAGTTTGGAGCCCTGCCGGCATACGGCAGTGATGCAAGAAACCAGCAAAACTTCCAGAAGGATCACAAATGCATTAACCAGAAACCGTAAACCAATGTAAACCACAGATTGCATCATTTCTAACGGGAAGCATGCATTTGCATGGATGCAGTATGTGCGATATCTGACTCGGAGATATGGGTAGAAACATCGGCCATGAAAATCCACCAGTGTTGCCCAAGAACGAGTAGTGTCTGCTTTTGTTCGTTCATCTGCGCTACAAATCTTAGACAAAGTCAACTAAATCCAAGCTGTCAACCCCCATCAGATTTGTAACACAAAAAGGGCTACCTGTCACTCTCTGCAGCACACCTTCCGCTTGGCATCTCCTTGTGCCTTCTTTCGGCCAGGTTTGAAGGTATCCTTGGCAAATCTCGGCAACATTGCTTGGCAACAGGAGAAATCATAACTTTGTTTCTTGGTTTGTCAACCAATGAGAGGTCAAACATGGTCATGGGCATCGAAGGGATAAAACGACCGAAATTTTGATACCATCAAGTCATTCAGAAAGCTGGCATGGCCCTAGATGTTGCCAAGAAAAAACTGTTGAGGTTCGCACCAAGCCCTTAATGAGGTGCACTCCCTTCCTGGCAAAACGAAAGGATTCCCCAGCTCAGAACGATGCAAACATCGGTGATTGTCGAAATACCGTATCTCAAATATTCTCAAATGCCAAATGTATACCCTCAATGCTGTAATCACATGCCATGCCTGCTATACCCAACCCGCTAAATTCCCAATACCTTCCCCGCGCAAAGCACCTGGCTGCCTTGGCTTTGGCTCTCGCCTGACCAGGCCATAACGCTCCGCAAAAGCATTGCCACATCGCGGACCATTTGCCCCTGCCTCTGCTCGAGCTTTTCTTTGCATTGCCAGTTGTGAGAGCCTCATCACGAAAAGAACTACGCAGCTACGAAAGTCTCACTCTTTGCACTGCCATTCCAATTCATATGGCAATTTGGATTGGCAAACCACAACTACTCACACTTGACCCACAGTCTCTGAGGACATTCGACGCTTTGGGCTTTTCGGAGGCCACGCCATGCGTAAACTCTTTGGGCCGATCCTCCTTGTCCTGCAATTGATTGCTGGATTGATGGTTGGCTGTTGTTCAGGTAACATCAATCCATTAACCATGTATCGTTCAGCAACCCAATGCTTGGGTTGTTGTCCCCTACTGTTCACCAATGACAAAAGTACTTGTTCACAATTCCCTCTTGATTGATGATCGACTATTTGGGTTGGTTACCACATTCATGGCCACCACTAAATAATGAAAATAACAACCATGTTTCCTGGTTCTGAACCTCAAATATTGATGATCACTGATATCAACTTTTTCCAGCATCTAGCAGTGATGATCACATAAAATCATTGAAATCATATGTTGATACCATCCACCATTCCACCCCTTGATCCATCAAAATTGATCTATCCGTGATCCTGCCCCCATTCCACCTCAGCGGTCTCGTCTACCACCAGGCGGCCGTCCACCGCAAAGCGGAGGCCGTTTCGGCGGAGCGCGTCCACCTGCTGAGCTGTCAACGTGGCCACCGAACCAGCCCCTTGGGGGCTGCGCAACCAGTTGGACATGGGAAATCTCCCTTTGCAGAACCAATGTGTGAATGGTGCACTCGGAAAAATGTATTGGCAGAACAAAATATAGACAATGTCAAATTCAAACAGAACTGGTGCGTAATGGCTATCGGTTGGATGCAACTATTTCGCGACTTCATGTACATACAAACAGACACGCAAACACACACACACACTGTGTATACCGGTGATGGCTAATCATGAAGTCTCTAACGGCGCACTCATCATGATGATGATGATGATGATGATGATGATGATGATGATGATGATCATGATCATGATCATGCTGATGCTGCCGGTCATGATCATGAGGATGATGAGGCTGATGACGATGGAGATGATGATGATGATGATGATGATGATGATGATGATGATCATGAGGATGATGCCGATCATGATCATGA
>VSDK01026659.1:16169-32928 GCA_009767595.1 Symbiodinium kawagutii
AAAAAAACAAAAAAATCAGGATCTATGCAGGAAGGAGGCTGGGGGGTCTCATAGATTCTGGATTTTTTGTTTTTTTTGTTTTTTTTGTGCCTGTCAGGGTTTGGTGGCTTTTGGTTTGGTTTTTTTGGTCCCTGTCAAGGTTTGGTGACTTTGGCTTTAAATTTTGCTTTTCAGTATATAGGCATTGCTGATATGTGCTTAGTAATGGCTGTATTCATGCTTTACTATAGATGTAAATGATGATTGGAAATGTTTACTAACCGTCATCATGAAACATCAAATGGCTATGTTATTAGCAATGAGATACTACCATTGCTAATCAATTTTCATCTTTACTAGCTACTAGTATGTATCACCAACGTCAACATTTTTTGATAGACAATGACTATATTGAAAGTCAAATGTTATAGATGATAGTCACAATTGTTTATAAACTGTGGTTATCAAACATCAATACTATTACTTTTTGCAGGATGAGTGTAGCATCAGTACTAGGTACCCTGAATGCTAACCATTGTTAATTTCTGAAACCGTTAGTGAATGCTAATCATTGTCAATTTCTGAAACCGTTAGTATGGAACATCAACCTTATTCCTATAAGATGGCTATTCATTTTGATCGATATTGCAATACTATAGATGGTGGTTAGAATTATTTACTGGCCGTAATTGTTGCACATCAATATTATGACTTCATGCATAGTGGTGGCTACATTAGTTAAATGGTACCACCACCGCGAATCAAATTTGATCTTCATTAGCTATTAATACTACAACTGCAGTCTTATGAGTATATCATTAATGGTGGTAATGTTGATCTTACAATGTTTTAAATTGTAATTAGACATCTTTATTGAACATCACTGTTAGGCATCGGCACTCTTAGTATGCAGAGTGATGGTTGTAGTAGGTACAATGAATAGTTTAGAATAGTCGCTAAGTGGCATCTGAAAGACACCAATACAAAAATTATTGGTGATTGCATTAGTACTACAATACTGTGCTTTCTAAGTATTAACCATCACTATGAGGCACCAGTATGATTGGTCAATCATTGATCATGGTTTTGTCAAGTCTTGATTCTACGAATACGATTGATAATAACAACTGCCATTTCTTGTGTTGAGGTTACCAGAGGATGTGATTTTTGCAGTTTTACCTGGGTTTTAGCCACTGTGTTGAGAGAAAACACTGTAAATACCATTGTTCTATGACTATTTTTGATGAAAAATCACACCCCCATGAGGCCCCGTTCTGGAGATTAACTAGGGGGGTTCCCGTTTGAATGGAAAACCAAGGCTTTATTAATCCTGGGTCACCATAACAAGGAAACTATCTGGATCTCCGTCTTTGGCGCTACCCGCTGTTCGTCTGTGCAGTGAATGAGCACAAAAACCTATACGAAAAACACAAAAAGACCAATATCCAACCAGAAATCGAAAAAATCAACATCCTGCATATTGGCCGTGCATTCCAACCCTGGCACCCTAGTGAACATCCAACACTCCAAATGATCAAGCTTGTCTACCTGTTGGGATCTTCACCCGCCCTGGTTCAACGATGCAGGTGGCCATGCTCCGAGTTGGCCCAAACCCGACCAGTGCCGTGCAGGCACCCAAGTTGTCGACGGCCTGCGTGCGCCGCAGCACAAGAAGTTTTTTTTTAGTTCTATTTTTTTAGGGCTTTAGGCTTCATAGTTGTAAAACCCAAAAAAAAAAGTTCCCGAAACAAACCCCAGTGATTGTTTTCGACATGATCTCTCTCTGTCTCTCTGCGTCGCCGTCTCAAGAGGCTAGCTGTCATATTTTTGTTTCACCTGACCGCCGCGATTTTCAACAATGCTGTTGCAAGAAACGTTTGTGGAGAGGCAACCGGCAATCATTGTGCATCAAGGTGCCAAAACCTGTTGCGACAACGGTGCTGTCTGAACGTCTCGGTGCAAATTTGGGGTAAATAAACCCAAGACAAATTCAATCATCAGCCCAAAAACTTACTCTTGCTGAATGACTGCCGATCTATCAGCTCAAATCTAGATGGCTTGGTTCTGCATCCGCCATCTGGTTCACTGAGGGCTGCTGCGAAACAGTGACCAACCCTATTCTTTCTTGGGTGGATATACCATTCATCGAATGGAAGATCCACATGAATAAAACCCAGTGCTTTGATTGTAAATTGCCAGCTCTGAATGGTTCAAATATGTTCTGTAGGTGAACCTTCTTGACAGCTCGATCTGCCAGCCCACAATCAGCCATTTCTCATTATCCCCGTCAAGAATCATTGTTCACCATCAAAATTCCTGATAACCAGTGCTCACCATCATTAACCATCGATTATAACCACTGTTCGCCATTAACCATTCAATAACCGTTCATTAACCAGCACTAAGATGTACATGTGCCATGTGCCATTATATAGTCGTCATACTAAACCATTAGATCATCATCAATTCAACCACTAGGAAGCCACTAAGTAACCGCTGGATCTCCAGCATCGGAGACCACGACCGCCGTGACCTCGACATCTGCGGTGGAGGCGGCGGTGGAGGCAGAACAAAGACGTCGAAAGCGGTCATCCTTCTTGGCGCTCCTGCGCTCGCTGGGAGATCCATGGACTGCCGCCCCCCTGGCGATAGTGATACGTTGGTGAACATGACTAGGGGCACTACGAGGCAAATGGGTTAAATAGCTTAAACCGGCTTCAAACCCAAGTTCTTACGTTTAGGGCCCCACCTTGTAGGTAGACTGGTCGCTCAACTGGTTTGAACGCCGTTGAAGTTGAAGCACCCCTCGGAAGAATATACGCAAGTCAAAGAATTCCAAATATGGGAGAAAATATACGTGAAAAGCCCAGTAGTAGATATAACTAGGCACCAGGGACGGATAGCCATGACAACATGATCTGTGTAAACCATGGTTTTATCAGGCTTGAGGTTCCTGCATTCTTGTTCAACTATTTCTGGGAGAGGTTGATTTTAGGCTATTGATGCTAGACCCAAATTATCAAGCTAGCTATTTGAAGCTAGACTGGGAACGGTAACACGTCGATCTCCCCTGGCCAAGCCATAATGAGCCATCATATTCCGATTATTCTTGGAAATTGTTGGTATGATTCCCCGACCAATAACACTGACTATAGAATCATAATTGATTAATACGGATCTATCATTAACTACCTTTCCATACCATTCTCTTATCATCCCCTGTCATTCCCCTATCACTAAGCCTGATCAACCATGGTTGGTTACGGATGTTACGCATCTATAACCACCACTGATCCACCAACCGCAAAGACCTGGGGCTGTGCCCAGGTCTCTCGCCACTCCGCTGGGTGATCCACATGGCCGTGGGTCAATAATCAACCAACTAATGAGAGGTTACCACCAACATTTATAGGGAATACAATGGTTAATGATCGGGGAACCAGGGGCACAGGGTTTTGACACACAGCTATAATGGTGATTGAGAAGGGTCAATAATGGTTAATCATAGGGGATAATAAGCAACAATAAGACCCATATCCCCTATTTGGAGAAACCATCAAATTGCTATACCACCATGGCGACCAATGGGATATCCATATCGTTGGGAGATTGTGTGGTTTGCCATTGCGAATGATTGTGACATGGTTGCTGTCTTAAAAAACCAGCAATGAAGATCAATGATAGGCTGCATGGCAACTGATGTTGCATCTAAACCAGCTACTCGGCGGGTCTATTGCGTACCCGGAGCCGATCGAACACACTGGATCCCATAGATATGGTAATAGAGATCACTAAAAGCAGGAAAATCAAGATTAAAGATATTGCTGGTAGTGAAATCTGAACAAAAAACACGCGGGTTTTGTTTGGGTTCATGGTCCATTGCACATGGCAAAACGAGTTTGTAATCGCGTGCAGCATTGCGACACAATTGTAATAACATATATATGTGAATGATCCAAAAATCACATGTGCATGCATGCACATGCATGGATATACATGGGGTGGTTCGTGGATGTGTATATTTTTGCGCTTTGTTTGCTCTGGCTTACTTTCTCCAGCGCCATCAGTGCAAGACCCTTGCTGTGAGGGGCACTCCGAACACAGAGACATACGACATGCACATGTGCCGTGTACACATACATCCAAAAACGTGTGCACATATATGATGCATGTATGTAACATACACATGAACACACATGACATATAAATATACACAAAAATGGAGGAAATTATACCAGTGTCTGTATTTGCTGACGGTAATGGCAAAAGGATGCCTCCATAGTCATACATGAGTTGCCCAGGACTGCTCCTTGTGTCCTCTGTTGACAACGATGAACAGCGGTCATCTGACACAGACCGTGTATAGCCTGCTGAGACAATCTCCATCGCGCCAAAACCGGCCCTGCTTCTTTAACAGTGCCAAATATGTCAGCCAAAAACGGCTGCAGATTGTTCCAGAACGTTTCAGGGTTATTCAATCTATATACGTGGAGTACGTTCCCGAAGGACCCTGATGGGTATCAATAGCACATGTATCATCACATTTCACTATGCACATCTCAATGCCCTCCATCAAGAACGGATAAAAGCACGGTCTGCGGACGCATCAACATCTACATCTTCAGAATGCATTTCCGCTGGTAGTTTCTCTGAAGATCTCTGAAGTGTGTGTGTGTGTGTGTTTGCCAGCGAACTTGCACTTCCCAACAATGTGACAAGAGTCGACAAGAGTTCAAAACAATAAGTAAAAACGTCAGTCAACCTACAACTTTGCCACAAAAAAGTGGGCTCCAGGACAAGTTCTTGGCTCCTGTGGAACCATTGGTGCATAAAACCCTGCCACTGGTGCTGCCGGTTGCGAACACACCAGGCTCGCGGGAAGGTATCAGGAAACTGGTGGCATCAATTTTCACCCCGGGTTTGTCCAGACAATCAATTGGTCAGTGGTGATATCAAGGGCTTATTCCGATGTTGGACATCACCCTGGAAAGGGGTCTGATGGGCTGATGGAAATGCCAAACAGCTTAGCATAACTTCGGATGGTCGATGGTGTTGGTCAACAGCGCGGCTCTCTGCCTGGTGGACCGCGCGGTGCCCACACGTTCCTGGCGCGGTTTCGAGGTTCCCACTGCGTAGAGTTCAAAACGACAGTAACAATTGTCAACAACCACCGGGTCAACTACAAGCGGCCAACAACAGCAACAACAACAACAACAACGACAACGACAACGACAACAACAACAACGACAGCAACAGCAACAAGTCATCACAAACACCGTCTCGACAACAGCAACAAGACAGGCAAAAAGAGCTTTCCGCCTCGCCCAAGCCAGTCTTGTTGATGTGGATGCTGTGGCCCAAACGCGCAGGTGAAATGGCCTGGTGTCAAGGGCTTGAGAGGGGCCAACCCATGGTGGTTGGCTTAGCGAATGGTTGTAACATGGTGTAACCGGTCATCCGCAAAACGTGGTGCACCGCAATCTGGGTAATGACCAAGCTGGTCAGCAACCAATATGGTCAGTAATAATCTGGCTGACCCAATGGTTAAAAATTACCGAGGGTCATTCAACCGACAGGACTGTATTGGTTTATGATGGTGGTGTGTGAGCAATGGCTGCTAACAATATTGAAGGGTCAAGAACGTCAAAACACATCAAATTCCCTCAATGGTGACTGATGATAATTGACCTTGTTGCTCTGAATCAATCCTCAGTTCACCGGGAGATCCATGCTGACAAGGCATGTTTGGGGGCCGACCACCAGCTAAAATGAAACCGGATAGCGACGATTGCCAATGGAATGTTTCATTCTCTAGTTGGTGGATGCTGGCAGTGGCCAATGGTCAGCAATGCCTCCGCCAATGGTGGTTCAAACTGGTACGACCAAAATCTTGAATGCGATCAGCAAAGGCTTGAAACAATGAGAAAGAATTACGTCTATACACAGGGAACGGTTCAGTAATACTAATATTGAGGCAAATCTAACCAACAGTAATGGTGATGATGGGTGCAATCAAGCAACAATTGACTACTTCATGAAATGTACAAGCAATAGTAAATAGCTTGCTCAATTGCTGCACTTTAAACGTAGGTGAAATTCAAACAACGACCGGACTGACTAAGTGGATTTACGATTCTTGGGCCAATAAGTAGACACCATGACGACCATCAGTTTGCCAATGTGTTTTTTTGAGAAACCCCATATACTGCGAATGGCGCTTTGTCTAAAAAAAAAACAAACTCACATCCACATACCCTGCCGAATAAAACATTGTCCATGACCGATGGCTTGTTACCCAAATGATCAACATCCCAGTCGCCGAAACAGGGAGCCTCACAACAACCTTTCAGGACAACCAACCAGCAACAACCCAACAAGCCAGCAAGTCAACCAACCGAGCAACCAGCTTGCTCAACCAGCTGACGAGTGCCGTCAAGGCGGTGGCGATGACCACTGGTTTGATGAGGAACCATGGCTGAGACGGACAGAATACTACCTAGCAAATTGCTAGTGTTATGTCTGTAGCAGCCAAGGCATCATGCCCGAGCAACTGGGACACTTGACATGTATGTACGTCTGCCCGCCTATTTGTACATCTAAATATCCATCTGTCAGAATGTTTATTATTTACTTGTTCAACAATGCATGCAACGCCGGTCCCTTTGCAATTCACTTCGCGTACATCCAAAACCCAATCAAAAATGACGATCGAGACATTGTGGCACTCCACACATCTATGATCTAGCAATCCAAACGTGATCATCTAATCATTTCCAGTCCAACAATCTAATCCGGAGTGACTCATCGTACTCTAACTGATTCTAATCATTAGATCATCCGATGACCTAATCAAAAAACCTAATTCAGAGATATATTCAAACCTAATCAAACATCTAATCTCAGATTTAATCTAATAACCTAATCAAAACAAGCGAATTCAGAGTGACCTGGAGTCATCCCTGGAGTCATCCCTGGAGTCACCTCGTCCCTACACCGACATCCACGGCCGCCCCGCGGTGCGTGGCGAGTCGCATGCTGCTTGGCTCGCGGCTTCGGCCCGTGCGCTTCCGCCGTGTGCGCCCGCCGTGGTGTGGCCACGGTCAAGCTGGGCATGGCCTGCGCCTGCGCGCAGCACCACCAAACTGATGACCTTGTGGAACCGACATACGCGTGGAAAATGAATGAAAATGGTTGGTTAATGGTGGGTTGATGATGTCAATGGTTCGAAAACGGTTGGTTGATGGGTGATGGTTGGATGATGGTTGGAAACTGGTTGGTTAGTTGTTACAAAATGCCAGTTTGTGGTCAATACTAGCTGCTTAATCCTATTTTGAAAAATGCTCTTCCAGGTTAGTTTGCCAGTAGACCTCCCAATCTTGACTTCGGGACCTGGCTGCTTAATCCCACCCGGGTAACCCGCTTCGTGGGACAAACGAGAGCGGCCACGGTGACTGGCGAGTCACTCGGATCAAATGAAACATCATGATCGATTTATAGTGACTACAAGTAGATTCATTATTATTCAGTAGCATCAAGTTCTTGTGATTGATCATGTGCCAGGAAGCCTCGTCCAGTGGGCCTTGGGGCTCCCCCGGTTACCCAGCTGCCTGCGGCCGCGGGGTAGCAATATGCGAAGCCAGGGGCGCCTCTTCCCATTTGATCCTGGGAAGTTGCGATCCAGTCTCTGGCTCACTTGGCGCGGGAAAATCATCCAATGATTGATGCTTTCCGGGGGGTCCCGATTTTTTTTGGCCACAGGGAAGATGGCGATTTTGTAAGATTTTCTAGCTATCCAGCATGCTGCATGATGGTTGATGGATCCCGAGGGTAGAAACAAGTTAGACTGCGCTCCAACCCGCTGGAGTGCCAGGATGACCCCCCCAACAGGAACCCTCCCAGCTCAGCTCGAGGCATCTCGGGCGTGTAGTGCGTGTTGATGGTGCCCTTCTGCACATGTGCCTTGGAGGTATCAAGGTGACTAAGCATAGAAAGATCATAGCAACAGGAGCACCGCCATCATCCGTGATCCACCATCCATGAGGCCTTAGGCTACCAGCTGCCTACCAGTTGTGAAACCCCCTACGCCGTCAGCTCTGTGATCTGTGTTTAGCACTCACTGAAATGATCAGCGGCAAATATAGACGTAACATGCAGCATGATTGGTGGATATCATAAGCCACCATCTCACAAGTTGTTGGATGTTGTTGGTGCTTGTCACGATGCTGGGTGGTGCATGCCATCAGCACAAGCAACCGAAGCAAGCGAAGCAACCGCCACTCCCCAGAGCAGAGCAACTGGTCACGGGGCATCAATACGGGGATCCACAGACAATTTTTCGGAGGCGTCCACTAGCAATGACTTAGGTATCAGCGCATTTGACTCATCACGGATCTTCAACAGCTGATTTTACTGAGTATCTCTCCACAATCCTCCAAAGATTTGTTGATTGAAGAGGCATTCAGGCTGTCCATGATTATCCCAGTAGTTGGACTCACCAAATCTGGAGAGGGGGGTACCATGTTGTAGCTTGGTAAGTCTTGTGAGTAGTATAGCTTTACGGCTGAGGGCTGAGGGAACCCTTCTCCATAGAAATGGGACCCTGGTGCTGTTTAGTGAATGTCGATTCACTAGGGAGCTGCCATACCAATCTCACCACGAAGAAGGACCATTTGCATGCTGGCTCATTATGCTTAATGGCCGATGGATCTTGACGCTTTTAGCGGAGAACCGATGAAAACCGCACAAATAACCAAACATGCCAGGTTTTTGTAGGCGAATTTTCAGCTCCATCTCAGGCCGTTTTTTCTGGGGCTCTCCAAAGGCCCCTCAAAAAAACAGGACCCCCGAGAACTGCCTGGACCAGGTGCCCAAATCATCTCTGCCACAGGTCCTGGTCCAGCGCCAGCTACGAAGGTCGATGAGTAACCGCTGCCAGTCCAGGCGCCGCTGCCATGGCTGGAACCATGCTGCAAGGTGAGCTGATTTGATGAGCTTGGATGAGGCTTGCCACTGTGGATCCCCACGGATGGGAGCAGGTCATAACCAGCAGGTCATAACCCTAGATGTCATGCGGGCCAAACCCTTGGGTTTTTAATGAATTTACGTTCTATTGTGATGAGCGGTTCTGAGGTGGTTCCCTAATTTCAATCTGGGATGAGGGATCGTGGGCAAATCCGTGGAACGGTTCACGATCAGCTCACTGACCCCCCTGGACAGCCACGTCATGCCATGTCGATTCGCAGGTCTCAGCCAGTCGAAGCCCTATACACTGGGGACCCCAAACCCAAACAAGTTCATATCAAGTAAGGCCTTCAACCTGGCCTTGCGGCTGGTATTGTGGGTCCGGTGCCGTCTTGACACCGTGAAACCGGTGGAGCCGCTCCACCTGTTCAAACCGAGGGCAAATGGCGGCGGCCGAAGTTGCACACGACTGAATGGGGTATCAACCGTGCCTCGGCACTGCAAAAACATCAGTGGTCAAACATCAATCAATGTACACCAGGCCTGCCAAACATAGAATCAGGTGAAATAGAAATTTAGCTGTAGGTGATGACTGTTGCAATAGTAGATGCAGTGATGAGGCTGATATAATTCTAAAAAAGCCTTTAATCACTGCAGCTGCTCATGATCAACCCACCGATGCGCCCACCAAAGACCCGACAAAAAGGACAGCGAGCTGAAACAAAGAAAGGGAGCACAACAGAAACCGCGTCAGCAAACCATGCCAAGGGATTTCCTGTTCTCCAAGTCCTTCTCATCCCTTGCCAAGAACTCCTGGTGCGAGGTCCAGCCATAGCTCATACACAACCCAGGAAATTCCCTGGAAAAGACACGAATTGATCACCATCGCTTAACAAAAGGGTAATTAAGATGTGTCCTCATGCAGTTGTTTCCCTGAAAATCTTGAAACTGGGTAGTTTAGTCTCCACGAAGTGAATTGGGATGCCCACAGTTTTGCCTTTGACTGTGTGCTTAAATCATGCTTAAATCGGGGGTTCACCATCCATGTCATCATATTAGAAGGGAACCAAGACATGCCATGGATTTTTCACACTATCACACCTTGGTACAAACACACACACAACGCATATACGTATATACGTGTGAGTGTGTATGTCCTGTATCACCAATGATCACCACTACCTCCAGCTGCAAAAGTTGATTTGAAACCCAAAAGATTATTTTGATCAGCACGCTGGTCCTTGGAGCCGTCCCATCCTTCAGATTAGGCTAACGACATTGTGAACAAATGATTTTTCATTACGAAGGGCTATATCACACTCAACCATCAGGGGTTCAGAAAAAAATACCTAGTACCAATAACCCTTGTTACGAAGAGAATCGCATGGTGCAGAATGAATGCAGGAATTCCAAGAATGGATCTTAGGAATGGTTGTAATACATTACACTATCAGGTCAATCAATGGTTTGGAATGGTACCCAACGCATAGGGGATAAGAGACAACAGAATGGACCTTATCTTGCTCCGTTCTTCCGCACCTGTGACCCCAATGCTTCTTGAACTGAACACATCGCCTGGGACTTGACCTGCGAAAAAGACAGCAGAACACTTCGGACAGCCGAGCCCACAGCTCCGACAGCTCAGCAATCGGAGATCGATCATCATACACCACTCGTATATTTACCTGAAATACCCTGGCAATTTTGACTAAAAATATCAGGACGATGCCCCTACCGACCCACCATGGCACAAGTCCGTGCCGCCTTGGCACCCCGTGTCGATTGCCAGGTCCTCTGTCCAGCGATGTTTCAAGGACCAATCGAAGAACTCCTGGTGGTGCTCACCACTTGAGTCGCTCGGGAGGGAAACCAGCTGCATGACCAGCAAGTGCCTTTGCACGTGTGACCATTGAACAGTAGTAATGGACATACAGAGTATACTTCGGAACTATGCCTGTAGCTGAGCATAGATCAATGCATGAACATTTGCATCTATATTCGTCTACATATGTAGGATTCATGAACCGTTGATGATGGTTAACGGTTGCTTGGGCGGTTTGGAGGGGGAGACGTGGAGTGATGAGTTGGGTTGAGTACAGATGAGCTGAGCTATGTCAGATGCAGCTGTTGATAATGGTAAGTAAGAATCGTTGATAGTATAGATGATGATCAACAACCATGATCAACCATGGTTGATGATGGCCAGGAATGGTAAATCCAATCCAGCTGTTCACCAAGAACCCACATTTTTTACCCCACACAGCTGGCGGTTCGCCATAAATATGGGGCGGGGGTGGGTATTAACAGCTGGATGCCGCATGACATGCAATGGCACCCATGTAGACGGGATACCTATCGGGGCCTACTTGTTGCCATAACATTGCTACAGCTCATCTTTTCACACACGAGTGGAAATCCGATCCCTCTATGATTAACTGATCCCCAGGAGCTTAGTAGCTCCTGAAAGCTCTACTGTAGGGCCTTTCTCAAACTAGGGGTGCCCCCAAATGATCCGATAGTAATGATTATCAAAATCACAAAACAACCTTTTTGTTGGGGGTCCTCCATTTTAAGAAGCCACCATGTATCTATCTATTTCTATCTGCCTCCATTCCTCCCAGGCTCCGGAAAGTCGATCATCGAATTGGAGTCTGTGTCCATCTCCTGGTGGAAGTAACAAACAAAACAACAGGCCGTGCTGATGACAAATGGGCTGACTGGTGGTAGTCCAACATAGGCTGACTGCTGGTAGCCCAAAACTGTTCAAGGACAGAAAGCAAAAGCTTGATGCAGCATGTTCTAACTTTTCTCTTCCGCCGCAACCTCATCTTGGAATCATGTTTTACCAGCCAACCTTAACGATTGTTGTGGCATGTTGTGGCCCCACCATGGGCCATGGACCATTAGCCTGATCGAAAGATGAAGACCCGTTCGCCTCAAAGTATCTCTTGATGCGAGCGTTGACCTCTGCTGGAATCTCCTGATCACGAAGACACAAGCAGCTCATTACACACAAAGGCCTTCCCGCATTGCCCTTCAACCACAGGCTCTGGACCATAGGGTATCCAACCACCCATGTGTAATAGGTTCTCAACCACCAGACCTGACCATAGCTTATTGACAATAGTTTATTAGCATAGATTTTTTTCTCGGGTGCTATTCAACTGGCTGGATCTTGCATTGATCACCATGGAGCATTTGCATACAATTTCCTTGGTATTGAGCATGATTGTTCTCCCCTGCATGTCATTCTACCCTTTTACTCTCCACCATTATTTTTCGCCAACGTTGAGCATGACATTCTGTATTTGAATCTATGTGATGGAGCGATCTCATGTTATCCATCATTATATTTCCATAATATTGTGGCATTTTGTCAATTTGCGGCTACCAGCAACCCTGATATTTCTGATCTCCTGAGATATATGAATATAAATATATGTACAATGGTAGTAGTGTAATGCCATCAAAAATCCCTTTTTACTTTGCGCTCGCGATTGGCCACGAACCATTCATTTAACAGTTTATTCCTTTTTCTCACCATCATAGGCCATCATGTGCCAACTGATGATAAACAACTATAGTTATGGGTGGTTAATATGATGCTTAGTATTGGGTACCGACATTTTTTCACCATGTTGCTTTTCTTATCCCCTCCCAAAACTATACTAACCATCATATGGGTGTTTATCAAAATAGGGGTGCCCCCACATCATCCATTTACAGTCATTCATAGTAATAAACCAGTCATTTTTGGGGTACCCCATCATATTGCAGTGGGTCAAAACCCCTTAGTCCCCCTGGTTCCCCATCATCAACCATTGTTTTTCCTCTAGTTTTGTTGGTTATGAACCCCCATTATTGGCAGGGTAATATTGACCTATGGCCATATCATCCTATGCTGACCTTGCGCTGCTTATCCCCTCCCACCATCCATGACCTACGCCGCACCGGATCTCCCGGCCCAGCCCGATGCCCGCCTCATCTTTGCCCCAGCCCATGTTCTGCCGCGCCGAGGCCTATGAGCAGCAGTGGTTGATAACTGGTTGGGGGCTTCAACCCCTTTGGGAAACATTAGTCAACCAACCAATGGCTAATAACTATCAGGGAAATAAAAATGTTTAAAACCACCAACCTGATAATCCATACTAAGCATTCAGTAATGCCTAGTAACAGTAATGGTGCAGCACCATAGTAACAGCAATAATTGAAATTTGTTAGTGAATTGAGTATTGTTAAAGAACTGCCTGACATACTCAGTGCAAGGTTTGTGTCATGGTGGCCAGCTTAGGACCGCCAATGTAGTAATGGTTATACTAATGGTTAGTAACATCAATGGTTCCTCATCATAGTAACATTAGCCCTTGCAGTAGTGGTTAGTAGTGTGGTTATAGTATTGGTCAGTAATGGTTGCCATCTATCACGCAACAAGAGGGGAACTGGCTGGTGGTTGAACCACCCCTATGAAAAATATGCTTGCCAAGCAATCAACCAGGCAGTAATACAATTGCGAAAATGAAAATGTTGATGAAACCACGAACCAGGTAACAGTAATGGTTCATCATCGTAGTAGCAATGGTTCTCCAACATTCTGATTCTAATTGATATGTATGCATAGGTAGTATTGATCATTCTGGGTCAAAATAGTTGGCCAGCATGGTTAGCACAGGGTTCGCGATGGTTTACTGATAGTGGTTGGTTGAACATGGGTGAATCACTGAGGACATTGACATATTTAAAGAATTCATGAATTATATCTTCTCCGACTCAAAAAAAATCTTATAAATAGGTTTCTCTCATCGTCATCAGACTCAAGGTCTGTCTCAGCCAGGCTGAGGAACGAGAAACACAGGGTCCCATAGATTGTCGGTACCACCGCTGCGCTGATAGCCTTGAAAGGTGCGGTATACTTATCATAGTGCTCACAGTGGACACCTAGAGACCCCCACAAAACCATCTATCACGCCTTATTGGATTGGCAGAGCTATTGGATTTATATAGCTATCTCATCCAAAAACCACCTATTGGATTTGTATAGCTTTTTTGTGGCAAAGATTACTTTTTGGCGATGGATACACTTCCCAATGGAAGCATTCAACGAGATTGGCCACACTAGCAATCACAGGAAAACGAAGGGAAAAAGGTCTCTGAAACTGGATGCCGTGATGTGTTGTGATGGTTCATTAGCTATGCAGGTTGCTCTTGAACAAAGTAGCCAATTGTGTTCAAAGTTGTGTTAAAAGTTGCTCAAGTTGTGTTCAAGGTCAACTGTTGAAGCCCGACCTTGGAAGCTGCTGGAGCTGAGTTGGTGTGAATCAAGTGAATCAATGTGATAGGCTGTCATTTGGTTCCTCCCCCGTAGCCTGTGGGACAAACACACACACACACACATATCATCCCGCACCCTTGTTGAACATCATCCATCCCGCGCCCTTGTTGCCTCAAATTCCTCAGGGGAGATGAGCAAATCTCCACCTAGGTAGCCCATGATTCAATGGACGCATGGGAACCGACACTGAGCAGTCTGCTTACCACAAACCAGCGAGAAGAGTTTCTTGGGTTTCAGCACATTCTAATCTCAATTGGAACCGAGGGGTAGTTGCTGTGTGGATGCCCCAAGACCAATAGCCATTCTCTGTCTCTGCAGCACTCCAGGTGATATGTGTCAAGCTGTATCTTTCGGATATCTTTGTTCGCAGGTTGCTACTTCTCAGGTTCCACTATTCAGCCGTTGCGAAACGCTGGAGTCCTGGGGGATTCCCTGATCAAAGATGCTGGTAGTATCCGGAAGTCTTGACTGTTCTTCTTTCACTACATGTTCTTGATCGAATTGAGTGGATGAAGATAACAACCTCGCAAAGAATTGATGAGTTGATTAACTATAGCATTTATTCACCCTGTTTGAGTAGGTCTTGCCCCTGTGCCATCTAGGGCACTGGTGTCGATCTGCTTGAACTCATCCAATATCCTTTTGACCTCATCAAGTGGTACAAAGTACCTGGAGCGCAGCGTGAGTCGATAGTTGCACAGCTACAATCAAAGTCAAAATGTTTGTGTCGTGTGATGTCGTGTGATTTTGTGAAGCAAGCACAAGATCCATGAGAATAACTCCCTAGCAGCTCTAAGGTATCTAACATCAGCGATGCAGGCTGAAATTGGGGTCCCTTGTTCAAAGGAAAATCTTGCAACTGGACATTGACGATCATCCATTTTCGGATACCCACATGTTTTGCCCACATCATCCCATATCTGCACGGTTGCATGGGTGAGAAGAGGCATAATTTGGACAGATTGGCCTCCGAAATGACAACGCCAATCAAACCCCGGCTCATTTGCGGATAGACTTTTCATGTGACATCTCTTCGCAAACTTGTGATATCTTGTGACATCTTGTGATTTCTTGATGCAGGATGGTGCTGGGTGAGTAGCACCGTATCATGATCCATGACACGCAGGCCTCTGCAAACTTCAGTTTCAAAGGATTAGGCGAGCAGTCCGTTTTCTAAAGCAGCAGTAGGCCCATATGGTTTGATGCGCTTTTGAAACATAGTAATTTTAGATGTGATTCAAGGCAATTAAGGGGTACCTCCATGTATGGAGAAAATGATACAGATATACATTGGGTGGACACGCTCGCCCCAATCGTCAAAAGTGATGGTCTACAAAAAGAGCCTTGGCGAATAGTGAGAGGGGTTGTGGGCCTCTTGGTGATGAAATCAGCGAAGGTATGAAGCATGTCATGTCGTTTCTGCTGTCACCCAAACTCAAAATGATGGACCATCATCTGCTCACAAATAAACACTGTCAGATAGGTTCATTGATAGACAAACAAGATCAGGTATGATCAGGTAAGATCAGTTAGATTGGATTACTGAGATTGCACTAGACATTACCAGACTATGTTAGATTGCACTAGGTTTATTAGATTTTTCTGCCTCCTGCTATTGTATTGGATTATACTGGATTCTAAAGATGATCTAATCAGATTTGATTCCATAGGTACTAACACCAATACACATGCCTAATTATAAAAATCAAATGTATATCTGTATATACGGATATTTTGTGCGCATACGATCCTACGATATCCTAGGCATTGCCACGTCTTGTTGTGTTCAGCTCATGGGGTACCTCAGCTGCTCCCCCTGCTCACTGCTTGGACAGCTCCCAGCACATGTCAAAGAGGCTGGTCTTGGAAGCTTTCACCTGCTTATCTCGCCGTGCCCATCCCCTCTTAAGCCTTCCAATTGAAGCGAGACAGGCATCAAAAAAAAATTAAAAAGTCATCAATAAATAATTTAAAAAAGCATCAAAAAATAATTTAAATCATCAAAAAATAATTAAGGCTTCATATCAAAGAGGCTGGTCTTGGAAGCTTTCACCTGCTTATCTCGCCGTGCCCATCCCCTCTTAAGCCTTCCAATTGAAGCGAGACAGGCATCAAAAAAAAATTAAAAAGTCATCAATAAATAATTTAAAAAAGCATCAAAAAATAATTTAAATCATCAAAAAATAATTAAGGCTTCATATCATGGCCTGCGCACACCAAATGCAAAATCCCAGCAGGATGAAATATACGTCTGTCACCATCAAAAAATAATTATCTCCAAATTATTTCTTAATGAATTAAGTTATTTTTTGATGGCATGGTGGTCAAATCGTGGTCATAAATACAATAAGAGGAAACTCAAGAAAAAGGATTTGCAATGTTGATTTCGCGTGGCAGGCGCAGCGCTGGAGGGGGGGGATCGGGGGGGAGGGCGCAGCGCCTCCCCCCGAAACGCGACCAAAGCACTTGAGGTTGGATCCTGGAACGCGG
>VSDK01026659.1:35801-47609 GCA_009767595.1 Symbiodinium kawagutii
ATCTTTTGTTTGGGGAAGGCCGAAGCTGCCATACGATAATGCATTACTGGCTGTTGATAATGCATTACTGGCTGTTGGCAAGGCAAAACTCAATTTGAGCGTTTACAATTTGAGCCACCCAAGACAATAATGAACCAACCAATAATTGGCAAACAAGAAGCCATGATGTATCAAGTCCCATCGGGTGCATGGGCAAATTCAGCGGAGCTTTGATAAGCCGGGAAAGCAAAGTTTGACCAGCAATGTGAAAATGATCATACCATCCTTGTCGTTTCGCGGCATTCTTAGCTTTGAAAAAGATCAACGAAGGTGTCGCATGCGAACACAAGCTACGACGAGTGGATGACTGACAGACCTACCGCTGGATTACAGACAGGAGTAGACAGGATGCAAACTGCACTGACCAATTCATGCTTGTTTCATGGTGTTTCTGGGTATAGTTTTCAACTCACCGCTGATGGCATAGGATTTCTTGTTTTTTCTTTCCATTAATCCACAGGATAGCCGTTACTATTTTTGGTAGCCGTGAACTGAAACCATTTCGTTGAGTTGGCAACCACTCCTCCAACCATGAACTAAGCAACATCAACCATTATGAAACAACATCGTCCATCATTAGCCATCCTTCACAACCATTAAAAATCGTCATCAAAAATCATCAATCCTCATGAATCATCATGCACCAATGCTGGCCATCATTAGCTGGTTGTTATACCCTGCAATTCTTGCATGATTAGCCATCATTAACCCCTATCCATCCTTGTTCCACCATCAGCCATCTTTCACTATGACCCTTCAGTATTTATAAACCTCAGCCATGATAAAAACCATTAGCTGACCATTAGGTAACCATACCCACGAACTAACCATCAATTGCCAACTATTCACCATGAGTTGAGCATCAGTTTCCCTTTCATTTTTGCCAATCAGTATTCACCATGGCTTCAGCCATCAACCATCAATTCACCATCCACCATCCAATTGATGGGTTGATTACCCACTATGATCACTCATCATCAACGATCATTCACCATCAATTAACCATTGCCTTCTCCATAATTGATGGTTACTAACCCCAAAAAATCACCATTATCAACCATCAATTCACCAACATCGTCACCATCATATTCACCGTCATTTTCATCATCGTTTCATCATCATTAATTACCATCATCATCTCATCATTTCATCATCATTTCGTCATCAACTCACCACCTTATCATTCACCACAAGCATCATCAAGACTTCTGGTAAACTCACATGGCAATCGAGAAAATCTACCATTTTTATGGATGATTTCCCAGGGTTTTCCCAACAAAATGATGGATTTTCCAGCCTCCCCAAGGTCTCAAGGCCGTGGCCGCCAGGCGCAGGTGCTGCCATCCGCTGGGGCTTTGTTTCAAGGTCGAGGTCGCCCTAGGAGGGGCCGTGGCCCGGTGGTGCTAGGGGTGGCCCTAGGGGTGGCCCGGGGGTGGCCCTGGGGGAGCCTGGCTGATGACTAAGTCATACGGGTCAATCAAGGGAAACATAAATACGTCTTTAACAATATACAAATAAAAAAATAATAAAATATGTTTAGAAAGATAAGAGGGGTTTCATCATCATTGATCCACACTTTTACATACAGTAATTAGCAATTAACAATTGCTAAAAAGGTTTCGACAAATTACAATCATTGACTCACGACCCGAGAAAGAGAACAAAAGTTGTATACAGCATTATACAGCAATCAATGATTGCTAATTTTGGTTGATGATGGTGATTGCTAACGATAATTAAAACAATCCTGACTGGTGATTGCTAATGATGGTTTACCACCATTGAAGGCCCAATGTGCCCCTGTGAATTGACAGCGACGATCCATCATAGATGTTGAATAGTGGTTGCAGGATGGTTAGTGATGGCTCTATATGCTTAGGCGTATATTTGATGTGCTTTGAAGGGTTTTCCTCATGCCGGAAGACAAAAATAGACATCTATTTGGCCCACTGTTAGCACTCACTCTAATTGGCTTGAAACCTATACCCATCATTATTGATAATTATGATGGAGTTGCGCATTGATCGAATGATCAAAAGAAACAATGCAAGCGATATGGAAATATAACTACTGGCAAGTGCTAATGAATCTTTACAACCAATGATAAATCATGGCTCAGAATGGTTAGATAACCAAATGATGCTTCAAATTTATTAAAGTCCTCGTTTACCCCAAGGGAGCAGCACCAACAACTGCAACCCTGGTTAGAAACCCACAGCCAGAGTGCAAAAGATGATAGGCCATCAGTGATACAGCGCATGAATGAAGAACCGCACAATGTTCTGTGATTTTGTGATTGTCTTCGGCAAGAAACACCCAGAATACTAGCACGAATGCCCCTTGCTATATGCTAGATATGTCTCTCGCAGGGTTTGTCTATACATGAAACCCCTATCCCATCCTGTTCTTCGATGATTGATCCCCATGATGTGTGCTCCACCTCTGGGTCTGTTCGCATCATCCCGCAGTTGCGATGAAGCCATAAGAAAATCGGATAGTCCAACCCGGACAGGAGAACGGGATGCAGCGAACTGGCAACTGCACGTCAGCATATCATGGAGGGATTGATCCCAAGAGCACTATCTTTCTAATGATTGTTGGTTCTCAATCCGTACAAAACCATTTCGGTTTGACAAGTATGCATCCTCATTACCAATCAATGCTCTGCTGTTCGGCTGTTGATTCCGCAGCCGCCAAGGAGCTTGGACTTTGGGACTGCTGGCTTCTTGGACTGAGTTGCAGCGGTCGTGCCATCGACAAAACAGTTGTAGATACAGTCATTGCAAGTACTCGCATTCATCCACATCACGGTCCGCATCACCAGATAGCAAATTCATCATTATCGTCATGGACTTCGTGGCTTCAGCATCTCTGTTCTCACTCTACTTCCTGTCGAAATCCCGATCACCAACTATGGAGATTGACAAAACATCCACTTGGATACGGTGGCGCCGCGCAGCGGTGTACCAAAAAACAAGGACTGGCCGTTGGCCAAGCGCCCCCACCAAAATCTCACACAAACACCCAAGCAATCAAATTGTTGTAGAACGCTTCCACCTCCACATGTACCATATCTGCCCACACAACGGCACATCCATTCAGAAGCGAGTCAATACAACGACTTTTCATTGCCAAGGCACATTTATCCTCCTGGCAAGGGGGACCCCGGCACAGCACTGTGCTGATACAAGAATCATGCTACAATCGAAGGGGAAAACCTGTGTTTTCGCCAGCTAAATAATCTTGAGAATGGGCTTGCATGCTTTGTCTCGGATGTGCACCATGTTGTCAGGGCCATGTTGGTGGCAATCAACCGATCAGTGAGACATGCTGCGTTTTACACAAGGTATCCAAGTGTTGTTGTTGTTGTTGTTGTTGTTGTTGTTGTTGTTGTTGTTGTTGTTGTTGTCGTTGTTGTTGTTGTTGTTGTTGTTGTTGTTCTTGTTCTTGTTGGTGGTGGTGGCGGCGTTTGCAACATGTGAAGACCTTTCTTTTGATTGAGGATTTCCGCTTTTAATAGCAACCCTGGTTGTTACCACTTCCCGCCTTTTGCTCGGCTGCCTGGAAGAATCCTCTACAGGTGGCCTGGGCGCCAGGTGGGTTTTGTGCCAAGGAATGATTCCTTGGCCCTTGGGACATTGTACGCTCCAAAATGGTCAAAACATGTCAAAACGGATGGTTTTCCGTTCACTCAGCTTTGATGATTTTGAAGTCCATGCTGACCTACACTGATGCTTTTGAACATTTAAAACCAAAGTGACATAACCTGTGTCTCACTTCATGTCATTTCTCTGTAGTTGAACGGGCCCTTGATAGAGTAGGAGGCCTGCGAATCCAAACCGTTGAGCTCACAATCCACCATGTCCGTGGGCATGACGGGTTGTGGATGAGATGAGCAGCTGGGGTCTTACTCCACAGGCGCTGTTGAGACTCATCATTACATTTCCCTGCGAGTAGTGGGGTCTTACAGCAAACAATGATCATCCAGCAGTTGCATATGATAGTTTATGTGCGTGCATGTAAATATACATATAGGCTACATAGGAACATTATTGCAATATAAAATAATTAATATAAATATGTTTAGTCATGATGTCTTGGAGTGCTTTATAGAGTTGATTATAGCTGCTAATTGATGCGTCCAACATAGTTGAATGTTGACAATGGAAGCAGTCATTGCTTCAACACCTCCGAAGGAATATGTCATGTAACCTTCACATGTGTGTAACAGGGTGTTCGCACATGTGCGTATACATCCCTGTGCGTATGTGGGTGCATATCTTTGATGTCTGTGGAACCTTCACTCTGTGCAAGGTTTGCCATTTCGAACCAACTGGCTTACAACAATTGAAGTTCTTCCAATCACACTTCCACTGGCTGACTGCAGCTTCAGTCTCTTGTTCAAATTGTCACAGATTCGACACGTTTGCGGTTCTGATCAAAACCTGCCGGAAAGGCCGTTCATGACCATACAGTCGGGGATGTGTATCCCTCAATGGTGTAAACGCATACCCGCTTCTGGTTGCGTAGGCAGCTTGAGAAAATGACCTCCCCTCCATTGAGCTGCCAGGACAGTCTGGAAGCGCTCCCTGGATGCTGGGCTACCGCACTTGCTGCTCTGGCGCGAACTTGGTTTGGAGGCCCTGTCAGCCGGTTCCCTTTTTTCAACCAAAGATACGCATGCTTCCGTTTGGGCTGCAGCAAGGTTTGGCATACGTACTACCCTACAGCTCTACTGAAACAAGTTATGACCAAAACTAAAGTGCTTGACCAACGAAATGACGCAGTGGCATGACATGAATAGACTTCACTCATCTTCACACAGATTTTGGAGATAAACTTCGTACATAACCACACTACAACAATCCGCATGACCAAAAAGGACTGCATTTCACACGACCTTCGGCGACGCCTATCGGCCAAACCCACTTGAGTTCTGTGGACATCATCTTTCTGCATGGGTGACCGGCCACAATGTGTGGAAAACCCTTACCAAAAAATAAGAACCGCTGGCAAGGATGCATTCACGAGTGCCAAGTTGACCAAGAAGCCAGTCCCAGCAAGTTTGTATCTCGGGGCCTATGCAACCGTGAAGTCAATCCAAATGAAAAAAATGCGCATACAATCCTCTGTTAGCCTGGGAAATACCCGGCTTCAAAAGGCATGAAACGCCAATGGAGAAGGAAGGAACAGCTTGTGCCAGTGTGGACAGGACCCTGCGATTGGGTGGTTTCACGAAGGATGGTTCCGCCCTGCCGCGCCGCAACTGTCGACACGGGTTTTCGAAGCGCAAACTGCTCTTCACGGTGGCTGCATGATGGCTATCTGATTTCCGTTAGTCCAAATAGCAAACTTTTATATTCCCTCTCGCTTGACTACTTTGTCTATCTGCATTACTATTGAATATTACCTATTAGCATGATTACTATTACCATTACTATTACTATATCTACATCATTATTACTGTTTTATAGCCAGTACTTTCGGTGCCCTCTGGGTGGTGCCTCAAAACACAAGCAACCGACCCAGCCATCTCCAGCCAGGCCACTCTGCTATCTCCACGCTACGCCTGGGCGCTCGCGAAACCGCTACCAGCGCTACCAGTCGTGCCCCCAGGATGCGGTCCCAAGAAATTCGGGACCTCAGCGAATTGGAGGAAACGTACGGAAACATCCTCGCAAACCAGTGGTTGAGATCTCAAGGCTAAGGCCTGTTCATTTGGGAGAATTTGGGACATGTCCCGGAACGTGATTGTACTCTTTCTCTCTCTCCATCGCCGTCTCGAGAGGCTAGCCTGAGGCTAGTTCGGAGCTTGTGGCCCAACTACAGAGAGCCACAGTTCAGCCAACCAGTGACTTCACCAGTAGCTTCATATCGCGGCTCCACTCAGGGGGCAACGCCGAAATTTCAACAACGATGAAGCATGTAGTTGTTTGGCCTGTTAGGGTCCGACGATGTCCTATGCCAAACAAATTTGGACCACACTGAGTTCAATCACATTTCACGAGCAATACACTCTGGCAAACTAACATGGCAATTGAAATTCCACCAATTATTAGTGGTTTCCCAGGGTTTCTCCATAAAATATGGTGATTTTCTCGTGCTATGTTAGTTTATCAGACTTTAGCTGCACATTTTGGGAGCATATCACAAGCTTACCTCCTTGAGCCAAGTCAGCAGCCGGATTGGGGTTCGCGATACTCTGGTTGAACCGTTTGTAAGGTGGCTTCTCAAACTTGGACCCCCCCAAAAAATGAATGGTTTCTTGCTATCCAATTATCAATTGTCAATGACTTGGATGATGACCCAGCATCCCCCAGCTATTCAGAAAGCACCTCATAAACTGCTTGGTGGTTGAACCACCCCTGCGAAATCATTTTAGTCAACCATTTGTTTATAATTACTACTGAAAATAAAAAATGTTTGAAACCACTACTTTTCCTTCATAAAAAGGGCACTAACCCAGCTTTTGAAACCACCAACCAGATCCAATCACCACAATTCCCATGAGCTGCCCAATGACCTGTGACCACAACCGAGGCACGAGGGCGAGCTCGGGGCCTCGGGACCTGAGCTGTTGAAGTGATTCTCCCTACTTCATTGTTGAGATCCCTATACAATAATATATATATATATATAGAGTAGCTGTTTAGCCGACAATAGTAGGGATATTTAGCCAACAATAGGAGATATTCATTGTTGGCTAAATAAGCCTTATTAGATAGTAGCTGTTTAGCCGCTAGCCATTATTGTTGGTGATTCTCTCCGGAGAAATCGAGAGAAACAGGGTGAAAAAATATGAAAATATATAATATATGAAAATGAGGGGAAAAAATGGGAAAAGAAAGGCCGAAACGATGAGGAACGCGTCATAAACGAATTTCTGGAGGCTGATGCTTAGAGCAGCAGGTCCTGCCCGGGGTGAGCATCACAACCCATCAGAGCCTGCTAAACGAACCGGGATGGCCCACGGTTGGTTGCACTTGGTGATTCCGGCCGGATCCTACGATATATTTCTAGCAATCCTTGTTGGTCTGGGTTGACGCCTCAGTTTTCTGCAAGCACCAACCGTTTCGATCCATTTCTGGGTCGGTCACTTAGCACAAGAGCCCGCTGTGCAAGCGAGAAACTGTAGAGATTGGATTGCTGCAATAGGACATCCACCGCGGCCACATTGGTTGTTGCTGCCTGCCCTTTCTCCTGCCGACTCTTTGGGAGAGCGGCTGGTCTAGGTCTACGGTTGAGCCCTTCGTAGCCTTGGAGACTATCCATTGCCAGGTTTCTCTGGAGGGTGAAACAATGTAAAACCTTTCCGCAAGAAAAAAACCTTATCTTGAGTCAAGATCCACCAAGTCTTTGTTGCTCAAGCTGCAATGCAGGGCCGAACACAGATGAAATTTGCACACGAATCAGGTGTGCTCCAGAATTCTCATTTGACACTGTGTTTGTTAAATAAATCAAAATTGTAGTCCATGGTAGTCCATAACTTGGCAGGACAAATAAACACGAGGAAGCTTGATCAGTAGGCACCTTGGGGAAATCAAGTGAGCAAGTAGCCATCCGACCAGAGAAGCCTAACGAAAACCTTTCCAGTACCAACAATCAATCGCTTCAAGAACTGCTCAAGGTGCGAACATTTCCGCTGGATGGACCCTCTGGGGATTCGCTGCGGCAAAACCAGCGGTGTACGCGTTCATAAGCGATACACCTTGCACCATCACAACCCACACCATCCGCATATTACAACTGCTAAAATGTTCAGCTTTAGGTCATGGTACGGAAACCCAAATTAACGAACCACGTGCACCGAACCAAACAACATTCACCCGCTAGGAAGAGATCACAGGAAACTCTACCTGTCCCTAGCCGGGGACACAACATTTCTTAGGCTCCGGATTCACCTACTGTAGCTGTAGTAAGTTGCTTGCCAAAGGTTGCCATAGCTGCCGGTCCTGTGCAGCCCACGTCAGAGGAAATTCCAAGGTGGGCCTTGGAAACGCGTGGGTGCTCGCCCCAACCAACCAGTGGCGCCTTGGGCCCCCAAGGCGTTCGGCCATGTCGATCCCACTTGTCCATGGGAAATGCCCCTGCTCGAACGATAAGGAGATCATGGTCAGAGGCCAAGTGACTCAAGGGTTACACTTATGTACATGGTGTCCGAAGGTAGTTGGGGGGGCACACATTGCGAATTACAGTCAGTCCGCTTCACAAACCATGTCTTTCAGGGCTGGATGTCGCTACCATGCGCTGCCCCTCCTTACGCAGACGATGGCTTGGCATATCCCAGCTTGCTTAGATCAACCTTTGCACAGCCTTAAAATAGAGGGAGTCCATGGAAGTCCTGCTTCATTGAACCTGTTGTAAGGATCGGAATGTTTCATATGTATTGATGAGGTATAACTTTGGTAGGAATCCCTGCTTGCGACGTAAATATCAGCGAGCCATTGGAAACATCTAGAATGCCACACGCACAGAGAGATATAATCCATAAGTCAAAGCCACGGGAGAATAAAGGGTTGAACCATGGTCGTTGTTACTCACGGGGTCGTCAATACACATATTCCACAATTAGTGTGTTTCGCACTGCTTTGTTAATGTTCAATGTTCATTTGCGCGATACATGAACCGGACTATGAACCAGACCATGAATACATGCCGGGCACGCAAACGCAACCTATGGACACAGCCATTTGGTCCACTGCACACCTTATCCATGCTTAAAAATCAGCCGAACCATGAAAACGAACGAACTCACTCATTAAATGATTACTATGGCTTGTACTAGTACCAACTTTATTAGTATGTGTTTATTCCTAGCTGCTTGTATCTTTCTAACCCATCAACTTGGAATTCCTCAAGTAGCTGCAACAAATTTCATACATTTCCATCCGGGTATGGCTCGGCGCCTCAGCTTGAGCCAAAGGTTCCACGCTTCCTTCTGCGGCGCAGTCAGCTTCAAATGAGGCTTGGTCTCCTCCTCCACATTCCCTGCGTGGGCCAAGGTTTTGGAGGCTGTTGAACATGCAATCCAGCAGCATCTCTCATGTTTTCATTTCATAGCAAACAGGCGCTTGAAGTGTTTGTTGGGAACCAGTGCAACATTATTATATCTGCTGATTCTGGTGATTGATTACGGACAATAGCTGGTTGTTGGTAACGTTTCAAAATCCATGGCACAAACAAAATCTACAAATCTGGGTGTCGCATTGCCTTCATCCTGGAAGTGTGCTGCATCGATGATCTTTTCCAACAACCTGGTCGGCCGTGCATGGCCATGGATGCTTCAAGCACAAACATTGAACCACCAAGTCGGCAGCTGGTACCCCAAACCCACATCCACCAAGGATGTGTGACATCTAAAAGAGATCTGCCTTCCAAGTCAGGGTTTGAGCATTCCATCGTGGCATGCCAATCTCTAAACACATTGGCTCTGTGGGTCAGAAGCGTTTTCATATGGCCAGTGGATCACCACATAACCGCTACACGGTGTGCATCAGCGACCCCACGTCTAGGCGTTGCCCGTAATAGGGCACAGCTCGAAACGGCAAAAAGGATCAGGCCCAGGCATTGTCATCTCCCGCTGCACTGAGACCTCGCGGTAAGGCGTACTGGAAAGGGAACACCCAAAGATTCTTTGGGGGCAAGGACAAGGAGGACTTGGGCTTATACCAAGGGGGGGGCAGGCGAAGCCAAATATGTATATATATACACATAAATATATCTATCTGTGTGTGTGAAGCTTCATGACATGTGAAACAGTTGGTCCCATCAAAAAACCCTTTAACTGAACTCTCGTATGGCTATTGGTTCCTTTCTGCAACTCACCATGCACTACGAGCATGTCACCATCGGTAGCTCCTATCCTCACTGCCACACGAAGGGATCCCCCGGTTCCAACCGGCACCGCCTCTTGGCGAATGCGCTGCGGCAACCGCGTCTTGCCCGGGCGCCACAAGCCATACTCCCGTGCCGAGGCAGGGGGCGGAGTATCTGAGCGGCCAGTTCAACTGGAGCAGTCAGAGATGAATTGACATAATAAGCCATCATAGGAGTTTTAACCATTTATAGGGGGACAATAGCCAGCAATAATGGTTAAACAACTAGTTGGCTGCCATAATAGACAAAACCGCATGTATTCATGATGAAGAATCTTCACTAATGGCTTCAACTTGATGGTCATGGTTGATATAGCCATGATAATGCGCAAAACCGCATGGGTTCATGATAAAGAATGATTAATGATACTTGTATGATGATGGCAAAGGGGGTTCCATCTGTTTATAAAGCACTTCAACATTTGATTTGATAGTACTGTAGACCACTAGTTATGTATGGTAAGAATGAGGGTGGCTATATATCTTTAAATATAAATATCATATGATTATTATGCATGACCTCCTTAAAATTCCTTAAACCTCTGTTAGTTCAACCCTGGTGCCATCTCGCCTAAGCTAACCCTGCACCTACCAAGGTGAAAAAATCCAGTCGCAGTCTGGATGCACCAAGATGGCAAGGGTGGAACGAACCACATCGGTGGAACCACATTGCCAGGAAGATAAGTCAAATCTTCAAAGGAAGCACTTCATGGAAACCGACCAACCGGGTTGATGGTTGAACCGCCCCTATTAGTCAACCAAAGAACCATTGGTCAATGCATATAGGGAAACGAGCAATGTCAATGAAACCACCAACCAGCAACTGTAAAGAGTTCTGCTAGGACAAAGCATTAAACCACAGCCCTTGTTCTACTTGAAACCAAAGGGGGAATTGAAGGCTTTTAGGGATTAGACTTTGGAATGCAAAGTAAAGTCTTTTACCTCCAAAGGCTCCAACAAGTTCCCGGTGCCGGATGGTGGCGGATAGTGGCGGATGAATTCTCGTGATCGCTCAGAGGAGATGACCATAAACGCTGACTTGCCCCAAAACATCTCCCAAAGATAGTTGCTTTTATTGAACAGCATTGGCCATAAACCCTATTATCATCTACTGTATCCCTTTTTGATGTCGTTTTGATTTGACATTAACATGGATTAATCAGCCATTCTGAAAAACAATTGTTCACCATTCCAAAGCATCACCATCCGTACCCCGAACCTGGCTGACTCTTCAGCCCGATGGATTCCCACAAAGCCCACGCCTCCAAAGACCGAGGTCGCAGATTTCGCGGTCGAAGTCAATCCTGCAGTGCCAGCTGATGGCTACGGCTGCATGGCTGCTGCTGCATGCCTGCTGCTTGGTGGTCGAACCACCCCTCTGAACAACATATACCCAAATATTGGTTGGAAAATGTTTGGAACCAAATCCTGTAAATCCTGCAGTTAAAGGGCCAAGTAATTACCCCCTGTAGTTACTGCAACTAGTTAGCCAACTACTGATTGTAGTTAAGGATGGCAACTTTCAATCACAAGGCATGGCCACAGGATGGGCCCAAAAGCGTTCACATGTCGCACCTGGGCCTTGGTGAGGCCACCATCCCCAGGAGGGCCAAACGGGGCATACACCACAGCACACGCACCGGGGAAGAGATCTTTTGATGTGATGAAATGATTTTGATGTGGGTGTTTCTTAAATATGGATGTTTCACAAGGGAGATATGTGGGTGCATCTATAGATCAAAGGAGATATGGATGTTTCTTGAAACAGAGAAACCCCAAATATGGTTGGTTGATCATTGAAAATGATTATGGATGAATTGGGGGGTCACCTATTTTGAGAAACCACCATATTGATGTATGACCTGGGAAAAGATCAAATGAGATTTTTCCCTAC
>VSDK01026659.1:47619-58112 GCA_009767595.1 Symbiodinium kawagutii
TTCCCTACAATCTCAGGTCATATCGTGTACAATCACATTTGCAGTCTGCCCTTCGTCCATATTCGTCCACGGCTAGCCATTCCTACAGCCGCAATCTCACGATTCTTGCTTGCCGGTGGTCCGCACCGTTGCTTCTTTTCCCGTTGTGATTTGTCGCTTCAATCCAACCGCAGCCATCACCCAGGGCTCTTTCCAGGTGCCCCCTGGCGTAGTCCCCAATGACAAGGGCTTATGAAGGGCTGAAGATAACCCCCATCCTCCCTTCATGGTTGGACTTGAAACGTACTGACCGCTTATTCACCATCTACTTTTGCACGGGGTCACAATCCTCAATTAACCATCATATATATATATATATATCCATATCAATCATCTCCATCAAGCAGAATCAATCATCAACCCACCATCAACCCATCGACCCTCAACCATCTACCCATCAACCCTCAACCACATCAACCTATCAACCTTCAACCAGTCATCACCCTCCAGGAGTCCTCTTTTTCGCGCATCTCGCCAGCCCCCACTCGCTGGGGCGCTCCTGGTCTGCCATGAGCTCCTGGGTTCGCAGGACAGGCGAAGCACCAAGGCGCCTGAAGGTATAAATTTCTAAGGATCTCCCAGGGCGAAGCCATTTTTTTTAGATCAACAAATCGAGATGTTTAAAATGTTCAAAATCATTTGTTCAAAATCCAGATTTTCAAGGATCCACCAAGGATCTGCCATTCGAATTCATTGGATTCATGTGTTAAGAAACAGCCATTTTTGTTCTGCCTCCTGGTGGGACCCAGACTCAAGGTGAGGGAACAATGTGCTAAGAAGCAGTGGGTAGATCTAGAAGGTACAATAATCAAGATCATTCTCAATGTGCTAAGACTAGGAAGCAGTTGGTTCAGCTGCTCATGGTGTATATGCAAAGCTGCTCGGCTCTCCGTAAAAGGCGATTGCTGGAACTTGTGTGGCTGCAATGGTTTAGCAAAGCCACACGCCTGAAATTACAAGGAGCAATTTGAAGCAAGCCGCGTACCCTTATGATCACCAACGTGACAACTATTCATGAATTTACAAATTCTATTGAATACTGCGCGCACGTACATTCAAGCATCGACATCCAATAGGAAGTAAGCAAATTAACTGCAAATACATTTTGCACATGTGATCTCATACATGAACAAGCTTCGTTGCAAACACTGCAGCGAATTTTCTTGACCTGCCCTGCGGCATCAAGTTTGGAGTCATTTGATGGCAGCAATCCTGGCAAATGTTTCTAATGAAATTTGTAAACAATAAATGACATAATAAGTGCAGGTAAATCTGAACATACATATAACTAGTACTATCTAGTAACAAACCTACACACACACACACCATTAAATGATACAAAAAAAATAAAACAAAAAAACACATTTAATCGGTAAAAGTCTCATTCTCACTGTCTCTTGCGCTACTGATTGAATAGAATCATATAGAATCCTCATCACATTCAATCAGCATTGCAATGATACCTACTGACATCATCTGACATCTGACATCCCTCACCTATCTCCCAGTGCGCCGCCAAGGCACGATTCCGGGGAACGCGGAGATGAAGTGGAGGTCCAGGCACTGGGACTGGCGGGTGGGCTCCTCGCGGGGGGCCAGTACTTGGACCATGTACCCTCTGGTGTTCACTCACCTGGCCATGGGTCAAGCAGTTAACCAACCAACTAATGGGGGATTTCCACCAACAATAAGAGGGAAAACAATGGTTAATGGTGGGGGACCAGGGGTACGGGGTTTTGACCCACAGCCACCTGGGAATGGAAATTCCACCATGGCTATTGGTGTTTTCCTGCCGTTTCACTATAGAATATGGTCAAAATCCAGCTTGCCAGGTTAGTTTACCGGAGGCTAGCTGGTGAAAATCCCTGAAGATCCATGGTGAGTGAGTCGATGGGGCCAGTGGTTGGTGGTGAAAACCCATAGTTAGCTGATAGCTACTGATGGCTCACCGTCCCCTGAAGGCTTGTTTCGTTGAGTTGCACTCGTGAATTGCCAAGAACATTCGAGGACAGTCACCGGTGGATGCGATTCCGAAAGGGTGCGTTTGCCCATGTTTGGCGTTTGCCCATGTTTGCCCAACATACTTCCAAGGTCACATCCTGTCCTCATCCCTCTTGAAGGGACCTGAGCTGAGAAGTCCCCACCAGGACAAACACATGGAATAGTAATTATGGCAATATGTTAAATTGGTGTTTGCTAAAAAGGCCAGGCACAAAACCACCAATCATGCCAATCATGATCTGGTTGCTGCTTTCAACTCTTTCATGAAAAATATCCTTGTCAACCAACCAGTGATTTGTTAGTACATTTGGGAGAAAAAAGTCCATCAAACGACCAACCAGTGATTATGATAATGCTTGTGATCGACCAGTGCTAACGCATGACGAACCAATCTAACAACCACAATCATCCGCTTCACCCATCCCGCAAAAAACATCCATCAACCTGCCCCAAACTCAGGGGCGTCGTTCCAAAAAAGGCTTGCGAGGAACGGTTTCAGCCAAGGAGTCCTTTTATATGTCATGGCGATTTCTCAAGTCATAGGGGTACCCCCCGAAACGATCCGATAGATTACAAATTTTCAGGAATAGACCAACCACGTTGGGGTCCCCTATTTCAAGAATTCCCCCTGTGGCCAATTTGGGAAGAAGCCCTTTGCAACAGATATTTGCAGATCCAGTTTTGAATTCATCATCTTTGGCAATCGCTACTGATAGGAGAGTGTTTTAGGGAAATTATCCAGTGATTGTTAGCATTATTCCTAGTACAACGCAGCGATCAACCCTCAATTGACAAACAATTCGCCATCAAATCCAGCCATATGATATGATCATCATTGATCATTGATCTCTCTCTCTCATTGACTAACTGGATAAACCTGGATGATTTGACCATCAAATCTTATGGCTGCTTAACTGCTGGATCTCCTGGACATATCCAGCTCATCACCGATGTCAACAGTGGCTGCTCAGTAGCGCCTGTTGATCGGTGAGCACCGTAGGTTTACCGTGCCAATGGGTCATCAGTTGTCCATGGTATCCACTTATTGGCTTATTGGATCTTATTATTGGTAATTTACAGGTAGTTGACATACATGTTGGTCACACCATTGGACGTATCCTTTGTTGGAAGCTTCGTTGCATTTTGTTGCCCAAATGCAAAAACGCCAAACTCCAAAATTCCAACAACGGAGAAAAGCACGACTCAATATGATCATACTCGACCTCAAAATGGGTAAATCATGGCAAATCTTGGCTTTCCAACGGCTCCCTCGGACTTCTATCCGTGTATCTTCAATTACTTCATCCATCCAACAGCTATTCCTCATGCAGAGGGAAAGTTTACCGAGCCCTTTGTTGGGATGAGCATCGAGGGAATAGCCTCAACCCAAAACCTGTAGAACCTGTAGTGCTCAGCTCACTCTGCAGCCGGGAAGCGGTCTCAATCATCAGCCCACACATGCACACGTGCGCGCCACATGCGCGTTCCGTGCAAAGGAAACGCACGTGCTTCTTCTACGAAAACGACGACAAATGGCCATAGCTCTGCGGTTGGTGCTCGGTGTCTCCTTTTGAGTGACCCTGACCCATGCTGTAGCACCAACTCTGGGGACGAGCATGCGCCACAAGTCTTTGACAACTCAACCTCTTCCCATTACCTGAGCCAGCTTCAAATGCTGCGATTGGCAGTGATATTCCCTGCCTTGCTCCCCCGAGCAATTCACAAATGCGACGGAAAATTGCCACAGAAAGTGATGATAAAGCCACCATGCCGTGGATCTATTTGGTTCGAACACTCCTGGTACCTCCCCCTTTCAGAAAAAATAGATATCCATAAATCCATATGTATCCCTTGGCTCCAAATCGCTCCCTCCCGCTGCCAGGGCAGTCAAAACAGCAAAACTAATACAGCGACACAAAATGACGAACAAGTCGCGCTGGGTTACCGAGCCCAACATCGATGGCAACCCCGTAGGCCAACGAAGGCATTTTTGAGCCCTAGCCCCTCAATAGAAATGGCAATTTCCCAACCCAAATTCATCTGATATTTACTTTGTAAATCTAAGATATCTAAGTATACATAGCTGCATGTACTGCAGACATCGGTGTAGACGATAAAATTCCTGGATGAATTCCAGGCACAACATGGCACCACTTCACCGCGACGAGGCTTGGAAGCACCTGTGGTCGAGGAAAGGCCTCACACCGGCGCTGGAGCTCGAAGGCATGCTCGACAAAAAGCTACCATCGAAGCCAGAGATCATGGGCTTATTTTTTTTGCCCGGGTGACCTTGTCAATAAAGTTCTGAATAATCATGTGACATTGATAATCTGTAAGGTTCGAAACAAGAAACCTCTGAGGGTGGTGGGAATCTGGCCCGATCGTCGGGCTGGATCACTTGGAACACTTGGATCACTTGGTCGGTAGATTTTGGGGTGGCCCGGTCTTGCCATGGATCACTTGGATCACTTGGATCACTTGGATCACTTGGATCACTTGGATCACTTGGATCACTTGGGTCAACGGTGGACGTTGGCAGCGCATGCTTGCAATCATCTATTTCATGGATATCGACAAAAAACAATTGAAACCAGTGATATAGATGATACATGCATATATGATTTGACTCCTACAACCAGCTTCCAATTATACGAATTAACATGCTATTTTTTGGGGAAGCCAAAAAACCTGTTTTTTCTCACCGCCAAAAAAAGTTGCTTAAGGAAACTGTAGGTCTGTAAATTTCGAATATACCATTAGCAATCCTAATCTACATGTAGCATTCCTAATCTACCATAAGTGACTCCTTATTATTGCAAATTAACCATTAATATTCTTAATTTGACAATGATATTTGTAATTCAGGGCTAGTATTCTTAATTCACCATGAATTGTCTTCTTCTACCATTGGTATTCTGATTTTACCAACACCATTCCTAATTTAGCAATGGTACTGTGTTGTTCACCATTCGTATCCCAAACCTACCATGGGTATTCCTAATTTACCCATAGGCCCATAGTATTTGTCCTTTACAAATAATGTTCCTATTTCACAATGATTCCCAACTAACAACTGATATCGCTAAATTACCGCTGGTGTTCCTAATTTGCCATGAGTATTCCTAGTTTACTATTAATGTTAATATTCGCAATTCACCATGAATATTGCCAATTTAGCATGAGCATTCCTGATTTATTGAGTTGTTCTCATTTACAAGTTAGTACTTGAATTGCAGTAAGTATTCCCACTGTACGATCAACATTCCTAATTTGCAGTGAGTATTCCTCAATCGCTACTAGTTTCACATATGTTTACAAATAGTATTCTTAATTTTGTTGTTGGTATATTCGTCCATCAGTATTCTTAGCTTACCATTCGTGATCGTCATTCTTCCTTGGCACTCCGAACTTACCAATGCCATTCCTAATTTACAGTTAGGTCTCCATATTAACAATCAATGTTCCGAATTTACCAATCGTGCTCCTGATTCACCATTAGCATTCTTTTTTAACATTGATATTTCTTAAATACCAGTACTGTATTTTTTATTTCCCATTATTTCTTCTATTTCACATGGGATTTTCTTAATGTGCCACTGTGGCCCAAATTAACGTGGTTTGAACATGTTGCTGTCTACGCAGCTTTGATTTGTGATGGATCTCAGTGAGATCCATCACACATCAAAGCTGGGCGGAGCAGCAAAATTTTCAGATTGTGATTTGTGATGGATCTCACTGAGATCCATCACAAATCAGGGCTGGGCGGAGCAGAAAAAAAAACGATGTGTGATGGATCACTGAGATTTACGGTAAGCTTAAAACCTTCATTAGGGTCAAAAAAGAATGTGGTTCAGAAAATTTAGCTCTTCACCCAGCTTTGGCGCATTTCTAAACAATCACAAGTTAATTTCCTTTGCAACCATGTTTTTCCTTTTTCTTCGAAGTTGTGATCTGCAGAAAAACCAATGGTTATCTACAAAAACAAATGGTAAATACTTATTGCAAATAACCAATGGTGTTGGCACATGAGGCCTACTAACGGGAACTTCGGAAATTGTAAGTTAGAAAAATGAAACATAAACTATAATGCTATAATGATATGTTCAAAATAAAAATGTGAACGACGAACACCAGTTGTGAACTGAGATAACTTATGGCACAAATGGTGAACACATGATTATAAACTAGAATTGTGAATTCTGAATATGATTGGTAAATAGGAAAAATTATTGAATATTGGGTGTAGAGTAAGCATACTCATCGTAAGATCAGGACTACTACAAGCATCGCTGCTTGGACATTAGGAACATTAATTGCAAATTGGGAATGCTCATGGTGAAATGTGAAAACTAATTGTTAAGAATACTAGTGGCGAAATCAAACAAAAAATGTGAATGACGAATATTATTGACAAATTAAGAAAACTAATTATAAACTAGGAAGATTGATCGTAAATTAGGAATCTAGTGGTGCATTAGGAAGTGCTGATTGCGATATGAAAAACATATTGGGAATTGGAGAACAGTAATGGTAAATTCGGATCCCTGGTGTGCAGAAATAAACTTACAACACTGGTCTCAAAGACCCATGCCCGACAAGGCTCTACAAAATGGATGGTTTTGATTTCATTTTCAATGCCCAATTAGTTTTATGTGGAAGAAAGAAGTGATGCAAATGGAGGCTGCAAAATCCGCTGGACATTTTATAGGAAACAACTTTGGCATTGGCGCAGCGCACTTTCCATTTTCAAAACGCGGTTTTGTAGGGGAAAACCTAGAGACGCACTAAAAACCGATCATACGCCCATCAAAACCTATCATAGACCCAACATCATTTCAACAATAAACTTAACATGTCTAACCCACTGGCTCAACCAACCCTGAACAACAGCCCAACCGAGTCCTGTAAATCTGGGGTTTTAAAATAAAACCCTAGATTTGAAGCTTCCGGGAGCCTTTAAATGAGCCTAACATAGTCCAGCATAGCAACATAAGCTCAACGTGTAGCTTAAAAAATGGCTAGGCGCATCCAATTTTACCTCTGGTGGGGGACCTTCTCCGTCCATGTTTCCAGCGACCCCCTAAATAAGCCTTCCCCAAGCTGCAAGAGACCCAACATACCCCAACCTAGGCCCAAAACCAGCCCAACTTAGGCCCAACAACCTGAATGCAATAAATGTAAATTTATCTTTTGTGAAGCTGATCCCAATGGAACAAGTGTTTCTGAAGGGTAGCCGATAGATGGGAAGATGAAATGGATATGTTCGATTTACCTGACGGCACGCAGTGAAAATGAAAGTGGACTAAAACATAAGAATGCAAAAGTTGTTGATAAAGTAGTCAAAATCATTACTAAACCCTGACGGCACGCAGAGTGTCACGACTTTTACGTATGCGCTACGACTTAGGTCCGGGACCCAGTATCTTGGTTTTCAAGACTGGGGCAACACTGGATCAGCATGGCAGCCCCTGACCTCTTTGTTCAACTTCGAAATTCATAAAATACAAAAACAGCGACGTCGACACCACCGGTTCTATAGAGGAAAGGAGGTCCGCAGAACACCAGTGGTAAATTAAGAAACATTTCTGGTAAATGGGACCTCTGATTGTAAACGAGATGGCGCTGGAAAGAGAGATTGTAAACGAGGAATACTAATACTAAAAAATAGAATATTCATGACTATATTTGGAATGTTACAGGTAAAATATGAATACCAGTTGTAAATCAGTGAGAAGAAGCTGCTGACTAACTGCAATTTAAAAAAAATATTTTGCCCAAATGTCGGAAAAGACGTGAGAGGGCCAACTCTGTTTAAGGGTGGTTTCAAACGACGTGAACATTAATTAGCATTGTTTCAATAGAGCAATAGATGTGATATGTTTGCTGTTTCTATTTGCAGCTCTTGTTTCACACCTCCGGCGTCCAAAATCATTGATTACTCTAATTGTCTACTAGCGGCAAACTTCGGTGGCAACGTCATACTTTGGATTTGTTCCTACAAAAACAGCCCGGTATCAACGTAAAAATTATGGGACTTGTTTTATCAAAATGAAGGCTTAAATCAAGACATATCCGAATTGCTCACTGAATACCATGGATTCTTTAGCGGACACCATGAAAAAAAACATGGCAAAGTGGCTTTGAGTTGATTTACTGGTTCAATTGTTCCATACCTTCGGCATGTTTTCTCACATGCGTTGCGTTATTTTGCTGGCATTTTTTCTTGACACATTTTGAAGATAATACCTCCTGGCATGGTATCCAAATCATTTTTTGCCCCGGTTCATTTACATCAAAGTAAATATGTGTCAATCATTTTTCTATCATGTGTTGTTTGATTCAGAACTACGCATCAATTACTAAGTTTGATGCATCAAAGCTACGATGAACTTGGACTGAAACCACAAAACCCAATTACAAACAAATGTTTACATTTCTTAACATTTGTTCCTATCTTCGCTAACTTGTTGGGTTTGATTTTAAATGTTTGTTTGCAAACAAATGTTGCAAATGTTTCTTTAAATTGTGAATAGGTTTTCTGACATATATTCCAACATATTTCGGCAACACGTTATTTATTGATATATCTTCTGACATATTGTTGGGCGAATGATCTCAGTATAAACTACCGGCTTGTACTTTTCAACATTGCGTTTGTCTACAAATCTGTTTTTTTCAATTTTGTTTTTCAACTCTCACCGTTTTTCATCAACGTGTTTTACAGCCTTTGCTTTCCAGCAATCTGATATGAATTCTTTTCAACAGCTAATTGTTTTGCGGTTGTTCTGTCAGGTTCTTCAGCCCTTTTTGTGAAGTTCACGTAGAATAAACACACCTCTGTACGATGTGTTGTTCTTCGCGCCCCGAATCATTCTCGCGCCCCGAATGCAAGGTAAAATCTTTTAGTGGTAAAGTACGCTGTGGTACGTTGAAGTACGCTGTACTGCGTTGTAGTACGTTGTACGTTGTAGTACACTGTAGTGCGTTGTAGTAGGTTGTGGTACGTTGTAGTACGCTGTAGTACACCGCAGTGCGTTGTAGTAGGTTGTGGTGCGTCGTAGTGCGTTGTAGTACAGTGTAGTGCGTTGTAGTAGGTTGTGGTACGTTGTAGTACAGTGTAGTACGCTGTAATACACTGTAGTGCGTTGTAGTAGGTTGTGGTGCGTTGTAGTGCGTTGTAGTACAGTGTAATGCGTTGTAGTAGCTTGTGGTACGTTGTAGTGCGCTGTAGTACAGTGCAGTGCGTTGTAGTAGGTTGTGGTACGTTGTAGTACGTTGTAGTACGCTGTAATACACTGCAGTGCGTTGTAGTAGGTTGTGGTACGTTGTAGTACGTTGTAGTACGTTGTAGTACGTTGTAATACTTTTTAGAATGTTCCGAACGTTCCCAGTATATACTGTTCCAAGTGTTCCGAGTGTTCCGAGTGTTCATGCCTTGTAGTATGCTGTAGTATGGTTGTAATAGGGTTGTAGCACATTGAAGTACATTGTAGTACGTCTTAGTACCTGGTAGTCGAGTAGCGCCTAATGTTCCGAGTGTTCCAAGTGTTCCGAGTGTTCCAAGTGTTCCGAGCGTTCCGAGTGTTCCGAGTGTTCCGAGTGTTCCGGATCACTTGGACGTGCTTAAAAGACCCGGTTTCCCACCGCAATGCTCTACCTCTGATCTGTATAGTCCCTGAATTGCCAATTCGTCTAATTTCATGTTTGAATCTTTATCAATGATGAAGCTGCAAGCTTGCGTGATTACTCTATATTACGTTTGGAAGTATCAGCAATGACCATCAAGAAATCATGGCTGATGAAAGATCATGATGGTTAATGATGCTGAATTATGAATAATGATGGGCTCATGATGGTTTGTATACAAATGAAATGACTTTATATACAAATACAAATATAAATATATATGCACATGATTCATCATGATTCTACATATGTATATACATAGACATGCCCTGCTGATGACCTCCACCCTTCCTGCAATATGGGTGCAGTGGATAGCCTGTCACAACTGGCGGAAATAAGAAAAATTAGCTCGGAGCTCCGCCGTGGCAAGTCTTAGTAGCCACGCATCAACACTACGAACAGAACCAGTGAAATCAACATCGTGGTTGTTAATTCCTAAGCTGGATTGTTGATAAATGGTTCTTAGATTGAATAATGGTTGCTAGCTTGTATGATTAATGGTTGTTGGTCGCCGCGAAGGTCGATTCTGCGGACTTTGCTCGAAAGCATCCGCTGCCATTGATAGGTGCTATCCTCATTGACTCTTATGAACCTCTCATTATCTCTCCTGCCGCCATGGAAGTGATGGAGTTTCAGCTGATTTCGCTGATTTGAAGTGTCTTTGACAACCTCCCTTGTGCCGTCCACGACATCATAAGGAACCAGCTTACAAACACATTGGAGGAATTGCGTGCAGCCCATGGGATGACGCATAGCGTATTGAGGAC
>VSDK01026659.1:65153-75945 GCA_009767595.1 Symbiodinium kawagutii
TTTTGCGCTGGTACATTTTGGTTTGGTACGTTTCGATTTGGTACGTTTTGCGGTGTGGTACATTTTGTCTTGGTACGTTTTGCTGCGGTACGTTTTGCTTTGGTACGTTTTGATTTGGTACGTTTTGCGGTGTGGTACATTTTGTCTTGGTACGTTTTGCTGCGGTACGTTTTGATATGGTACGTTTTGCTGTGGTACGTTTGGTCTTGGTGCGTTTTGTCTTGGTACGTTTTGCTCTGGTACGTTTTGCTGTCTGGTACGTTTTGACTTGGTACGTTTTGCTGTGGTACGTTTGGTCTTGGTACGTTTTGTCTTGGTACGTTTTGCTCTGGTACGTTTTGCGCTGGTACGTTAAGTTGTGGTGCGTTTTGCTCTGGTACGTTTTGCTGTCTGGTACGTTTTGCTGTGGTAGGTTTTGATTTGGTACGTTTTGCTATGTTGCGTTTGGTCTTGGTACGTTTTGTCTTGGTACGTTTTGCTGTGGTACGTTTTGCTGTGGTACGTTTTGCTCTGGTACGTTTTGCGCTGGTACGTTTTGATTCGGTACGTTATGCGGTGCGGTACGTTTTGTCTTGGTACGTTTTGCTGTGTTTACGTTTTGATTTGGGACGTTGTGCTGTGGTAGGTTTGGCCTTGGTACGTTTTGTCTTGGTACGTTTTGCTGTCTGAGTCTTGGTACGTTTTGCGCTGGTACGTTTTGCGCTGGTACATTTTGGTTTGGTACGTTTCGATTTGGTACGTTTTGCGGCGTGGTAGGTTTTGTACGTGTTGCTGTGGTACGTTTCGATTTGGGACGTTTTGCTGCGGTACGTTTGGTCTTGGTACGTTTTGTCTTGGTACGTTTTGCGCTGGTACGTTTTGCGCTGGTGGGTTAAGTTGTGGTACTTTTCAATCTCTGGTAGGTTTTGCTGTGGTAGGTTTTGATTTGGTACGTTTTGCTATGGTGCGTTTGGTCTTGGTACGTTTTGTCTTGATACGTTTTGCTGTCTGGTGCGTTTTGCTGTGGTACGTTTTGCTCTGGTACGTTTTGTGCTGGTACGTTTTGATGTGGCGCGCTTTGTCTTGGACCTTATAAGGTTGTGGTGCGTTTTGCTCTGGTACGTTTTGCTGTCTGGTACGTTTTGACTTGGTACGTTTTGCTGTGGTACGTTTGGTCTTGGTACGTTTGGTCTTGGTAGGTTTTGCTCTGGTACGTTTTGTGCTGGTACGTTAAGTTGTGGTGCGTTTTGCGCCGGTACGCTTCATCATCGCAACCTTCCCATCGTTTTCTCCTACTTCATTATCATCACCATCATCTTCACCATCATTTTCGCTGCATCTGTAAATCGATCCGTTATTATTTTTGCTTCGTATACTTGAGGCTGCTATAACATCGCTTTTTTCGCTCTCGGGCCAACCGTCGTCTAGTTTTATTATAGAAACTCAACATTTCCAGCCTTTGATAATACCCCGGTAGCAAAATAACACCTTGTGAATGGTTGCCCCATAATGTTTGGAACCCTTAGGAACAAAAATCGAACTAGCAAATGTTTGTATTTGGTGTATCATATCGCTGGGATAGGTTGCGTGACCTTCAGGCACGGTGACAATTTGTTTTTCCGTTCAAGAGCTTCTCAAGTGAGCTGCCAGTTGCAGCATGTTTCGGAACGCCGTCGCAGCTTTGATCGATGGGATGTCAAAACAACAATGTTGTTTGCTTCATTTTGGTGGCACCTTCTATCTAAGAATTTACTTTATCCTTATCACTTCATCCATCAATCGTCGTGAGGATCTGTCTCCTCGGGGATTTCTTCCTCACCCCCTTCTAGCAACTCGAGATGCTCCCCCTCATCCTCAGCCTCGTTGCGTAGCTTCTGCTGGGCAGCTTCCACCATGCTCACCTGCCGGGCATGGTGAACTATGAGATTGCCCAACTTTTTTGGGGGTCCACGAAGTTTGGGTTCAAAGGAAATCTTGATGATAGTTGCAGCTGGCAATGATGGGCAGCAAATCTTGAAGAATAGATTTGGGTGCGTTCATAATCAACCATGGTCCAAAGAAACTGTTTGGACATCCTTGAATCTGTTTGTTTCCCATCTCGTAGAAAAAATGCATTCGTGTTTATGCGGTGTCGCCATCAGTGAAGCACCACCCCGATACATAGGCCTTCAGACTTTCAGCTGCCGCAACATCACCGCTGGTGCGTATGAGCTCATCGCGAATGGCGGCCTGGAGAGAAGATCACAAAGCAAAACAATAACCTTCATGGCTTTGATGCAGCTAAGCACATACAAGCAGCTTAGACCAAATGACACGGTAGATAAGTGGTTGGATCCGCAACTCACCATGCATACACGCAAACATACATAGACACAAACATATACATAGATAGATAGATACATACATACATACATGCATACACACATGAATACATACATACGTACATACATACACGCATGCATACATGCATACACACATATACATACATGCATGCATACATACATACATGCATGCATGCATGCATGCATACATACATACATACATACATACATACATACATACATACATACACACATACATACATACAAACATACATACATACATACATACATACATACACAGACATACATACATACATACATACATACATACATACATACATACATACACACACCGCCGACCTACCTACCTACCTTCCTACCTACCTCCCTACCTCCCTCCCTACCTACCTACACTCACTATCAGCAAGCGACATGCGTGTTGAGTTCTCACACTGGCAGAACACCAGGATGCAATGTTCTGCAAGCTGTGTCTTGCACACAATGGGCGAGAACACAATCAGTCTTGGGGCGAAGAATTTAAAAAGGCATCGACACGGCACTTTTTGATTGCCAGCTGCCAGCCCCCACTCAAGCCCCTTCAACTCCAACATACATACATACACAGACATACATACATAACATACACATACACATACACATACACATACACATACACATACACATACACATACACATACACATACATACACAGACATACATACATAACATACACATACACATACACATACACATACTCATACACATACACATACACATACACATACACATACACATACACATACACATACACATACACATACACATACACATACACATACACATACACATACACATACACATACACATACACATACACATACACATACACATACACATACACATACACATACACATACACATACACATACCATACATACATACATACATACATACATACATACATACATACATACATACATACATACATACATACACACGTACACGCTTAAGGTCACCCGATGGCCAACAAGATTCCCACACACCAGGCACTTCCCAATCCCAACGCACCAAGCAAATGCGACGGGACACTGCGATTTCGGCCATGGCATCATCGTCCAAGCCTTCGCATTCAGATGCTCGGAACTTAGTGACCAGGATCAAGATGCGGGGCTGACCCCAGGACCAGGTTTGTTGCGTTGACAATTCACTGAATTTGCAACACCATCATTCATGACAAAGATTTCTTGCGATGAGCTATGATGAAATGACATAATGCAATCTAGTAGCGTAGAAACTCTCTGATCCACAAATTGTGAAGCCATATCGTCGATCCTTCTTGTAAAAATTCTTTTTGACCTGGAATCTGGCGGCTGGTTTCTTTTGGACATCCTCAGCTTTGCTTGGCTCTTGGCCTCCTTCAGATTTCTTTTCCTCAGAATCCGCTGCTCCTGCGTTGGCAGCAGTGGCAGGTCGCTTCAAAGCTTTTGGACCTCTATTGGAGCTGGAGGCAGGTCTCTTCATTGGGCTTTCAGCTTTGGGGGTAGCCTTCGGGCTAGGTTTTGGTTTCGGTAGTTCTCACACTGGCAGAACACCAGGATGCAATGTTCTGCAAGCTGTGTCTTGCACACAATGGGCGAGAACACAATCAGTCTTGGGGCGAAGAATTTAAAAAGGCATCGACACGGCACTGTTTGATTGCCAGCTGCCAGCCCCCACTCAGGCCCCTTCAACTCCAACATCTGCGTGAAGAGCAGCCATAGGACGGGCCACTGGACGGGCCTGGAACTAGCGGCGGCGGATTTCTTTCCCATGATGATTAGACGGTGTTGCCGCGGAAGCAGCAACAGATTGAGTTCCGAACTCGGTTACAAGGGTTTTGGACATCCTCCATGATTCTGGCAGTCTCAGGGGACCAACAAAAAGCATCCTCCAGGCTCTTCAAGGTTCAAACAACATCACGATGGATTTGTATACTTGTACTACCAACCCTAACTTTATCAAATGAAGTCTCAAGACCAACTGTTTGTTAATAGATGAATGAATGAGGGAATGGTCTGAAATCGATTATTGGACAATGAGTCTCAAAAGTCTCCTTGCGGCGAAGAAGGCTCCCAACCTGAATTCATTGGCCAATGCGAGATGGGACGATTGGCTTGCCAAGTTGGACACACAAGAAATTTTCGGGGGCAACCCAAATATTGTATAATATTGTTATGCGTATTCATCATGTCAAGAAAAAATATACATGTTCCTGGTTTTGTTGCGACCACGGCTATTCAACTATGATGATGTTCTCAGTGTTGACTCTCGAGGCCAAGGCATTGGGTTCTGGAGTGCGGCTTCGTGACCGCGCATCCTGAACCAAAATCCATATAATCACGATACCCGATCAAGTACTCCTAACCCTCATGAATAAGGGAATGAAAATGAATGTGTCAACGTACTTGACGTCCAACCTCGACCTGGCGAAGACTAGCGGCCTTTGCATCCTGCGGTTTGCCACTTTCGAGGTCACAAGGTGTGAGTTAGAATTCAAAAACAACTCATGGTTTGTCCTGGTTGGCATTCATGATCTTCACTGTCAGCCTTCAAAGGCACAAAAAAGTTATTCGGATTGAGAGTTCATCTTATGGAATTAAAAACTCATACCATTGGATGATCTGGCCTTCGAATCACCGCGGGCGCCAGCTCTATAAGGGCTGGATGCGATCGATTGAATCCAAAAAATGCCAGCGTCAGCCACGCGAGTTGAGCCGTAGCCACCGCCCTCTGAACCAGCCCATGGACCGGCCCCGCCAACACAGGGATGATTATGAATTGTTGATGATTTTGGGGACTAGATTCAAACCCCCACCATACGTGTGCACATGCATGTGTGAAAAAACACAGCCCTAAACTATAAACTACTATATAGTGTAATGTCAGAATATATGCCAGATTTTTCTCGATAACGAGCCATCTGACTTGTGCAGATGTTGCGGGTCGACATGTCTAAATGTCTAAGTGGCTAAGTAGCAGAGGTAATGGGGCAATGCCAAATTCATTGCCCACCATGATCATGACTGCTTTTGCTTCGTGTAGCAGGAGCCATGGACAATGCAAAGTTCATTGCCGACCATGGCTGCCATGAGTTGCTGGTAGCACCGTTGCTGGGAAGGAGCAAAGCGCTGAAAAGCCAAAGCCCTGGATGCAAAACAAAACCCCAAACAAGGGGAACAAAAAATCATTCTCTCTGACATTCTTTCTGACATTTCTTCTGACAATCTTTCTGACATTCTTCCTGACATTTCTTCTGACATTCTTTCTGACGTTCTTTCCTCGCGGTTGAGGTCCGGCAGCGACCACTAGGCATACATGATCGTGGTTGAGGTCCGGCGCGACCACTAGTCGTGCGTGGTCGTGGTTGAGGTCCGGCGCGACCACTAGTCGTGCGTGGTCGTGGTTGAGGTCCGGCGCGACCACTAGTCGTGCGTGGTCGTGGTTGAGGTCCGGCGCGACCACTAGTCGTGCGTGGTCGTGGTTGAGGTCCGGCGCGACCACTAGTCGTGCGTGGTCGTGGTTGAGGTCCGGCGCGACCACTAGTCGTGCGTGGTCGTGGTTGAGGTCCGGCGCGACCACTAGTCGTGCGTGGTCGTGGTTGAGGTCCGGCGAGGAGGAGGAGGAGGACGAGGAGGCGGCGGAGGAGGCGGAGGAGGCGGAGTCAGCTCTGATAAAATCTAACAACCCTCACCTGACAGGTGGGGAAAAAACAATCATATGCACAAGCAACGCTGGCCTCTGGATCGATGCTGTACGGGTCACTCCACCTGAGAGGTGGGTGCGGCGATCGTGGTGAAATGAAGGGTGACCCTGACATGGTCCGATGGTCAGATGGTCCAAGGGCACTTAGTAAGGAATACCATTGGGGTTAATCTGGTTCGTGGTTTCAACCCCTATATGAAAAATATTAGTCAACCAACCAATGGTTATAATAAGTACTGGGGAAATAAAAAATGTTTGAAACCACCAACCAGTAATGAATGGGCAACTAAGGCGGAATGATCGTTGATTCATTGGTAATGATGGTTACATTCCAAGATGGCTAGACGCAAGATGAATCGTAGCAAGATTTAGGGCTCGGAGCTTGATTGGTGGTTGAAGTTTGTGGTGAGTTGGTGGCTTGTAATGGTCCAGGTATGGCTAATGATGATGGTTGGAGATTGGTAATGAGGCGGGCGTCCAGTGACCTACTAGAAAAGAATTGTCCATCGGTGGCTGGTTGATGGTCAATGACAAAGGCTGCTTTATGCAAGCTGATGGTCAATACTGGTTAGTGATTGTTTGTTTGTGATGTCAAAACAATGGCTAATGATTATGGCTATGGAGGATCACTAGCGGGCAACAAGGAATAGCAATGAAGGTAGTAAGATATAGGCAGGAAGATCTGGTAGGAATGGCTAACCGGCTATATAATCATTCCTGACTAAGAGGGGTGTGCAATTACTCTCTTAGTAGTGGTTGAAAGCTGGTTCATATCACAGGAGTTAGTATGACCAAAACTAATGACCGACAAAACAGGTATTCTTGCACAATCCTGTGCGTATTTAGTGAGCTAGTAAACATTCTGGTCGTCCTGTCACTCTTATGCTTCCTGATATTGATCACTGGCACGGTACTGTTATTGCACAACATCGCATGAAACACGTATATTTTGTTTTTCATTGTGTTTCCGTTGTGTTTTTTCTGTCAGACCTTCAGCAAACATCTGTCGGATGCACATTTCTAGAAGTGGAAGCACGTGCAAGTCTTGCACCGATTCGTGTCTCTTCGTTTCTTGCCGCGCTACACCCTGAGAGCTTGGACTTTATGAAAGTTCACTGATCCGCAGCATCAAAACCAAAATTTTGCCGGACATATGAACAAACCACAACAAACAAACACCCATGAAACCTCGAAAAAAAATGGTATCCATTGTAATCATTAATCATTTTTCTTTGTCAAGGCATCCATCCATAAATTAATGCTATCCATCTTCTTCTTCCTGAAGCCTTTTGGAATCCACGGCACTTTTGCCACACTTTGGCACGTCAATTCCTGGATCCAGATCCGAGAGACTCGTCCAGTTCGTTGTGGCTTGCGTAGATGAACAGAATCTGGTCCACCGCGGTCCACCCGATGGAATCGCCACGGTTTTGATGGGAAAATCCACCGATTTCAATCGGGAAAGCATGGGGAAAGCAGAAGAGAGGTTGGTTCTGTTGATCATTGCAGGTTCACGCTCAACCACGGTCTGAGTATGTTTGAGGAAGATCTTTTGAGGAAGATCTTTTGAGGAAGAATTGTTCATGATAGTCCGGAAACTGCCTGTGACCGTTGATAAAATGCGGGGGCTGGCTGACTCTAAACACTATGGGATGGTTCAAACTCACAATGTTTTTCAAGGGAAGCCATGTACAGCTTGCCTCTACTACCATGAAATGAGAGGCACAAAAAATGTACGAACATCGATGTCTGCTACTAGGCAGCTGAAATCTTGGAGTCCACTCACCCGGTCTTCACTGTGACCTACATGTGGTCGATGCAATTCTGGCAGACTTGATCACATTGTGAGCTGTACATCGCTCAAAAAATCTCGAGCGGCTCTCAAATCAAAGGCCATGGTGAGCGTGTTTGAATCACAAACTACCAGAGACTTCGGGAAGCTGCTTGAAACTGGTCACATGTTCCATTGCCAACGCTGTGACAACACCCCTGCTCCAGCCCTGCCCAGCACACCGGCAAATGCATGATGACAAAGACCAGCATCACAGCCCTGCGAGAAGCAAACTTGAAAATCGAACTTCTGAATCCTATCCTAACCAGTTCTCAACATTATGCCACATGACAGATCAAGAGTCTGATTGCTGAATTTGTATAAAGTCATGAATAGGTGCCGCCAGAACTTACCAGCAATCAACGGGTGAAGACCTCTTCTTGCAAGGCACTTTCCAATGGAAGATCTGCCCCAACCTCCCATGAAGTCGTGACTCTTACTGTAGATCACAACTTGTTCGTTCGACCCTCCATAATGGAATTGCATGAAAATGGGTCCGCAAATGATGTTTTGGAGAAGTGAGTATAAGTTATTATTGCTGTGCATACATGCCGCTTTGGTCATGACTTTTCTCGCAGGCCAGTCCGTCCACTTGGTCCTGTCAGGGATTAACACACGTTCATGGAGCCGTGCCCATACGGAGTGTCGTCAACCAGTGTAGCCGAAACACTCTCAGCAGCAAGGGAACCGCGAGCCGTTGTGGAACTCACGCAGCTTCGTCTATGATTATTTGAAGACCTACGGGGGTTCCGTTGATTGAGCTTGAACCCAGCACCAATCACAATGTCTTCTTATCGTCGCAGGTGAAAACACAAGCGATATCAAACCAACCACATGAAATGGCGTCGGCAATTTACAACCCGCATGGGTATCCAGCAGACCTGTGTATACATCTTAGAAAAAATAGATCGATACACAATACTTATTAGAAAAAATCATTGCATGTATATAGATACAACCGTAAAAAATCTAGTAACTGCAAATAGAAAGATATGTGGCAGTGAGTCAGAACCCTTGGTCCCCCTGGTTCCCCCATCATTAAGCATTGTTTTCCTTATAGTTAGCTGGGTAATAACATGTAACAACCACCATTAGGTTCCCCCCTGTTGACCATTGTTTTCCCAATAAAATTGTGTGTTATTAAGATTATCCTCCATTAGTTGGTTGCTGAAATATTGACCCATAGCCATATGTATGTGTGTCCTGGCGGTTGCCCACAGGTGTGCATCACTTCGGAGATATCACCGAGGCCCCGGCATCATAAATCGCAGGAAATAGAAGTAGAGGACCCAGCCCGAACCTTAGGCAGAACCAACCATGCGACCTGTGACCAGCAGTGGAATTGTTATCTATCTATCTGATAAAATGTAATCTGATCTCATCTAATCTAATCTCATCAAATCTATAAATCTCACCTAATCTAATCCTATCTATCTCTTCTCTCTGGTGCCATATTTTGCTCCCCGCCAAGCCACGGATACATGCACAGCACAGCACGTTTGGTCCAGCCCCAGTGAAAACAGTGGAGGGGCCATGGAGGGACCCCAGTGCCACAGGTACCCACAGCTCCAGCGCAACCGGCCCGCAGCCCCCTCCGCCCTCAGCAAGGTGCCGAGTTCGCTGAATTCCTTCAGCCTGACAGGGGAAGTGGCCCGTAGATCCGAGGTTTCCCAGGGAAAATGAGGATTTGAACCACTTGACTTTGGGAATATCATCCTATCTGGTTGGTACTTTCAACCCTTATGAAAAATATGAGTCAACCAACCAATCATTTGAAACCACCAACCAGCTATTCATTCTTGATTCCTTTTTGTTTGTGTTTCTCAGTGACTCAGACTTTCCATGAATGAACTGAACATCTCTATGACATTTGTCGGGTCAGTAAGCATGATATTTCCATGAATGCATCTGTGTGAACATAAATGTGTGCACATGAAAAAATTGGAAAAATGCATTGTGCATGTGAAGATCACACCAGGTCAATCCCTATCAAGAACCATTTCCACATGAAATTTGACCAATAACAAAAACCATTCCCACTCATTCACGTTACATATGTATCAGCTATATGCAGCAAGTGCTAGCAGCAAATGAAACCATCATTGGAAGGAAAAGGGCAAGGTTTTATTTTTTTTTAGATAGCCATTGTTGATGCTGTAGCCGTAGCATTCAGAAGACAAACGCCATTGAAGATGGCTAGTAGCATTGCAGCTTCCGTGTCAGCTGTATCAGCTAGGCCGATGACATTAGGAAAGCCATTGTGAACTAGAACTATAGACTTGAATATAGGTTTCATATGTTTCATCCAAGGTCGCCCGACTTTCATTTAGATATGCGCAAGGTTCTCGAAGCATGGCATCATCTGATAAATTGCATGGGCCGGATGAGATCCAAATCCAAGACGACCGCACAAATATCTCAAATCCAACCATACCATCAATGTATACGTGTGCGCATGGCATGTTCAAAGACCTTTGGATTCTTGGGTGCCGCATCTCATACAGTGCGATCTTGTTGCTTAGTCAGGGAAACCATCAGCCGTGATTAACCATTCACATCCATCAAGAACTCATCGCTGAGCACGTCGTGACTGCTGGGTCTCTGGATGATAAACCAACGGGTACCACTGGGACTTGGCAGCGGCAAGTTTCTCCGTGGAACATCTCCCAAAGCCAGCGTCGTTTGTCTGGGTGGCGTGGTAGTGTCTTTGGACTACCAACGCCAATGCTGGTTGGTGGTTTTAAGCCATCCATAGCCATCCCAACTATTCCCAACTAGTCGATGAACGGACCAATTTTAGTCGATCAACTGACCAATTTTAGTCAACCAACCAATCTTAGTCCATCAGCCAATCAATTTTTCATACCACCAACCAGCAATGCTGGCGAATTGGTGCTAACACAGCGGCTTGTGGCCGGGG
>VSDK01026659.1:79577-114892 GCA_009767595.1 Symbiodinium kawagutii
AACCCGTGCCCCCGCCACCCACCCCCCCATCATGGGCTGGCTGCTCTCCGCTCTATCAGCTCCGCGGGCCACAACATGCGACAGTGGAGTGTGCAGAAATGGCCGTTCCGGTGGAAGGGAAAGCAACGGGAAGTGGTTGCAGTTGCGACATGTCTGACATGTCATTACCATGTCAAGACTCAACATATCGCCATGAGGATGCTATGGGTTATAGTCATGGGTTTTGCCAGAGGTACAGGGTGATCCACAGCCATATTTCCATGTGCGATATGATGTAAATAGAAAGCTCGACCACTCAATTCTCAACTCATTTGCTGAACTCCATGGGTCCATCGTTGCAACATCTTTGAGTCACGTCCATGTCTGTGAGCAGTGCCAGGAACCGTTAAGCAAAGCGCGACTGTGTTTATGCTGATCGGGTTGTGCAATTGCTTGACAGGGTCTCCTCAATCAACCAGCGGTGTTGAAACTGCTCATGTGTAACCTGCATTTCTGATGTCTGTTCCAGCATGATCTGATTGGCACGAGTCTCATAACACGAGCCATCTGGAGCTGGTCTGGAGCTGATGCATTTCTGGCAATTATATATTTACGATTTGCGGGAAGGGAAAGACCGAATTGTTTACTTGCATACATATCTAAATATATATGATCTAGAAGTCTAGTTTATGGTCTGGACTTGATGTCAAAATCAAACATGACCAAAAACGAGGTGATGAACATCCCAATGAAGATTCCTTTGGCAATCCAGCCGAAATCCATTTCACCTGAATGGTGCTCAAGGTGAGGGGTGAATTACACAAATACACTTGTGTGACATTGAATCTTTACATGCCATTTGGTTAGAACATGTTAGAACACTCCTTGTAACTTCTTAGCTCCCCCTTGAAAGGGGTACACCCATTCCCCACTCGAACTGTTCGTCAATCGTGGAGCGATTCGTGAGCATTTGCTAGCCGCAGTCAGTTTTTCCATGGAGGAAGACCATTCGCCGAATACCAAATAAATGATCCTGAAATCGCTTCCCTGAAAATGCACAGTGTCGACACACACGCATTTGCGTACAGCACAGCAGCCAAACAAAAATCAGAAAACGTTTGAACTAATGTGTTTGAAACTGAAATTAGTCATTTCAAACCTAGTTTTGCCAACTTCACAGGTCTGCATTGTTCCACTCCGGACCCGGTGGCGCCTACACCTCAAGGGGAACCGGCCGCAACTGTCCGCAAACTCGGCCCAGCTATTGAACCTCAGGGCAATGAACGTTTCAGAGCTGCGGGATGTTGGGTGATTCACCAAGATCTCATTCCAATTCACCAGCTACTACAACGAGATAAAATAAAAGGATGAGAGGATAAAACAATATGTAGCCTGTAGCCAGCAACATGCCAGCAACAATATACCAAAGGACAAACAAATACAAATAATTTGTTGAATGATTCCACCATTCACCCATTGTTCTTCCCACTTCGTCTGCTGGGCGTCGTCTGAACAAGCCATCGCCCATCCCCTGTCGTAGGTTGCCCGGGCTTGTGCTCCGTCAGGATATCTCTGACATCCACCTGAGGCCGGCATGAAATACCACCATCACCACTAGCAGCAACAACAAAACTGCCAGGACTGCGACTGACCACACCCTGAGTCAGGAATTGGTATTCTGCGAACGCTCCCAGAAAACATTGACTATAGAGAATATGTTTTTTCATGATCATGAAGCATCATCCTTGTGTTGTGCACGATTTTTTTGGCAGATCCTGCTGCGCAAGCGGACGCGATAGCTGGCCGTGGATGTACCTATGGTTCCCTTGCCGCTGGTGCACTGGACATGCCTTGACCCAGCACGGCCCTCAGTGGCCCCACCTTTCGGTCCTGGGCTTCCTTCACGAGCTCCTGATATCTGTCCTGGGCGTCAAGGGAGCTGACTCGGCCCATCCAAGCGATCAGCTTGGCCCTGGTCAGCTCCTGACCAAGGACTGCATCCTGGATCCTCCTAGATCCAAGGCCACCGCAAGGTGCAGCTGAAGCTAAGTGAAACTGAGATTTCTACCCAGTATTACCCAGTCATCAACCAAATTGGAGGATGTTAACATGAACTTCTTCACTGCCAAAGGCTGAGAAAATCCGATCCATGGCCCGGACCTGGATCTTCCGAGTGTGACATACTCGATTCCACCTGAGCGCAGTAAAGAGCTGCGACCGATTTGTGACACCCTTTGGGAGGTTTTCAGTAGTGGACTTCACCTAGTGATTTAGTCAGCGATCATTGATACTTCACGGATTTGTTTAATACTTCACTTAGCTGCCAGATCTACCAGCGATTCATAGATCAGCTGCACAACATCAATTGGTGACCTGATTGGCTCACCAATCGCTAAGTCGCTGAGGAAATGCACCAAGTGATTTGGCCACAAAATGTTAGATGCTGATCTACTCAACCAGCGCTGTGCACTGCAATTTTCTCACATCTTTCTGGATGGCTCAAGGTGCACTTCATCCCCCGAAGCGGGCATTCATGGCCGCTCCACACTTTAAAGTCCATACGATATATTGCTAAATCACCATCAGCTTTACCGGAAATAGCTTGTGCCTCACCAGCAATTTTTGGCAGATTCATTATATAATCTGGATTCTACCATTAGCCAGTTCGTGCGTTGATCAGCCATTTGGTTGCTACCATTGCTATCTCAGCTGGGCGACCGTTGAAAGTCTTCCAATTTGATGGTACGACTCACGTCCACCATGGCTTAGACCAGGGTAGCGACAAAAGCTACGTTTTTTTTCGCAGTGACGATCATCCTGCTTCCATTTCCACCATGTTCCAGCAAGCGGAGCTTCTTCATACAGAAAAGAACCAAACATTTGCCCAAATGCAAGTGCTCATGGGAGTAATTAACATCTGTGAAGTGATCTTCATAATCCATTCAAATCGCATTGCGCAAAGTCTTCAGTTTTTGGTTGGGCCATGCCCAAGTTGCTTAGCAGTTGGGACGGGAGAACGTTGGAGGTGGACTGCCCGCATCTATCATTGAACTACCTGATGTCCGGGGAGGTCAAATTTTAATCTACCCATAATCAACACCAAGAATCAACCGTGGTAAGTTCATGGATGTCAGACCTCACCCCAGTTAGAATCAACCATTTTGTTTTCACAGCTAAGTGTGGTGACTACAGCTTTTTTCCTCGATTGGCTCGAGTCTCGAGTAGCAGCGAGGCCAGAACATTTATTTGGCACCAAAAGGTCACTCAGTTGGTCCATTTTTCTTCGCCTTATGCTTTCGAGCCATATATCGGGCATGGAGTCGTGGCAAACATCGGCCAACTCATGTCTGTCAAGTTTCCCTTCGCCCGAACTCTTGGCAATCTATTGAAACAGTTGGCTGTCACTGAAAATGAAAAAATGTTTTTCAAACCAGCAGCTAGCAACTTTCAAGTGCGCCCTGGAATGCTACATATTCTGGCCGCAGATCCATCATCGCTGGCAAAAATTGAAGCACATCCGGAAATACGAGGAGCTGCTATCCCAAAACAAACGCCTCAACCATTGCAGTCCCAGTGTCAGGGCTACAAAAATGCAACTTAAGAACTTCCCTGAGGAGGCACAACTCCCCCAACAAGTGCCCCTAGGTGACGAATCTTTCAGGACGCATGCCGTGCAGTTTGGGTGAAACGTTGCTTCTGCAAACGCCCCAAAAAGGAGCCCTGACGCGACCGTTGAAGATCTATTGATCCTGAAGTTGTGCAAATCGCATCTTGCCTACCAAAACATCGCCCATCGTCCATATCAGTCTGTAAGAAACTGCCTGATAAATCTGACGACGACTACAGCAACAAAGGCAACAAATCTGCAGAAACCGCCTGACGACGACAAGAACAAAACAAAGAAACAACTTCTGACGGTCTGTAAAGAGGGGTGAAGGGAACCAAACTATGACGAAATCAGTGGCATCGCGGAGAGTGACCACCCCGCGGCCTCTTTCAGCCTGAGGCTCCGTGAAACATGGCCAGTGCCGCGCTCAGTCATGTGGTTCGTCATTCAGGCCAAATTCCTTTGGTGCAGTCAGGGCCAGAAATGTAGTCCAGGGAAAGTTCGACATGTGTTACGTGGACAAAATCCAAAGAACCAAACAATACCAAACGCTACGGTATCGATCATATTTGGGCTGTTTCTGCCTCTCTATATCTTTCGATCTATCTGGTCCTCGCAGAAGGCCACATGAGCCTGTACAAACATGCCACATCCTCCGCTGTCATTAATAACTGCCGTTTATAGTTTATACTGACTGGCATCCACCATCACCATCATCATCAATCCGCTTAGCCCCTATCGGCCGCATCCTCATCATTACCCATTCACCGTCATCTTTTCAACACAAAGCGTTGCAACGAGTTGCTAGTGACTGATCAGCTACCCTTATATACCCTTCCGTTGGCTATTCTCAGTTCGGGTTGAGGTCATAGCTGACCTTACTTCAAAAAGGACAATGTTAATCAGGGACCATTGACCTGGGGAATATTTGACGTGTTTAAAGTTTAGATGTTTGGAGGGATAGTATAGGTGGGCCCTGCATGCATACCTTCGGGAAGGCGTACCCCCGCCTTCAGCCGATTGATCAAGGGCGGCTTCGTGGTATCTCGATCCCAGCTGTTGTGTGTGACCTGGACACGACGAGCGGCTAGACATTCATCTTCAGGGAAAGGATCATAATATATGATTTCGTGGCGGTTTCTCAAATGTTGATGTTAATATTGAATGATTTGAGGTCCCCTACTTTGAGAAACACCAGTGTAAGTGTTTGCCCATACATCTACTTCACACGGAATATCAATCCATGCGTGCGTGTGCCCTTGTCCACTTGCAATATAGATAGGCATATGATATGGGCAATGGCCAGTATGACATCATGTTTGCTTATGAGTATTGGTGAATGACAGCAAACAAACACTAGAAAGTTATAAAACAGCATGTTTCAAACGATGCTGTAGATACTTTGATGGTAATAGAAATATGTCTGTTGCCATGTGCCAATACTGCTCGTGTGTTTCGCAGCATATTTGTACTTGCTCCAGACAAAGTCAACGTTTTTATTTACTTTTATGCTGCGTTACATCGGACAAAACCTGCAGGTGTGTTGCAAACAAATTTCTTACCTATGTAGTTGCATTTTGATGAAACAATTCTCTGATTTACTTCTATGATGATTCTTAAAGGTAATCGATCAGATGAATCTGGATCTATTGCTGATGGAAGGAAAAAAGATCTGGTTGGTGGTTGAACCACCCCTTTGAAAACCATGCTTGTCAACCAACCAATTGTTACTGATTACTAGGAAAAATAAAATGTTTGAAACTAGCAACCAAATATAACTATTAGATCTACAGGATGGAAGTATTGACCATTCTGCGAGACATCCGTAGGACGGAAAAAAAGATTGATTCATGTAGCCATTGATATGATCCATCTATTCTTGAATTTTGTTCTTTCCATTCTAATTCAAGAATAGAATTGAACATCGATTGATATAGGAATTGATTCATGATTTGAAATATGATCATGCTGGATCAATTCCTGTAGCTCTCGCCGCCTCGATGCGCTGGCTCATCTTATCCAAGGTCTCCTGGCGGACCGATCCAAAGATGGGAGCCGCGTGGCTGGCGGCTCCATGGGTGGCCCCTGAAAGGTGAGGTGCTCACCCTCCAGAAGATTGTAGAAATGATGGTTTGGGAATTTTTGGGTGAAAATTGTGGCTGATTGATGAGAAACCATGGTAACATTGGCCAGTCACTGGTAAACAAAGGCAATCAACAGTGGATCACAGCAAAACAAGGCAAGCAGACACAAATAGCGGCCAACAAGAATCGGCTTTCTGGTCCACGAACGGCGAAGCATAAAGGCAACTACTGCTTGGCACCGTAGGGGGGAACAATAAAGGACGACTAAAACCAACAAAAAAATGTCAATCAAACCAACGCCTAGTAGTTGTTGAACCATTTTTCTTGCTTATTATTCCCCATGATTCATTAACAATCATTTATGGTTATAGTTTTAACCCCTGAAAGCACCAACCAGATAGTTCACCAAAAGCTGTCTGCTGCTTCATAGCAGTTGGACATCCACCCAGATCAACTCACCGCAGTACCCAAAGGCTACCACTGGCCATCAATGGTTGGCGATGCACCCATACCAATATCATCCTATATATTCCCATGTCGTGCTACATCACCAGCTATTAATGGTTGAACTGGAGGTGACTTATTAAGAGCTAGATTGCTAGATTGCTTCTGCCATTCCCGACCATTGTCTACCAGTCTTGTCGAGTATTATCCGTATTATTAAGCACTCTGATCAACCATTATCAACAGCTGGATCTACCTCAACTCATCTCTCAACCACACCCCCAACCCAACCCAAGCTGCACAAACCTCTTTCTTGAAGAACCCCAACATCTGTAGGGTGTTCGGTACCAAAATCTACGGGTCACCAACCAAGAAAACCTTGGTTGGGGGCTCAGAAGCAACATACACAGGCATTCCCACGTTGTTCTGGGGTTGGCTAGCTCGCTCCTTGAGCATGTCCGCAAATTCAAAGGCCATGGTCTCCATCTTCGATGATAGCGACGCAATCTCTAAATCCTGGAGGCGACCCTTGGCGAGTTTGGCTGCTGATGGTCAACATACATTGGTTGATATTATTGATTGGCAATGATGGCTAAAATATGCCAAATGAAGGCCAATAATGGTTGGTAGCTGTATAGTTAACATTGATGGTTCACATTGGTCAACAGAGGTTAGTAAGTTCAACATGGTCGATGATGGTTAGCATGAGCATGGTTGATGCTAGTTTCTCTTGCTAGTTGATGGCTGTTAATGATTCCGAATGGCGGATCCATATTGATAAGCCATCTGATTTGCCGGTACGTCACCACCTTTCTATTGAGAAATTTGGCGGTGGCTTATTTCCAGGGACCTCTTTTTATCCATCGATGATTCTAACTTTTAACCATCAAACCTGTCCTGATAGCTAAAACACGAATTATTTTGAAGCTTGCCACCCTTACCTCAAGTCCCAAGCTGAGCTTCACCAAAGCCCACAGCCCTATCACCACCGCCCAGTGATCAACCTGCCAAGTGATCTGCCCAAGCAGTGGCTTGACCCGTTTGTACCCACGTCTTTTGACATGACCTGTGTAGCCATGGTCCAGAACTGGTAGCCATAGTTGCACATACCCTATGTACCCAAGTCACCCGTGTGAGGCTGGGTTAAGAATTTAGTAGTTCTACTTTTGGTGTTGATTTATTAGGCGGATTGGCTTGCCGGGCAATCTGAACATGTTCGGTCTGGTGTTTCACACTGACACTTGGATTTTCCACCAGTTTGTTTCGCCAAAATTGGGCATAGAAATTGTGAGTGCTTTACTTATTTCTCGTTGGGATTCTACGAAGTATAAGGTGGATAGTACATGGCAATGGTGAGCCATTCAGGGTTGCAAGTCCCGAGGGTTTGAGATGGTCCGTCTTGCAGAATTTTGGGATCCGTCCTTTGATGAAAAAATATCCCAACATATCTCAACACCCTGGAAATTCTGCGGATATCTGTGGATGATAGCACCGCTGCAAGTTCGTCACATCCATAGGTACCAATCAGCACATGTTAGCACCAAGAATTTGCATGCTGAAAGTGCAATCCACCGGGTTGGAACTCCTGAATGGACAGCTAGAGAAAAAGGGTCTTCGTCAGCCTCCCCTACATCCAGTACCGTATGATATCATCTGCTTGAGGAATGGTTTTGCATGGTTGACATGTTTGCAGCCGATAGAGGCTAAACCTCCCCAAAGCTTGCAAGAGCTATACGCAGCCCCAAATGCTACTCCGAGCTCCTTCTGTCTGAGGATTTCTTCCTTTTCGATCTTCACTTGCTCTATTTCCTGAACGGCTGACACCATCGCAGCACCGCCACCAGCATCTTGAGAATCATCACAAGTACCATCTGCAAAACGACCGGCAGCATCACCATCTTCATCATCACAACATCGTCACGTTGTTAGTATCAATACTGAGGAATCCACTACAATGATATACCTGATAGCTTGAGAAATTTATGCTGATTTGTGCACGCTGATTCGTGCACCCAACTCAACTTAGCAACAAATTATCTTCTCTTGCATCAAACCATTGACATTTCACTCACCCAGGTTCCCATTATGCTGCTTGGTTGCGTTTGGGATTTCTATCAATCGTCTGGAACTTTGCTGGCTCTCAGGCCAACCGCTTTTTCTATGCTTTTTAGAGCGTGTGAAGTCATGAACGGCCATTATCATGTCATCAAGCATCACACACACCAACAACTGCCGTAAGAGACAAACAGGAAGAGAACGCAAGTGACTAGCACAAGAAAACGAGGAAGAGTGAAACACTACGAATCAGCGATCAGATTACCCTTGGACATCCTTGGACATTGTTTCGCAGTGACAATGCCATGTCCGTCCTTTGTCACTGACTCAATTTCTGCTTTGGCTTCAGACACCTTGCAGGGAAGCGGCTGGACGAAATGGGCGTGCGTTTCGGACAGGAATTCTGCTGTTGCTTGCGGGGATCAGAAAGACGCGTGCTCAAGGCAGGGGTAACAGCTGCAATTCTCAGCTTTGCCGAAGGTCCCGTGATGTGCCCTGCCTTTTTCTGCAGAACGTCGATAGTGTCGTTGAAAGATTCCTAGCAACGTTGCTGGGTGGACCTGCTGACATAGTCTCGGGTTCCGGCACTGAATTTGTGCACCGCACTTGGTGCCAGTACAAGGCCGCTTCTTGATTGGGGATAATGCTGACAAAAGAAACTAATCAGGCTCCGGGTTTGGATGGGTTTGGCACTGCCCATGCTGGGGGTGATTTGGGAGGAGGGAATGTGAAACGAGATAACCATCAACATGCCTGCTCAGGCACCGATTGAATACATATGTATAGATTTAAGAATCATATGAGATAAATATATTTAGTTTTACACAACATATCTTAGACATATAATGACATATATGTCATGTACAAGAACAAGCATGTGTAGACATATGTGGACATATATACTTTCTAAAAATACTGGTTGGTGGTTTGAGCCCCTATGAAAAATATTAGTCGACCAACTAATGGTTAATAATTACTAGGGAAAATAAAAAATGCTTGAAACCACTAGCCAGAAGATATGCGTACATAGCTGACATATATACATACAGAAAATATCAAAAAATGTCAACCACGGTCGACAAACCAGGCAAAATCAAGTAATCAAGCAACCAACATCAACGGACCAAGCAACTCGATACAACTCGGGGATCACCTGCCTGCATTTCACGGTACTGTCGGCTCATCTCCTTAGCAAATCACGGCGCTGTTGTTGGGGATTTGCGCCACCAATGATGGTACCCGGGTGAAACGATTGACGAACCAAGCGAGCCGTTTCAACCGAGCATTGGTTTAACCCCTAGATGTGACTACTGGTAGTAGGTGTTCCCAGCTACCATGGGGCCATTGGGTAATTCCCTTCAAACGAACCAACAGAAGTAGATTCACAGCATTCAACCTGCATTCGACCAAGAGATTTTCACACTGCCAAGTGTTGACCAGCCGGGACTAGTGACTGATCTCCACCTTAATGATGTTAATGTTAAGGCTTAATTAGTTACAGTAAGGCTTCTATCCGTCCAACCTGGTTTCCCAATACTTGTCGCGTTTGCATCCAACAATTGGTTTGTTGGCCCCCAATTCCAACCACAGCGGTCGGCAAATTGCAGCAATTCTCGGTCGATTCAATGATTCAACCTGTTGTTTTTCAGCACCCGCACCAGCTCCACCACCCCAGAAAACACGTGTAGCTACCTACATCCCCATATGGGCATTGCCCACCCCTGAGTTGATGCTTGTGCAGCCGGACCACCCTGCAACAACCAACCTTTCACCTGAGCCTCATCCATGGTTGGGCGGGGATCATAGCTGAACAGATCTACCATCATGATCCATCATGGCCATTATGGGCTGAGCCTATCCCAGGAGATAGCCCCACTAAACAGGCTGACCATTTCACCATCAAGCTGATACAATCATCATCAACCATCATCAGCCATCATCAACCATCACATTCCATCATCCTCTGCCATCATTCCATCATCCTTAACGGCTTATGCCAAGCTTCAGCCGTGTTCTCACGGCAGCGCACAGCCTCATCCTCGAAGGATTGGTCCAGTTCTGCGATCCGCTTCCTGCACTGTGGCGCTAACCATCCCGGGGCTTGGTGGACTGTTTCAGGGTAGTTCCCGGCACTGTGTAGTTTCCATACTTTGTGGACTACACTACTGGCAGGGTAGTCATTCCGGCACTGTTTCTTGGTTTGTTGGGATGACGTTTCATCCGCTTGAAAAGCAAGTAACAATCTGGCATGATTGGGTATGCTTGAGAATGGGGACAAGAATCTTTCATAGCCAACCGAAAAGGTCCTGACTGATAGTTGAACCATGTTGAACTCGTTAAAGCCTTACGTTGACAATCCTTGATCAGGATATACGAGCGGCAATTCGAAAGTACTCTGGGTATCTCTGGGTGTCAAAACCCTGTAGCTACATCCCGTAACCAAAAAAGCGAATGCGCCTAGTATGCATAGTCCATTGTCATGCCACGGGTTTGCCACCCTCCCCGATAACCCATCTCCATCCTCAGCCATCGCTGAGCAGTTTCAGCGTTGTATTTCTATGGGCCATCCCCAGCGATCAAGCCCAGCAGGCTTGGAAGTGGGAGGGGGAAAGCCTGGTTCGCCTGGTCCTGGAATTGCTGCTGATGGGGCATTGATATGGCACAGGGACCACGTCTTTGATCCATGTTCTTAGTTGACCACTCCCATGGAACAGTACTGCCACTGCGGGACCCGAACAACCGGCTGCAGCTCCCGGGTCCTCAAGTCATCCTCGGACTTGCGGCATCCCAAGATCTGCTCGTCCTTGATCATGATCCTGGCTGAACAACATCAAGAGGCCAACTACAACCACCAAAGGAAAACATGGGATGCAAATCCAAAGGGATCTAGCATGATTAAACCACTGCAGTGCTTCTTTCCAAAATGCAAACCATGTTCAAAGCTTCTTACATGGCTCTCCGAACCAAACAGGATGGAGGGACGGAGAGAACTGACAAGATCGGAACACACACACACACACACACACTCAAACACTAAGCCTAACTCAACATACCCCAAGAACACGAGAAACCAACACAACGCAGAATAATCGACAACAACAACAACAACAACAACAACAACAACAACAACAACAACAACAACAACAACCACAACAACAACCACAACAACAACCACAACCACAACTAACTCTAGCAGCAGCAGCGGCAGGATCTGCCATGACAATACCCACGCCCTCAGGGTGGCTGCCTGTACCGCAGCACGTCGATCTTTCTTTTCATGTAATCATTCTCCTGTCAGCAATCACCGCGTGACAGCGGCAGGTGGGAGCTGAAGCAGCTTTGGGCTGTAGCCAAACCTTTTTATGGCAAAAAGGTGATCAAATTGCTATGCCCAGCGGCGGGATTTTTTACCAAAGTCCTGCCTCACTCCGGTTTTCACATTGGCACATAAATCCTGATGGATACCGGAACCCCAAACATGACCATGTTTTGTAGGGCATCCATTGGGGAGCACATCCAACAACAGGGTCCCATGACCATGACGACCATGGACGAAAAAGGCGAGCTCGGGCCCCGCGCCTGCTGGTAGTTGATCTCATCGCCACCCTTTTTGTCACCCATAATCCTTGGATTGGCCGCTGGATCTGCTGGTGGTATGGCAACCTTGGATTTCAAGCTTCAGATCTTTGGAGGACAGCCATTTGGGTTAGAACACTTCGTGTAGCTCCTTAGCTCTCCCTTTCAAGGGGTATATGGATATCCCTGGCTCTTTCGCTCCCTCCCAACCACCAGCCAGAACATGCAAATGTTTTGGGAAATTTCTCTGACTGAGCCAGGTCCAGGTAGAAATACATTTTGGCCCCTGTGAAAGCTGAAGCAGTAACGATTTACTTCACCATGGCCATGTTTCCCGCTAAACCACTTTACCTCCCCCTCCTTGGTGGTCCATCCTTCCCCTAGACATGCAGCTGAAATGCACACCTCAGTGGTGTTTCGTCAAACGGGCGAAGGTTCCGCCCGCTTTGCACGGTGGCAATGCATTCTGAGCCCAAAAGATTTTGCAGCTTGGAGGTGCCACCCGTGGCATACTGGCAATGTTAGGATCCGGACCCTGAATTAACCAATCGTATCGATCACCCACCACGAGCAAACAAGAAGCAGCAACCAGCAACCAGCAACCAAATCTAGCAAAAAGCATCAACCAACTAGCCTCCGAAGCATCATTCAACTGAGAGGGTGGGGCATCGGCCTGCCAATTCGACCATGCTGCTGGAAAACAATCTCGCTTCTTGCTTGCAACTTGTCTGATGTGCGACCTAATGGGGGTTACCACATTTGGCGCCCTAGATTTTGCTGCTAAGTCACTGCATGTGCAACCAGCCGTCAAGCAACAACAAAGTGATACATTTCGAGGGTAGGCAACGCACCTGGGGAACTGCCCGGAGGTCTTTGAGCAAACCCCCAGCACCATTTTTTCTCATTGGCCATGCGGGTCTCCAGTGGAACGTTGACATCCACCTGGTGGCGAAGCATGTGGAGCTTGATGGCTGGAGTTTTATTGCTCATGCTGCTTGATGAGGCTTTATTCATGATGCTTGTTTCGGGTAATGATGCTTAATGAACCTCATTGATGATGGATTCTGCACGTTTTTGCTGGTTGAGGAATGATTGATTTCAAAAAACATCCCCAACAGTAAGCAACAGTTTGAAAGGGACGGTTGCTGAAATCTGCTGGGTCACCAATCAGTCAGTCCAACTCCACAAGCAGCGGATTGTTTAGATATGCTTTGATGGCCAGCGTCGTTTCCATGCAGCAATTCAAATGTGCTTATTTCTTTTGGTGGCTGCTGATAGTCAATGTCTAAAGGGAAGCATCTCTCTTACCATGTGGCCAGACTCACCGACCAGTCTATTTTGTTGCAACCCGTTCACCCCGCTCCAAAGGGGCTACAAATCGAATGATCGAATCGGAAATCCACATAAATCAACAAATTTCAGGCTTGATAGTTGTGAGATGTGGTGAGCCGCCAGCATCAACCACTGAGTTCCGCATGTTCCATGGTACATCATGGGACTTCGGGCGTCGCCCGGCCTTGCTCCAACGAACCTGTTGCTGCACGGCTTCATCGCAGTCCGCCAACTTCAAGCGTCTCTGGGTCCTGGGCACAGCCCGGGTTCGAGCCATGTGAAACGTCGCGGGTCAGCAGCTTCCAAGACCAGAGCTTGATGCCTTGGCACTCCCAGAATGGTCCATGATGGCTCAAGTATCGTCCCTACTGAACTCTTATGAACTCTTCTACTTGAGGCGGAAAGGACTAGCCCCCCACCCTGGTAGCAACCGAGTGAGGACATTGCTAAGTCACTCACCAGCGGAATAATACACACGAACTGGTACCCCGCTATCACTATAGTTGGTCCGAGGCCATCCTAGGCCCATCTACTTGGTGTAAATATGACTAAAGCGGTGCTCCATCATGCCATCTAAGTGTGGGTGATATTCAAGCAAAGGTTCCATGAGCAGTGCTTTGTCTTGATCCTTGTACGCCCCCACTTCGTCGGTTCAAATATGGGTACAGTCATGGTCAAGATTGTCAACACTGCTCGACGGTCAGGGATTCCCTAGGTCCATCGCAATGCTTGTATAGCACTTGTTGATAATGTTGATGTCCTCCTCCTAATGACCTAATGGTCAATCACTTGTCATAAATATACCAATGAAAATGACCAAGATGTGTACTGATTTGATAATGACAGATCTATGTCAAACACCTATAATGATTTGCCATGGATCTCGCATGAATAACCACTAAGCCCGGACCGTTCTTGTTTATGCCTGGTTTGGCAACTGGATCCCCCTGGCGGCCGAGCAGCAAAGGCGGTTGCGAACCATCCAGGCAAAGGTTCGTGAAGGAAGCATCCACAGGACCCCACTGCCTGGCCACCCCCGGCCCCATCTGTTTCCATGCAGGCACGATCGTTCTTAGGAATGTCATGGGGTTACCAGTTGAGGAGCCACCTTTGCACGTGATTCAGTTTGGAGAGGCCAAACAGGAATCAACGAAAAAAATATGCCGGGCAAGAAAAGGAAAGGCTTCTGCATACTACTTATCTCCCTGGGGCTCTCTCTCTTGCAGAGTTTTTCTACGCTTTTCTTGTAGCGTACTTGATTCGCGTAGACCTGAGGATGGCACGTGATGTGGCCAGCTGGCGTCAACCAAAAGGCTTGATTGGTGTTTTCCACGCCATAGGGTGAATCTTTGCCCTCCATGGAATAGCACACCTCAGCATGGCCCATGTTGCAGCGTTGGTGCCTTGCCATGGCCCTGCATCAGTGGGGCGTGGAAGGGTTTCCCCATGCATTTATGGCTGGATTGGGGGTGCCAACGTCCCCCACAGTCACTGTATTGGAACAATTTGCAGGATCTTGGGGCCCAACCCTTCCACAGCAGCTCATGGTGCATCCCATCATTGGGATAACTGCCCTCCTGTTTTCAGCATGTTCTCTTGGCGTCCCTCCTGTTACACAAGGGCAGCTTTGTTCGCAACACGAAGTACATACCCATGACCCTGACTGTCGGCCATACTGGCTGCTCACCTCAAATCTTGGACTTTCAACACATAAGTGGTATACATTTATTCAAGTATGCAGCATGAGCGCTTGTATGTGTATAGATATATACATACCATGATGCATATATATGAATCTGCGTGTAGGTACATACGCGTGGATACTTTGGCGACCAAATTCTTACATTTGATGATGTAAATCCCGACTTTTCATCAGGCCTCTCTCTCTCCATCTGCATCGCGATCTGCCAAGACATAGCCGGCGCTGTCCCTTATATTCGGGGTCGTCAGTTCTTGTGATTCTCACCGTGCTTGTCCCCAGCATCATCCAGCTCGCGCTCTGGCGCCCTCGGCCCCCAAACATACATCAAGGGTTTTTGCCCGTTGTCGGTGTCCAGACCTCAATCAAGAGTCAGGAAAATGAGCCCTGACTCAATGCGCCGGGGCCTAAAAGAATTCACTGCCCAGAAACAAATGGTAATTGAAGCTGTCAGCAGGTTGATCTTCTTTAACCTCAAAATACCCCAACTATTGCACCACTTTCGTTCTGGCCTACTGAAGATTTTCAGCGGAAGGTGATGCAGGGCCATTTGAATCAAGAGCCGTTGGGCAGTGCTCGCGGCAGTGCTCTCGGAAGACTCTCACACATGCCATGGTCAACTCTGGGTTTGGTCCAGTTATCCAGCAACAGAAGAGGACTGTGATGATTGCCATGATCTATGTCCTAACTACTATCACCAATCATTATGTAAACATATATATAAACATATATCATTATTTCAAAAATCCACTTGGATCGTCTCCCGATTTATGGCAAATGCATGCCAATGCGTTCACAAATGTAGCGTCAAGTTCTCCTAGTAGCTCCTTCTGACGCTGAAGATCCATGAATGGCACCACGACACAACGGATGGCATTGCTCTAACATCGCTGGGGACGCGTTCGAAGATGGGCTATCCAGGTGACCAACACTTCTTGTCAATGGGATATCCAGCTGCTTTTTTTCACCCCACACGTTTGATGGTAGATCACCAGCTTATTCATGGTTAAAACTCGGGGGGGGTTGTGAATTTATGGATCTACCACTAATCATGAAATACATCCATGTAACCGTGGTGGCCTACCATCAATTTGTCCCTATAACTGTCCCATACTGTACCTATCTCACTGTATAAACAACCACCTTGTCACAACTCACTGTTCCGCTGGGAACCCAGTGCAGTCGCTCAACTTGGATGCGGGTTTTAACCCAAGCCTGGCATCCACATAGTGCTGAAGGGCGGTCACCAATCAGTGGATAAGCCATTCTTTTGGCTTGTTAGTATTGACCTACACCATCCCAGCCATACCCATACTAACCGCACGGGCAACCATCATCCACCATTGGGGTGCACTAGCAGCTAGCAAAGATCTGGCAGCAAAAGAGGTTCACCAGAGCTCGGCTGGCTGGAAAGTATCACAGCAGAATTCACCAGTTCCAATCATTCAAAATGTCAGTGCCAGTGCCTGAGAGACGGCTTGGCCCAGTGCCACTGTTGCTCCTTGTCCTGGCACCGGTCAGTTGGTATAGCATGAGTCGTAGCTAAGCCCAGGATCCAGGATCCAGGGCAACCTATGGCTGGCGAGGGCCTATAGCAAACAGATAGCTGACCATGGCTAACTATGGATTCTGGTTGGCTACATCACTGGCAAACGATCAGCAGTTGAATCTGGTGAAGTGCGGTTTACGACAAAGACCGAACGCGATGGCTCCACTAACTGGGAGAGCACTGCTCAATAGCAAACGCATCACCAAAACAATATCCTGAGGGAACGGCACACTTCTCAGGCCAATCCAAAATCATTCCATCCCTAACCCACACTACTGCCGTGGCTATAATGCAGCGCTGACGCGAAGAGAACCCACCCTGGCAAGTCCGTAAACTTCCGTAAACAACATATATACCTCCAAAAGATGCGAACATTCAGCGAGGTTATGGAAGTGCCATCACCTGCTGCAAAAATCAGCTGCACAATCGCAGCAACCGAAATCAGCAGCTCCTCTGGATCGCATTGGGCCAGGCGCGGAGGTTGAGGATCGTCACCCAAGATGGCCATCAAACAGTGACCTCTTCACCGAGCGCAGGTTCCCCTCAGCTCCCAAAAAATCCAGCGGTCACCACTGTGAAAAAGGCCGTTTCATGGTAGCCATGCATGGGTGGCGACAAACAGTTGCTCAGCACAACCAAGAACACCAGCTGGTTAGGTAGTTCCATGTGAGGAATTTTTGGTATGCATCTCTTTGATTCAAGAATACGCACACGTCACGTAATAGCCAAAGAAGATCAAAGAAATATGTACCAGTCAGGCCAAAAAGAGAAGAAAACAAGAAACGTCGTGATCGTTTTGTAACCCTGGTAAGATTAATCACCACGAACCACTGAAGCAACAATGATTTCCTCACGTACTAGTTCTTGGGATGCCTAAATCAAATGAAACATGAATTATAATGATTGATATTGCAAGCAGCAGGGCACAACCATGTCCCAAAGCACCTTGGCTTGATTGGCCAATGGCTAAACACATGCTCCCGAACACGGTCAACACATGGATGCGCAGTCATACACCACCAGGACAGGGTTGATCTATTTTCATGTGTCACATGTATGGTGCCTTATATTAATCCGTGGGTCCTGCAGTCAGTGAATCATTGATCGGTTTGGCGAATGTAGGGCTATAAGCGTAAACCTACAACCCCAGCATGGCAATGGGCTCTTGACTGTTTCAACGACCTCTGGTCGACCCTGCCATCAACAACGCGCGGGTGGAAGTGGTACCAGAAGCGCTTGAGACTATACAGCAGTGACGCATGACTGATCACAACATTCACAACCCACCCAGTCACTACAAATGCAGTGGGGGATTCGGTATCCCAGGAACTACGGGCCCCGAAACCAGTCGCGGAACAGCACCAACCCACCGTTTCCGGCAGACCTGTCGCCAGCACAAGGCGAAAGAAGTCACTTCCCTCGATCTCCTGAAGGTGCCCCATCGTTTCGCAACTTGGTGGATCAACAACGGCCTGGTTTCGCAAGGAAAATGCCACAAACACACAATCAATGATGAGAAACAACAATGTGTGGAGCCAATCAACTACCTCAAGTTGTAAACAGGGTATGCTACCTAGGGTAGATATAACTGGAGTTCAATGGCCCAGTTTGTTTGTCGTCATGCCAACTGTATACATCCATGTTGCCATCGCCTTGCAGTGCCATCTGCCCATGAGGATACCTTTTTTGTAACGTGACTCACACCATGGCTGGTAGGAGCGCTTTTTGGGCTACCCAGACAACATCTCGCAATACTCGATTGCTTTGACCACACACATGCCCATGTATGTGTGTGTGTGTGTGGCCCTCGCTCGTCCTGGGAAGATCCTATCATTAATAGATGAGGGGTATCAGCAACAAACCATTTTTGCTCATTAGTTCACCATGATCCTCATTAACTTAGCCATCATTCACCGGAAGCATCTCCTGGATCCTGTGGACCTCGCAGAGGTCGGCCTGCAACGGGTCCCCGTCCTCCACCCGGAAGCGCTGTTCCTCCACAGCCTGCTGATCCCTGAATCGGCACGGAGCCCAGGTGGCCTCTGGGCAGTGGCGAGTTCAGGGTGAATAGTTGCTACAGTAATGAGCTATAGCAAGAGTAATGGGTAATGATGGATTGGTGATGGTTAAATGCCGTGGCAATGGCAGCAAATTAATGACGCTTGCGATGGGTTAGTAATGGTGAAAAAATTGTGAGACCATGGTGATTCATAGGAAAAACACAATGCTTTATAGTCAGGAAACTGCTGCTGTTGCTGGGGCCACTCAGAAATTTTGCCCCACCACCGGCCAAGACTTCGCCCCCAGGCGGTTACGCAATTCAGTTTTTTGGGGACCTGGATGGCATGATATGAGACAGTGCCTGAGACCACCCTGTTGGCACTCAATGGTGGTGGAACCAGTTGATACTGACGATGCAGCACTTGGCACTGAACCAGTGGTAGTATGCTGAGGTTGATGTCTTATGATGTGTTGCTAAGCTTGGGCATGAGGCGCGGCTAGTTGAGGCTGGGATATTGGGTAGCGCATCTCCCTTCAACGACAAGTAACCATTGATGAACCATCTTTGTGACGAACCATTCAGCACTGAGTATCACTCACCTATTGACCAGAAAGCATCATCAATTAATTAACCAGTAGTAGCCACTAATCATGATGAACCAGCCATGATTCACCATCATGAACCACCATTAGCCATTAATCAACTACCGTGCATTCTGAGCTTGATCCTTGTGGACTCTCTACACGTGAATTCATGAACGGAATCAACCACCAGTATCACTAGCAATCATTATCGTGTGCCATTAGAATCTAGCAAAGAAAAACCACCCATTCATTTATGCACAATTCATTCATTATCACTAGCTGCTATCAACCACCATGTAAAACAGGGTAATCATATTCCTTTATATGTTCAAATATTCTCATATTCATAAATCTATACATACATAAACAACTAAAAGCACATACATACACATATATGAATATATGTAAATAAATCAATATTACCACCAACTTCTTATCTAAGCGTTACATATTCACCCTTCATTCACCCTTCATCCCCCCGAAGCACTGCAGTGCATTTTGGGTCTCCTCGTTGTCGGGCAGCTGCTCTTCCTCCTTGTCGGCAGGTACCAAGCATCCTGAGGCCACCGTCCACGGCGGCGGCTGTGGTGAGGCCATGGCTGGGAAAGCATGTCCTGCAGGGCCGGTGATAGACCTACATCGTGGGACTAGGAATGATGGTTATTAATAACTTAACTATTATTAGCCATTCTTAAACCATTCTTACATCAGATCAAAAACCAAATATTGAACTCAATCACCCGTCTTTTTTGTTTTTGGCTATAATCGATCACCATGATGAAAATAACCTTCTACGAAGTGGGCTGTTCATCCAACTCCCCACCTGGCAACTTAGAACAAGCTCCGGTTCGTTCACTGGACCCATGGTTGTCATGATAGGCAACAAGAAAACCCACCATTGAAGGCGGTTTTCAATATGATTTCCAACAGGGTGTCACTGGGAGTGAAATGTGCTTGGAGGGGTTCTTACAAAGCAGCGTTCGGAGGAGCTAGTTCCCATCTTATGATCTGGTGGCTTCAAATTATATAGCGTTCCAAATAGATCCAGGGAAGTATTTGGTAGTCATCAGCACGCAACTAGCTGAACGGACGAATCGCAATTTCGGTCACCAGTGACGACCATCACCAAACCAAGGATTCGGATGGAATTCAGTGCGGCATCTTTGACACCATCATTCCAGTAGCAACTCCTTCAGTGAACCGTCAGAGATCCCTGTGCCAGTGCAGCCATGTCTGGGAGTCCCGGACCGAATTTTTCGTTGCTGATCTGGCCGTCCTCCCGCAGTGTCCACACTTGACCTCCAGGCACCATGGGGCTTGATGCTTGCAGGTATGGCTAGGGTCAAAAGGATTTGTTTAAAGGTTCATGGTTGACAACAGGCTATGCTATGCTATATTGACCCAGCATGATGGGGGATATATCAATAAAGTTGTATAGTTCACGAGTGTTTTATGATGCTGAGAGATGTGTAGGTCACCACACCATTCCTCTTCCTGATGGTTGCACGCCTAGAGGTGCATTCATGCGGTTTGATATGTGGTATTATCATGCGTAACGATAATCCGATAGCAACGATGGCTGGTAATGGTCAATAGATGTCAATGGTTTTAGCTGTATATATATATATAGTTCATTCCCGGTGGCCATGATGTTTGATCATGTTCAATGATCAATGGCGAAGTACTGACCAAGGGCGCATCACCAAAATTCACCAAAGCTCTGTCCACTTCCTCTTGATGCAAGAGGAGCAGCTCACCAAGCACCAGCTTGGGATAACTGGAGGAACCACCAGCTGTTTGTCTGGCTGCCTTTCCTAGCATCAAAGTCTTGCTTGTGATATGTGTTAAAAGCATTCAACCCACCATCAACTCTTTCCCAGCTGGTTGTTTCTTCGAGGACCGAGCTGGTTGACGGCCTGCGATGGATGCACCTTGGCGGATCTCGTCACAGGGAGGGTACTGCCATGCCTGAAGACTGAGCGTTGAAACTGCAAAATGGGTTGCGAAAATAGATGTTTTCCCTTTTCCCCCACAAAAATTGTTCCCTTTAAGTTGTTTTTCCCTTTCTCAGTCTTCCGTTGACATGTGTGGCCTTTAGAATCGGCCAATCAAATGGATGTAAATATCTGTGTTTTGTTTTGTGTGTGCGGACCCTGGCGAACCACATGTACTGTTTCCAGAGAAAGTCCAGGATTCATAAAACAAACTGTACGATGATGTCATTGCCAAACAATGAAGTAAGTCAAATCGTTTCCAGCCACCTATTTTCGTGCAAGGATTGTTTCCTTGTAGTCAGTCCAAGAAACCGCTTGCAATGCCTTGAATCGACTGTATTGCGATAAAAGATCGTCTTAAAAGCCCTACTGCATGCTATAACACACCCCATTGGATGATGTTGCTCCTCTTTCCTCATGAAACCCTACCGACTCAACGCGTTCCACTGGAGTGTCAAAATGGATTTCCAGATTGATTCCCGAGGGACCAAGCAATACTTGTACCAAGCAGGAACGTCCTCTATGAAGATCAATCTAGAACTGATATAAACGCCAGGATCGATACAGTGAAGGACCAACTTTCCAGCGGGAACAACATTCAGGAGGAGGCGGCTTTTTTGATTGACATTGATCAGCATCCAATGTTTCAAGGCTTGTCGCATTCAATCATCACAAACATGTACTTCTTTGATGGTAAAACATAATTAACAATAATGTACATCAAGTATCTGCTGGATGTGTCATGTTTTCATATGTTTTTATGATGTGTCTGCGCCTGCAGGCCAAAAAGTCAGAAAACAACTGCAAGAACACCATGATCCAAATCATCAAGACCAACGATCAACAATAAGCCAATAAGCAAGAACAATCATCAATCATCAGCAATACTCTCGTAAGAACCAAAGGGGGAAGCGACACCAATGCCCCAGTGGCAGCGATAACAACCAACCAATTGTTGGATCATTGGATCGTGACTGATAGCAAGAAGAATCACCAACGACTTCATAACGACTCATAAGTTTGACAAAAGCTTGTTGGTCATGCTCACCCTGACTTGAACTATAACTAACATAGGTCCGGAGATCCATCATTAATGGAAATCTCATCCAATCGTGGTTAATCATCCACATCTATGTCAGTTGACCGCAGGGTAACCTTTGGTGTGTTCAGCTCACCACTAACTTCTGAGTTTCAGACGGGTAGGGACCAGGCTTTCCCAAGCGGCCTGGGACGCAACCGATATCCATCGAAGGATACGCATCTGGGCTATAGCTATGGCAAGCCATACAGCCATGGCTCGATAGTTGTGCGATCATGGATGATTTTCGGTTGTAACCAGGAAGGACAGACATGGCCAACAATAGAAAAACGTGCTCAGGCCGCGAGATGGAAGGAAAGGAACCACACTGGACCTGAAATCAATGCCCCGGCTACACTGGTAGCTCAACCATGCCCAACCTCTACAAGAGCTCTATCAATGTCTCCAACCTCGCCTCCGCAGTTCTCAGGATTGGTCACACTGTCAGGGGCATGTTGCCTGTAGATGGACCTACTCATAGACTCATACTCAGGGAACCCGCCGAAAGCCCAATCATCCCGATGCATGATCATTTCTGGAACCTGCATATTGTGAACCAGCTTTTGGCCCAGCACTAACCAGCTTAACCGTTCGTGACCCATCACAAATTCGCCATGATCAACCACACATAAACTAACTTGCATGTAGCATTAGACATAGAAATCAATTGATGTAGCAAGACAAATCCATATACAAACCTTTACATGCATAAATTTACGTATCCATATCAACCTCTATATGCACTTTAACATAGCACTTAAAAACAAAAAAAATATATATACGGCATATATGGGTCAACTGGCTATGGATGTTGAGTTCTCTTGCTTCTTCACCCTGCGCACTGACCGCCAGCACATCACTGCGACTCCCTGAGTTCCCAGCTATCTAGGCCTCGGTGCCAGGTGCTGCGGCGGCCCCGGATGGGGGGAACCTCATACCTCGTTGGCTACAGGTGCTGTTGGCGAACATATCGCGGATGTACACCATGGTAACTTGAGGGTATACCTCACCTAAGGTTCTACCATAGCTCATGGAGAAGAAGTATCTCATACATTCGCGTCCTGATACTTGCCTTCTACACGTAGTTCGAACAAATCAGGACCCCTGTTGAACATAACTAGGGCAGCCATCAGTTCTGCTAGATCCAAACGCTAAGTAAGCCGAAGTCCTTCGCGCGGCAGAACCAGGTGTCCCCTTCAGTTTGTTATTTTCAAGCAGGTTGGGGTGCCACCACGCACGGACGCTTTCGCACACTTGCTCAAACATCCCAATGCTTATTACACTCCTGCCGCCGTCTTCCATTACAGCTTCGGAATGCGGAGCACGTGGATCATCATCTACTGCTGGAAAGCTAGGAGAGCATCTTGCCCATGGAATCCCAGCAAGAAACTGCGCATGCGTTGTCAGAATCGAATCGTCTGCCCTGAAAATGGGACTCATTCCAGTCCTAAAAATGATCAGAAATGTATAACCCAAATCGGCATCAAAAAAGGCTAAGTTGCTTCCCCTCAAATAACTTACATCTGCCAGAAAGGAAGCCCATCATCTTTGGATGCCTGCTAAGCCTCTCTGATTAAACCTCTAGATTTTCCAAGCCAGTGAGGCAACCAAATCGGGTAGTCCAAAGGCATGCCGGCTGGCCACAAAACCATGGCAGTACGGCTTCTTAACCACCCCTGCACCATCACCCGCGAATGCGATCATTTAGAGAAGCTGCCACAGCTACTGTACTAGGTCCAGGAGGGGGCCTGGCATTCCGCTGCTGTCACAATTGATGCCAAGCAGCAGAAGCTGTTGGAGCCCAACAAGGTCTTGAAGGGCCCCAAGCCGCTGCAACAGCTCAGTCGACCACCCTGGCGATGCTCAAGGTTGTGTCAAATGCCAACTTTGGTACCTGGCGGAACCATCGGTACTTTCCCAAATGGGAGATCCATATATTCATACCCTAACAACCCGATAGTTGATGGCAAATAAATGTAAATCAGCACCCATGCTCAAAACCAGGGGCAGATGTGTGGTTAGATCTAGATGATCTAGTCATGCTTAAACTAACGGTGGCTTCGCCGGATCACCACCAGGCATTGCGTTGAAGCCCAGCGCCTCCACACGTTCGTTTTTGCCCGTGAAGAGCTGACCTCCAGCTCCGTGGTCAACATCTGGGAACGATTCCACATGCAGCTTCAAAGACAAGTCGTGGTATATCTTGATGAAAGAAACGGGAGGTGAAGGCAACATCATGCCACCTAGCTGTTGCATCTGAATGATTCTGAATCATTCGCTGATGCTTCGTGCTCACTCTGGATGAGATTCAACCAAATACAGAATGAATATATCGTTTGAAAGTGTTTAAAATCCCATGCACCCACAGTTCGACATACAACGGAAACGTATGTATCCCATTAAACCCATTCCAAATTTTATCCAAAATTTGCACCACACAAATGCTGCTGGTGTCGTTCACCCATTAGCAGCTTAAGGAACCAGGATGTCCTGAATCTGGTAGGTTCACCATCCCTTGGTTCGCCCATCTCCCTGCCTTTGGCGTGGCATCGCCCCAGGTTCCACTCGTCTTTGCTCCACTCTTGAAGGCACAGGCCTCGCCCAGTGTTGACGGCTTGAGTGAACCTATCCATTGACAGCACATCCAAACCTCAAACTGATCCACCACTCGACCCACCTGTGCCATCCAGTACCTCCATGCTGACATCTGATGCTGGTTCGTAAGGGGGTCCGCACTCCAGTCTACCAATCAACAAACCAACCACTCAATGTCTGGACTAACCCCCCACCCACACCTGAAAAAAACAACAACTCTTGGTCAAACCCAGCTGAAGCAGGTCACAAGCAACCAACAGCTTCTCACAACTCCGCAGGTCGCCTGTGGATTCTTCTCGCAGCGAGTACACCTTGGGAGCCGTTCCGGGACCGCTCAACAAATCATCCAAGGACGGATCCCTCCCTTCGCGACCTCCCGGTGACCTACCCATCATTCAACCAGCGATCTTTTGGTTGGCACGCCTACTTCCAACACCCTGCGAGAAAAACAATAGAATGACAAACTGCAAATACCCCAACAACCAAACAACCAAAACGCATGTCAGCAACTTGTAAGTGTGAGATAGTGTGAGCAACAAGGAATTCCCTATCCTACCCACGTAGCGATAATCTGATAGAAACCGCATTCCACCTGCCATGTTCTGATTCGAAACTCATATGGTACCAATCAATGCATTCCAGGTTGTGAAATCCTCCGAGAACAGTTGTGTTGGAAACACTTGTGTCCTTCAAATACTAGCTAAAGGCTGCTGGGTGCAGCCACGCAAGCACCGTTGGGCCGGTGAAGAACCGCAACAAAAACAAAGACAACTACGATCCTGGAAACTAACAGCCGGACCCTACCAAGTCCTATCTGCAAGAGTCCACCTGTTTCCGGGAGGTTTTTCTCAACCAACATCATGACTCACCAACGCTGTACCATGATTCGTCAAGAACGAAAAAAGCAAAACGACTCAAATCACAATAACAAATCAACTCAAAACATAACTAAATCAACTCAAAACATAACTCAAACAACTCAAAACATACCTCAAACCAATGAAGATCATAACTTCATATAACTTAAAACCAAGTAAAAACCACAACTTCACTATACAAAACCTTCATGAAAGGCCCAGAAAGTCCCACCATGACATGGCCACGACATGCCGCGTTTGGCGCCTCGCGAGGGAGGAGACCCAGGATCTCCATGGGCAGCCTCCAGGTGTCCTGGGCCGCGCCGGTGGGTTTCCCGCTGGTGGGTAGTGATCTGATGACTTGAGGTATGGCTATGGGTCAATCTTAACCATCAGTAATGGTAGATAATAACCAACAACCTATAGGCGAAACAATGGTTAATCAAATAGTAATAGATAACCACTGGCATCAATCTGATAGTAATAGTGATAGTTATGGTTAGAATTGATAGTGATGGTACCACCTTTTCATTTTAAAAGAGGGCAATAGTAAGAACAATTGTTTAACCATAACAATTATGATAGATTCCTGGTGGTTGCTGAAAACTTGATTATAACTTGATATATTGATGATAATAGTGATAGTAACAGCCATAAAACAAATAACAATAGTGATAATAATCGTTATTTATCAGTTGATTACCACTTGTATCAAGTGGATATGTGCTATATTTGTTCAAGTTCATGGCCATTACTGCTGCATTTTAGCCATTGTTAGCCTAGCCAATCTTATAAGTGACCTTGATGGTTGGATGGAGCGTCGATCCCGGACTTTCTGACTTTCCAAACTGTTGCGACATCTACCCCAAGAAACAACGACAAGGCCATGTTACCTGAAGCTAAATCATGCTAAGTCTATGTAACACATATGGGGTGAGAGCGACCACCATCATTATCGGCGCATGCAGGCTGCATGATAGCATATTGGATTTACACCCGCTCTGTGAATGGAGTTGCCAGCCAAAGGTCATGACACATTCTTGCCAGCTTAATGGCAGGCCACTGTTCACAGAAGCAAATATGCCTTGACCGTTCACCTGCACCTGCCTAAAGCACAAAGTTGCATCATAAACTTGAAGGCATATTTGTAATTGTGACCATTTAAATCCGTTGAGTATAATGACAAACTGCTCCTTTCGTCGCCAGCCAACCAACCAACTCCCAGGATAGCCTTCTTGGCCTTCTGTGCTTCCAAGGCGCTAGGAATTTCTCCAGACCTTGCCGGGGAAGCAACCGGCCTTGTTTGTAGTGGTCGAATGTGGTTGTGGAAGTGGTCGTGGTCGTGGTCGAATGTGGTTGTTGTGGTTCTTGTGGTTGTGGTTGTTGTGGTTCTTGTGGTTGTTGTGGTTGTTGTGGTTGTTGTTGTTGCTGTTGTTGCTGTTGTTGAGGTTGTTGTTGATGCTGTTCTTGTTGGTGACGAGTGGTTGGCAACAGTAGATGTCATGGAAGTTAATGATCGTTGCTAGTACGTAATAGCCATTGATGGTTGTTCATCCTGGCTGCTAACGAAGGATCTTCAGAATGCTTCTTAGCAGTGGCTAATGATGGGTACATAATAATGAGTGATGATGGACCAAATAGCTTGATCACAAGCTTGATAGTGGGTATGTACAATACTGTGCAATGGGTGATTGTAGGGCATGATGGCCAACATCGCTGGCTTGGGGCAGTTCTGACAGCAAAATGATCAAAGAAATTCCCGAAAAACCAATGAGAGTGGGCTGAGACCCATGGGCTCAAAACCCTAAATAAATCTAAATGACTAGTGAAAGCCCTGAGAATCATGAAATTTTGCAGCCTCTTGGACTCTTGGACTGTTCAGCCACCAACTTCTCGACCAAACCCCACAACGATATGGTCTGATCCATGGGCTGATCCCGCCTGCGCATTTCAGGTTCTCCTGGTGCCAGGTGCGAGGCGAGGCGGGGGCTGTTGCAAGTGGCTCCCAACTGGCGATCCAAACCCCCGTTTGGACTGCGCAACTCATTGCAGGCTGGAAGTTCTTCACGCTCATCTGCTCATTTTCTTATGAAAATATGTGAACATCCATGGAAAAATCCATAATTCTATCATCATCCACTATTAGACAACAAGCCGTGTCTAGATTGGACATACTGAACTACAGTAATCTTTTATAATCAACCATGATAGGGTGGTTTCTCGAGAGAGCGGACGAACCAAATCATCCTTTACCAACAATTGTTAGCAAAGAAACCACCATAGAGTTGTTCTATGTTGTTCTGTCCTCTGTTTTTTGGTTCTAATCCCTCATCATTAACCATTTACCATCAATATACCACCATATTCTGATCTGTAATCATTAACCTATAGCAGTTGTTTAACCATTAGTTTTGGTGATGACCCCCGATGATTAAGCATTATAGATTACAAATTACAATCCCTTTTTAAAATTATGTACCATAATGATAAACGATAAATGAACCATACTATTAACCATAATCCCCTGTTTTTAAGCATCAAAATCCCACTATTATCAATCAATTAGATTAGTTTTGGTGATGATTCCTATAATTAATTAACCATGCAAAATCCCCCTTTTATTAACCATAGCCTGCATTATTGAATTATAATCCACCATTATTATTGACCATTATAAATCAACCATTATTCACCATAGTTCACTTATGAATTGGTTGTTCATTTTTACCATTAATAAATCATTATTAGCACACAATTATAATGGTTAACCATTGGTTGTTCATTGTTATTATTAGCCATTAGCCATTCACCATAATAACCATTATAAATTATAACCATTATAAACCAACCATTATCCACCACTGTTCACCATTAAATCACCATAATCTTTCTAAAGACCTCCAGAAACGATCCACCACTTCGCTTCAGCGCCTGAAGCTTCTTGACCTCCGAAAGGTCGCCGGCGCCAGCAGTTCCAAAAACGTCTGCGAAGCGCGGGTTCCGCAGCGCCTGCGAGGAGCGAGCCATGCCGATAGAGCTGTAGAAAACGTGGGGAAAACCAGGAGATGAGATGAATGATGATGATCTGGGAAGATGGCAATGACAATAATGATGATGAATGAGATTGTTTCATTTAAAAAGTGGTGATGATGATGATGATGATGATGATGATGATGATGATGATGATGATGATGATGACGAAGTCTTTAGCAAATGCCGGGATAACACCTGTCGACAGGCGACAAGCCGCAGGTGAATGCAATAGGGGTTGGAAGGGGAGCCCAACTAAAAATCATAAGAAGCCATTTTGCTGACCAGTATCTTGGACCCACGAACCAAAGGCAAACTAACAAGCACCTCATGAACCCAATTTAGGTTCCCAAGCGGCAACAACGGCAGCATCCAAAAACGGGGATGCTGCCTTGCATCTGGCGGTGAGTGAGAGCTGTCATTCGTGGTCATTACCCACCGTTTCTGACAATATCACCAGCTTTGTTCAGGTACTTCGGGCACTGGCAGAATTCTGTTTCAGCGTTGCAGGGTCCTGAGACCCATCAGCAAAATTATTTACTAGTACTTGGCAATTTCAGTGACGACACTGCTGTATCCCTAGTTGGGGGCGGTCGTCAAGGTAGTCCACTCTACAAGAACGGCAGGGAAGTACCACAAAAATAGTCAACGGATGACTCAATTACACATTCAATGATGTGGCCAAATTAATGATCGACGCTTGATACTGATGGCCTCCCCATATCTTGGGCTTAATCTTCGATATATATATATATATATAAATATCGTAGTCAACGGCAGGAGCAAAAGCATGCATGCTCCGGCGGACGCTATGCATGACAGCTCGGGCAGTCTCGCCGTGTGGGCCATAGTCAAAGTCACTGCATTGCGTATGATCATCCGCCAACAGAAAATCATTACGTAGGGGCATCCATAAAAGGCGGTACCTCCACCCATCACTTATGGACAAACCCATATGGTACATGTCTCACCAGCAGTGGATGAAGGACCATCCCCTGAATCACCTGCTGGTAGTCATTAATTGCATACTGTCCTTCTCTCTCTATTATTAACTAGCTCATGAGCCATTAGAACCCATACTATGGTCTCATTTGACAATATAGATCTATATATATATAATATTAATAATATATATAATATACATATTCAACCATATTCAACCAACCACCACTCTCACAGCCATTATTCAAGCAGCCAATATTTGCTGTCCCTGATAAACCGTCATGATGTTTCTGACCTTACGGCATTTGCCGTAGGAAGTCAGCCATCAAATCATGGCTAAAAAAGAGCGCGCCTCAGAAGCCCAGGGGCCGAACCAAGCGGAGATCACGCGGGCTTGGTTGAACAGCATGTCCCGACGCTCGTGGTGCAAGGTGCCATGCTGCCTGCCAGGTGCACTGCTGGGCTTGACGCTAAGGTGTGCCATGTGCTGCCAAGGGGCTGATGGCAGAAGCCCACAACGCTCTCCTGGCAGAAGGTGAGCCACCAGAACTGAGCACCCTGAGTAGATCTGCACCAACGCTCTGCTTCCAACCCACCACTGGTGTAAAACAGAGACAATTGAGTACTCAATGACTTTCCGATCAAAAGGTGTGGCGGGATACGCGGGAGTCCTGTTGGGTATCTGCATATCCGTCAATGTTGCATCTGTCCATTGCGCTCAAAACAGTATGGTCCCCGCACTGCTCTGTACGGGCGTGAATGATGCTGGTAGCAATGCCCGACCGGGAATACTGGTGGCCAAGCATCGTTCAGCGGAACGAAGTTTCCACCACAGAGCAACACTCGAAGTGATAACCTCATCTTCAAGGTCCCCCAGACTGCTGCTAGAGACAAAGAAAATCTTAGCAAAACCCTGGCACCGCATTTCCTGGCATCCTGATTCTTGCACCCAATAGATTTTATCAGATCCTGTCATATCCTATGTATTTTTTTTGCCGCTGCTGCTACCAAAGTGGCTGCAAAATAAAGGGCTTGGAGGGCTTCGCTCCCAGCTATTCCAGCCGGCGCTATCACTCATCCCTACCATGGCACTGGACCATTCTTGAGACATAGAAAAATATGCTATGAACCCCTGCTGCATGAGCACACCATCAAAGCCCCCGCCAAAAACATCCAAAAACAATAGCCAACCAAAGTATAGCCAGCCAGTCAAAACAATCAAAAGTGTTCTGATAGCTCAGCTTGATGGTCAGTAGTGAGAATCCTTGCGCCAAACCCTTATTCTGATCGGTGTACGAACCGCATTCCTATCAAGCACGGGAAGGAGAACCATGATCCATCATAATCCTACCATATCCTACCATTTCTTTTAATCGTGATTTTCCTGAATATACACATGTTCAATGACAGCAATTTAGCAGTCCACTTCCAGGCATGACCCAAAGGAGTGTTGGATGTGGGTGGTGTGGCAGGGGCAGGGGGGCTCAGCCACCAAGCCAACCAGGCAGGGCTGAGCTCTGGACTCAATGTTTTCAATGAGCAAGGTTGAAGAGCCTAGCACAGCCCCAGCACAGCCCCAGCGGTCGACACTGCATGGGCGGCTGTCCATGCAAGGGAGGGTTGCATCGCCTCTCACAGTAGCGCATGTTTTTCACTCAGCCTTCTCCAACTATTACATGGTGGTTTCTCAGAATAGGGAAACCCTTAAAAATGGTTGGTTTATTAAATTTATTACTATACATGACTATCAATGGATGATTTGTGGGCACCCCAATTTTGAGAAACCACCACATCAACATTCCAGATTTGCTCTTTGGCTAGGTTCCCTAGCTGCCTCGAAGACAAGAAGGAATCGTTTGTGTCACCAACCACCAGCAAAGGCGGCAGCAATGGCAGGGCCAGTGATGGTTGGTCACTTGCGTGGTTTTTGTGGCTTAGCTGTCATCATGGTCAATAAGCATTGAGATCAATCGTTGGAGGATACAGTACTGGAAAATGTCAACCAACTAATGTCAACTACTAGTATCCATGGATTACTCATTATTATGGCCATTAATCAGCCAATTACCAATGCCAACTACTAGTATCCATGGATCACTAATTATCATGGCCATTGTAGCAGCTGGGTGATCATAGATTCATTGCTGGACGCTTGCCACTGGGTCTGCCAGCGTATTTCTGGGGTAGCGGCGCCAACAGCGCCTTTCATCATCTTGTCGTAGCCACCGATCTCCTGTCGTTTTGCAGCCAAGCGGTGATCACGCTGCGGTGATCACGCTGCGGTGATCACGCTGCGGTGATCACGCTGCGGTACGGCCTGGTGATTTCCTAAAGAGGACATATGGCTCCGCTGTGGGCAGTGCTGTTCAATTTGGTCTACCTGACCCAAAGATTTGGTGGTTTTGTTTGGAAACCATATGACACATATGAGCTCCAGGTCCAACAGTCAATCTGGGCATGGAAAAAAGCGTGGAGTACCTGAAAGGGGTCTTTTCTGGGTAGTCACTGACTCTCACTGAGGATCATCTAGGGTACTACGTTCTTCTTCCGCCATTTGCCGGCACTAGTCGCGAAGAACCTCAACTACTTTTCTTTTAAGAATGGCTGGATGACTTTGCTACCATCTCCGCAGGCCTGCCACCAAGTCCAACTGAAGATCAGGACGTTGCTCTGGTCGATGGGATGGGGCCAGGTCACTAACCTCGCTGTCAACAGCGTGGGGCCATAGAGCACCCGGCGAATGGGTGGGGGCAACCTCTGGAAACAATGCCTCCCTCAGAACCGCCAATGGACCAGCAGTCCCCATCAAATTTCCCAGCTAGAGACGACCAATGCAAACTGGATGACATAGTCTGGCAAATGGAATTCGATGCAATTCTCATGACCAGGAATGGCGATCAGGATCGATCAAACCAGAATCATCATCCCAAATCAAAATGTCACCCACCCCTGGTTTGCGGGTGACGACCATAACCTCAAAGCCTGGCCCCTTGCTACAGTATGCGGGTTCAGTGATGTTCAGTGATTACTCAGTAGGGACATCCAACAATGGCTTTGTGGCAAGGCACATTGGTCAAACATGACCATAATTTCATGCCCTTTCACAAAACATAGTGAATGCTCGCATTCCAAGAATGATTGCTTCACGCAGCCAGGGATCCAAATTCACCAGAGCCTCCGTAAGGATGATGCCAGAACTCATGGTGGTATTGATGAAATACGGAGAGGTCACATGATGTCACATCTGTCAAAGGGTGCACGCCTATACAAACATATCATGGTAGATGACCAGCTGTGATGAAACGGTGCGTGAACAGCTGGATCTACCACCATTGACCACCGATCATCGGATCATCGGGCTGGACCCCATCTCCCCGGCTGCACCCAAGCTGCTCTTGGTCAAAGTAAAGCTGGACAGTCTCAGCCTGGACCCCATGGGTTCCCGGAAGGTCGGTCACTTGGGGCTGGTGGCCATGGCGAATGGTGCTGATGAATGGTGCATTACAACTGGCAAATGAATGGTTTATGTGTGGCTATTTTTTGTTGGCTATATAATTGTAGTTTTCTGAATGGTCAACGATACCTGGCAATGTAATGGTGAATGAACGTGTAGGTTGGTGCCCGAAGAAGGGCTCTAAATAGACAGATGATACTTAAAAAATCAGCAAATAGCAACTACATGGGCTCGCCACAAATACCATCCGAAGCAATGGGTGTTTTGAACGGGAAAGCCTTAACAGTCATGATTGAACTGCCATGATTTGGGCGTTTCACAAAACATGGGAACCCCAAGATTGGCTGGTTAAGCACTTAAGTACTATAAATGGCTCAAATTTGGATGGTTTGGGGGTACCATTTGAGAAACCTGCATTTCTGTGGTTCCTTAGTCTCCCAGTGGGATGGGTCCCGTCCCCCAGCCTCCCAGGTGAAGAGGTTGTCGAAGAAGCGCCGTGGTCCACTGGTCTCCCAGCCTGGGAGGCCCCACCGATTGTTGAATCATAACTTCATTCAACAACAGGGGTGAATGGTTAACAAAGATCAATCCTGGTTGGCAATCATCAATACTGGCTAGTCATCATTCACAGTGGACAATACATCGGTGAATGTGATATCACTGAATGGTTTAGTGATGATTTCATATGTTCACATATCAATAGTCATATAGAAATAGTCATATACAAATAGTCATATATGAAATAGTTATATTGGTTGGCAAGTAGCGACCGTGGTTAATACCACCGACAACAAGCAACGAGTGGTAGAACATTGCATGTGCTTGACTGTGCACCACTCAGAGGCGCAGATCCCTCGTAACCAGCAGCAGCTACCCTGAGCGACCGCACCATTCACCATCCACTCGGCGTCGGTCATCCATTCACCATTCACCACACATCAACCATCCATCAACCAACCATTTAACCATCCATTTAACCATCCATTACCCATCGATTAACCATCCATTCACCAACCACAATCAACCGAGTCACCATCCATTATGAACCATCCACTCACCATCCACTCACCATCCATTCACCAACGATGGGAACCAGCAGCATTCCCATCGCCCCAGGGCCCCAGGATCCCCCACTCAGATCCAGGTCCACCAGCGCCGGCACTGCCACGGACTTGGGCTGCTCCCGCAGCAGCTTCAGCACCGGCTGCGCCCAACCTGGCGCACCGGACATGGTTAACGATGATTCAATGGTGGTTCCATGATGGCTGATGATATATGATGGTTCAATGGTTCAACGATGGTTCAACGATGGTTACTGCAATGAATGGTTGAATGATGGCTCAGAATCGGTACATTCTGGCTTCCTAGACTTGGTGGCAACCTGGCACAATGCCGACCAAAGCGATCAAAACGTCCAACCTGTCTCCGGCTTCACGTAGCAGTCGAAGAAGGCCTTGGTGGCTGTAATCAAATCGACTTTCCGAAATGGCCAGTCAGGGTTTGAGGCAGTAGCGACTGACAATTCACAGCTGTCAGGCAAGCCAACCTCTAGACATTGACCCCGACAGATTGAGGCAAGCAATCATTATCTCAACATCTGCATGTTGGAATACAAGGATTAGCTGGCATAAACATGTATAGGTATATTTGCTATAATTCCAATATCGGGATAAACTTGGAAGTATCTACCCCACATTGTTTGGAACATGAACATATCCACACAACGCTTAGTCAGTTGGAATAAAGCAAGGGTCAGGAACAAACACAGCAGGCAACAATGACCAACCATCACCAACCAGTCAATCACCAAGATTCATCACTCTTCACCATTAGTGGTCATCATTAGGGGCACTGACAAATATGAATAAGCATTCACTAACCAGTGTATCTCCATTGCTTCCTGATGTGTCCGAAGGGATTCTGGCGAGGAAACTATGCCGTTCCTAGAAGGTTGGCCCACCATCCTTGCCATCAATCCACTGCTACTGAACCATCGATTAACCGTGCATTAAGCATGAATTAACTACAACCAAGTATCAACCAACCATTAAACCATCAATGACAAACTCACCATTTAAGAAATTAAACAGCCATTCATCAACCAAATCATCCACCAATGAAGCCAAGATTTCTCCACAGAAATTCTCCACCTTGGTGGGTTCTGGTGGGCTAACATGGGCATGTGCCAAGCCATGCCGGGCAACCAACAACAAACCCCACCCAAAAATGATCATTTCACTCGGAAAAAAAACATTGGTTTTAGGGGTACCACTATGGCTTTGCACATGACCCACAGGGCTTCTCATGGCTTAACATGGCTTCTCCATCCATCCATCCATCCCCCACCCACCCATCCACCCATCCCTCACCTGCCGAGGTGCCAGCGCCTCGCCCCGGGCGGCGTCTCCACCCAGCTGCCGCGCGGCTGCCGTGCCCTGCGGCTCCAACCGCCGC
>VSDK01026659.1:115038-137896 GCA_009767595.1 Symbiodinium kawagutii
AGAGGCGGCGGCGCATCCTGCGCCTGGGGCCGCGGCTGGTGGATGCTGCTTGGTGGCTGATGGTTGGTGGTTGGAGGTTGGATGTGGTTGGTGGTGGTTGCAGTTGGTTGGTTGTGGATTGTTGTTGTGTGTGTGGTTGATTGTTTATTCTGATCTCGGGGTTTGCGAGGCTGATCCGGTGGTTTCAAGCACCGGAAATGAAAAACCATTGGGGCCCGTCTCGTCAGCGCACCCGATGGACGGCGGTGGTTTGTTAAAAGCACCCAATAATTCATAATAATTCCATGTTTTAAGTTGGATAGAGTGTTTTGTTTGGACTAAGCCACAAGCCATTGGGATAGAATACTACTCCAGAAGCTCCTGGCTGATTAGCGCTGGCAATGACAAGAAATCTGTTGTGATAATGTGATGTGTATCAGGCAATGGTTGGCAGGATCACATGTGGCTCAGAACTTGCCACAGAAATGTGCAAGCAACCATTCTTTAAATCGGCATGGAGATAGGAAACATTGAGAACATTTTCAGCAACGGGGCACTATACGGTGCATGATATGGGCACAACATAGTGAACAAACGCACGCAAACCTTTCATCAAACAATGAAGCTGCCATGTGATTGGCACTCGCGTCTCCCCCTGGGGAATACGCTCATCTTTGTTCTCTGGCTGTTTGCTGGCCTATGGTGGGCCAAAATGCACATCAATGTCCAATCCTTTCCTTACCTTGCTCAGGCGCTGGGGATTCCATCGCCGTCCCGGAGGTTCAGCTGGGCCACTGGGGATGCCATAGCATTTTTTATCAATAACCAGATTGTTAACATTTATTCAGCATCTTATAGATATCAATAGCCACATGGCCAATTGTTTATCACTAGCCATGTAAGATTGTTAGTCATCTTTGCCAATGGGCTCTCATACCTAACTCCCTTGTCACTCGCTCAGCTATACCCTGCGAGCCTCCCACTGATCCCTATAAGACGCCACGATTGCTATGATTATAATGCTTACCGACATCCAACAGGGAACCCAGTGGGTTGGGTGACATCACCCGTAATCGCACCTACACTCTGGCAAACTAACATGGTTGGCGACTTTTAGCGCAACCAGGCTAATGAGTTTACCTGAGGGTGGTTAAAAACAACTTATTTTTTCGAACATGGTCATTGTCCCACATGATTCTTATGGTAGGTCCATCGGTGATTCTCTCTGCTCGATTCAGCAGCCGGATCCACCATTGAGGAATCATCAATTTCATCATCTAATGACATGTTTGATATCTTATGACATCTTCTGAATATGATCGAGTCTTGTTGGTCATCATCCTTCTTCTTACAGAAGCATTGATCAGCCCTAACCCTTGACAGGCACACCCTGGCGCCACCCGCTGCCTGGTGCATGTTGAGCTCTGTCCAAGCCATGCCTGACACATCTACCCAGGATTTACACCTCTACACATGCAGGATCACACATGCATACACACACTAGATTGAATTACATTGCATTACACACACAGATATATATATATATATATATACGTATGAATGTGATTGCATGTGCAATTATATGCGTGCTAGCAGCAAAGTGGAGGCTTGTATGTTCTAGGGTCCAGGGGACATTTATGTGTGGCTGATAATTCGCCCTTTCCCCAGTCCTTTGCCAGTTTGGGGTGCCTGATCTGGATTTGCAGCAGGAACGGCTGACCTCATTTTCCAGTGGTTTCTAGGACCTAACTCATTCTTGCAGCTTTCCTGCTCCGTTTTATCAGGGTTCCAAACAGAGTACCACTCTGTTCAATCTTGAATGGAAAATGGCACTCCTATTCTGCATACCTCACTTCCATATCTATCCATCTAGCCATCTTTTCATCTAATTAATCCCCATCCATCTAGCTGTCTATTTCCCTCTCTCTCTAGCTGTCTATCTATTGATCAATTTTTTCCTATCTACAATTCATGCCTCGGCATCTGAGCAGCGCCTGTGAACTCCGGTCGGGGGATGGCTGGCTGCGTGCCATCATCCACCACGATGACTTCAGTGAGGACATCGCCTGTCGACTCCATCAAGGCCTGGCAGCCCGTGCTTAACGGGGGGGCCGTTGAAGTTGACCATCCTGGGAATGATGGACCAACCAGTGGAACATGGCGCAGGCAGCCAGGCATTTCAAAGTGCCCATCCATCCCAGTCCAAGCAAATTGCCGTAATGATGCATGCATAGTTGCACTCCCTGCAGTCACCACGTTGCAGTGCAGGAGTCTCAGCAGCAATATACGCGGCAGGTCATTGCCCACCAAGTGCTTTAATCACACCTCGAATCCTGCAACGACCTGGTACTGGTTGGTCAGGATCGATGGTTGGACAGCTCTACCAACAACAAGAACAACAACAACAACAACAACAACAACAACAACAACAACAACAACAACAACACTATGACCTGTTCTCTCTCTCTCTCTCTCCAGCACCATCCCGCAGGTCCTATTCATCAGCATCCATTTTAATCATTCTGATGTTGATCATCAAGACATTGACCAACCATCGAAGAACAAAACAACACGTCCAACATGTCATAAGAAGACAACCAAAATGACCAAGAACATATGAACGAGCACATAATTTTCAAAAACGATAAGACATGATAAGAATAACAAAATACGCAAAAACATCAAAATACAACAAAATCATCAAAAATAACAAGATAAGAACCGCGAGAATCCGAACAACTGGCCGTACTTTGTGCCTTAGTGGTGGCCAAACCAGGCCGGCTCCTCAGCTGTGGCGTTGCCATCCGCCTCCACGGTCTTCTGCAGCAACACGCCGTTCTCTCCGCAGGGCGAAGGGGCCAAGCGCCCGCCCGGCACTGCGATGATCTGGGGATGGGTGGAGGGGAAGCAACGGCTTCATGACGGATAGATGGATAGTACGTGTAGAATAGCGTATAGTGGTTGATGGTGATGATGATGATGATGGTGATGATGATGATGATGATGATGATGATGATGATGATGATGATGATGATGGTGGTGGTGGTGGTGGTGGTGGTGGTGGTGGTGGTGGTGGTGGTGGTGATGAGGAGGAGGAGGAGGAGGAGCCATGCAATGTTCATAGAAGATCTACAGGAATAACGGAATAACAGGAATATATAGATATTGATATGATCAACAAAAACTATCAATGACAATGACCATAATGAATGTGATGATGATAATCATGGTGATGTGGTGTTTCGAACCGACAACTGGCGCCCGGTGACCATTAGTTTTTTTTTACGGACAACCTGGTGAGCAAATGAGACTTGATCAGACCTTCCGCAGAGTAGGACTCTGCCAACCAAGGGTTGTATGATAATTGTGTGGTTTTATAAAATGACGTACGTCTAGAATAACGGTCAGCCATTGCTGCATCTACGCTGAGAGGCTTCATCATGTTTCATCTGTACCTGAGGATTTGCTGTGCACCCAAGCATCACCCAACCACCTCTGAAACGACACAACTCCACACCCCGAGCTGCCCCCAGGCATCCGCGCTGCCGATAAGCCTTTCCGCGCCGCGGAATACGCAGGTGTTGCCGCGCTGGGTTGGAGGCGATGAGGAAACGCCGTGGAAATCTGCGGTCGGTGGAGCCACGAATGGATGAAGCAATAGAGGTGAAAAAACATGGCTTGTCATCATTGCAAAAGCATTAGGTTACTAAAATATGGCCATGAAGCAACATGCTCAAATATGATGATACACATGGCTTGTTAACCGCCAGCCATGGGACACATTGTGTATTCCTATCTGTACACATACGCACAAATACAAGCATACATAATCTACCATAAGCTTATCATGACATGTCAAACAGCACACACGTACGTACACGTCTACATGGTGGCCACCCACTGAGCTGAAGTCTCCAGGCGCCAGGCCAGGCTCTGGCAACTGCCGCGGTTGCAAGTCCCATTCCAACAGCTGCTCATTGTGCGGCCGTCAATCTAAAAATATGAAAGAATCGACTGTCAATTGATGTTCAGAATAGTGGTTAACCAGTATCAATATCAATCAATGGCAAAAACATGCCTTTGTGTGGGAGGATTTGCCACTTAAACTTAGTTCAAGTTGACAAAAAAAACAATGCCACCCGCTGCGCAACGGGTGACATGTGAACGGCAACTGCCTCACACTGACTGCTGACACCAAGTATGGTCCAGAGTTTAAATCAAGAAAAATGGTTCTCAACAGAAATGGGTTTGGAGTTTGGATCTGTTTGGACCTAAGCTCCGCCAAACCCTAAATCTCAAAAAATGTCAATGCAATGTAGCAAAAACAAGCGTGCGCGCAGTGTGCGCAAGCTAGGACATGTTGCTATTTCCCAGCACCCATGGTTTTGCACAAACGGCCCGCCTGATCCGCTAAAATTGCATTGTTATGCAGGACCTGCGCAGCAAGGCAAAGGAAATCTGGGTGAATGCTTCGCTATTCATGCATTGTAGTATCTGGTGAGCACACATTGGGGAACACCATTAAGATGGCATGTCCGCACATTTATGTGATAGATAAGATATACAAGAAGATGTTGCTCCTGTTTGATGCAGGTACTTTGGCTTCTGCTGGTGACGGGTCATCTAAACATGCATGTGCATATCTGTCTGTCTATGATTATCTATGAACCTGTCTGATCTGTCTGTCTGCCTGTCTGTCTATCTATCTACAAATGTATGAACGACATGCACATCGTAATATGTGAATAACACATGCTGACATGCGTGTGCAGGCAGACTAAGTAGCACGTAGTGTGCCTTGTGTTGCTCTACATCTTTTTTTCCACGACTATTTTCCGGAAGTGTCCAACTGCTGCACTTTTATGAGAACGCTGTCAATACATTGGCTTGCCAATCTCTACCATAAATCCAGTTGTGGCTATGCCTTGTTTATGTATGTTTCTGTGGTCTGCCACATGGTTCCTTGGTGCTGTTTCAACCCTCCGTGCATTGCATCAATTGTTTTAGGCTTTCGCTCAAAGACAAATTTACATACAATCAAGTGAACACAAATATTCTTAGAATATGTATATATGATGGTTCCAACGGGTGACAATGGGAGATCCATGTTGCTAAACCCATTGTTTGACGGCTGTACAATCGCCAGCTATGGTAAAAACTTGGGGACGTAGCTTATTAATATGGCTGTAGGTCAGTTCACCCTGTGCTCCTGGACCCATATCATTTACCAAATCCCTGTACCCCTCGTTCCCCACCATTAACCCCATCGTTTTCCCCATGTTTGTTGGTGAACTTATCCCCGTCGTTGGTTGAAGCCTCGACCCAGCGCTCACATGCGCTCACCATCTTTGGGCACCGCTGACCCCGGTTGCATCACGTGCCAAGGTGCTACGATCAAGGCACAGGACACCAACGTCAGCAACAACAGCAACGTGACCTCGAGCCAGGGCCACGTCCTTCGACTAAGCTTGGGCCGTTCATGGTGGGTGGTGTAGCTGGCCAGGCCGTGGTCAAGACCTGGGTGGTCAAGACCTTGCTGATGGTGATGATGGTTTACACTTTGCCTGGCCGGATGATAAATAGGGGATCATCAAGAGTGATGCTGCCAAAATGCGACACCACCCCGCCACTGACTTGATAGTCCTAGAAAGATGCGGTTTGATCGAACATTGGATGTGACTAGCCATGCTTGACCATCACTGACAATGAGTCCTTGCATTTCTTTAATGATCATCATCAAGCATATTCAAGTGCTTTTTCCATCGCCATCCCAGAAAGGACTTGAATATTATCCATCATCGACGGATTGACGGTTTTGACACACTCCCTATATCTATCGCCATTCAGTTGCCCCAGGATAGCGGGAGGTAAAACAGGAGTTGGCCCACATTGCAGCCGTGCAGTCGCCATGTCCCAGACTCTGTTGTTCCCACTAGCACAATTGACCTTTGTCAAGCATCACTAATTGATCAAAATAAATCATGATTTAGCAATTTCAGCAAAATATGAAACAGTATCATCGAGAATCAACCACTCCTATTGAATATTATTCATGAATAGCCATTGTGAACCGTGGATTCACCAACATTATCAGCTATTATCACTATTGATATCTATTGATTATTAGCCATCCAGGGGTGAGAATGCCCAGCTCCTCACCCCCTTTGGCACTCCGCCCCCCCAGGACCCTCCCGGCCGTCACTTGTGCCCCATCGCCGGACTTCTTTCGCTTGGCCATGGCGGCACCATGGACACGTCGAGACTGCTGCCACAGGGGGGTGTGCAAAGCCGGCGCGCACCCCAGCAGAACCAAGCTGGTAAAAAAGCTGAGGTTGCTGATTGCTGATGACTTAGTATGATCAATTCATGTTAATCACGGTTAATAATTGCTAATAATGAATGGTTAACAATTATTGATAAGGGTCATTCATGGCCAACAATGGTTAACAATGGCTAACGATGGTGAATAACAGATAATAATAGATGATAAGAGCTGACAATAGCTGAATATGGCTGGTATAGCTAATGAATGGTTAAACGTGGCTAATTAACAGTTAATAGCCATGTTTAAGCATTAATTAAAAAGTGGCTGTTAATAATGGTTAGACATGGTTTAAAATGGCTCTTAATAGTGTCTAATAAGCAGAGCTGGTTGATCATGGCTGATGATCACACTGAATGTTGGATGACGATGACTCAGGACGATTAAGAATGATTGATCGTAGTTGCTAGTGAGCAATAGCGGTTCACAATAGTTGCTTGATAAGCTGGCTGGTGAATGACCAATGATGGTCTATAATGCTTGGTAATGAGCCAATCATGGCTTTTGAGGCATTTAGGCTAATCATGGACTAATTGTGATCAACGATGAGCTTCGGTACCTTGTTGTGCCCATGCCCATCAGTCCATCAGAGCGGGAAATGGCATTGGCTATTTTTGGTCCATGTCTCTTCAAGGGTTTACGTGCTGAAATGGTTGCGGCGCTCTATGCTGGAATGGGCGTTGCTCGAATGCACTGCGAGTATTGTGACAGCTGTGTATCGTTGTTCTGAAAAATGGATCTTTTGGTGCGAACCTTTTGGCGCATGTTCGAAGAGAAGGTCCAATTGGGACGCACATGTAGATGTGTACGTTAGTAATATTAGTATGTGTAAATGAGATTAATCGTGAAGACCGATGAGATTTTTTTCAAACATAGGGTGACACAGGCGCAAGCAACAACCAAGCAAGTATTACTACCTCATTCCCTCAAGCACGATCGCACTATACATGTACAGTATGTGAATGTGTGTGTGTGTGTGCGCGTTGAGTTTTGCAGCTCCTAAAAATTGAACAGTATCTGAACAAATCTTGCCCCTACATTTTGTGCGAATCTATTAGTTCACCTTTCTGCTGGGATGTCAACGTCCCACAAATGATGAGGAATGACCGCCTTGCATCTGTTCAAATCCCATCTGGGACTCACAGGCTGAAAGTGCATCGGATCCAGCTTTCAGCACAAAAAGAGGATAGAACTAACAAATAGGAATACAACTAACTAACAAACATGTGACATGAGTGTCAGCAAAAAGCAGCATGAACAAAATATCAGGAACAGAACAGGGGATGCCACGACTGCATAGAAGCATGTCACCAAGAAAGTCCACATAACATGACCAATGAACTGAGCGGCATGTTTTTGTTGATCGCCAACTATAAATCTCAAATATCAATAGATAGTGGCATTTTCTAATGCAATCAGCTAGAGTTGGTCATTTGCAATCTTTCTTCAGTACTTGGATAGCATAGGGTTGCTAATAAGCGACTATATCAACTAGATATTGATAGATCTATCTTGAAAGCATGATTCTAAGCGGCTGTATGCCGACCTGATAGAACACATGTCATGCAGAATAATTGGTTGGAAGCAGGATTGTAAGAAGCCAAACGTCTTGAGTCTTACTTCCCTTCGAATGAAAAGTGGGTACTGAAAGAATCGCGATTCTTCTTGATTTGGAGTACGTTACATTTTGCCTAATGTTGGTTTCTGATTAGTATCTACCTGTTGGTTTCATCTATTTTCATTACTTTAGGGGGGGTTACACTAATCAGAAACCAACATTAAAATGTTTAAGAGAAAAAAGAGCTGCACGGCTATCTGACTTTCCCCAACCTGTTGCTGCGGCACCCAGGTTTTGCAGGAGTCGAGCTATTCTCGTTGGGCCCTGATCGTTTTGATCAGTGGCACTCGGGCTCTGCGTGCTGCACAAGCGCGCTGTATGGAGCCTCAAAGGGGTGTGGCTCAAGCCACAGTAATCATAGTGGATACATTTTGACCCCTTCTCCCTGCAAAGTAGCAACAATACACTGGTTGAACCTGGTTGTGCAAGTAGTGATAATGAGATTGATGAGCGACTTTGACTGGGAAAGCACTCACAATCGACAAGAACTCAGGCTGCTGCCCAAGCCAAGAATTACTTCTCCCCATTTTCGGAGGTTGCCACACCCACTCGAATTTGACTTTTTTAAGTCAAATCCTTCGATGCGGTAACGTTGCACGACGCCAAATATACAACCTGATGACGTAAGTTCAGAGAAGAATCTGTCAATTGGCTTTCTTGTAGACAAGTTGATGCCCAACTCGGCTACTAGATTTGTTCAAACTCTCGTGAAGGTGAGGCCATGAGACTGTACGCATGCTGTGCAATGCCTACCTCTGTTGCATCACAATCTGCTCCACGGTGCAGGGCACTGCAAGGCTGACGCGCTCAGAAGCGAGGAGGAGCCACCCTGAAGGCGGCACATGGAGGACCCCCCAACTCTGACAAAGAACTCTGGCAGATCCATCCCGCGAGAAACCACATCAAACCACCCATGGAGGATTCCATCACCAGCCATGTATGACTATGATCTCTCATCCTGAACGGTAGGGTTTCACCATGTTTGACCACCGATTTTGCAGGGAACCACAGCATGGTTTGAAGTGCACCATTTCACATGACAACCCCAAGCATGTCACTGTCTTGGCTGTCACGGTAAACACAAAAAAATCCGCCCAACCGTCAAAGTGACCAAATGTTAACAGAGAAAATGACATCAACAGCCGAAGAAACCAACGAGCTGACCATAGTTGAACCCTGAACATCCCGGAAATCAGTGACTTGAAGCTTCTCTGACATTGATGTCAGCATTTCGCTTGAAAAAAAAACCGCTGCATCGCCCATTCCGCAGCAACGCCTGCGGGGCGTGAGGCCGCTGCTGGCAGCGCCACGGAAACTCTCGCTCTTCCTGAGCCGTGGCGGCGCCAAGCCCGTTGTAATGGCATGTAAAGGCCACAAACCCCAACCATACATAAATAAAAAATATAATATATACATATATAAATCTGTGTGTGTGAATTTTGGACTGTATCTACAGTAGAGTATAGGCATAGATAGGTATGTGTATATAATCAATTGTCTTTCAGCTTCTAAGAAAAAACAACTACGGGTGTGTTGACAAATATGCACCACCAATGTGGGCCCAAGGCCAATGCTTGAGGCGAGCCAGAACCAGGTAAGGAGGGGCTAGGTGCTTGGCGAGTAAACATTTGGGAATCCTCGCGGGAGCAGCCACAGGAATTGGACTTTTTAGATCATCATGAACATCAGTGTCACTTGTAAGTTCATTCATCGATAAGATTCATCAACAATGATAAGTATCAGACACTTAGTGATGCATGATGATGGTTGATAGTGGGTTGACCAATCAATAGGCGAACCGTTCCTTAGCCAAAAATTTCACCAAAATTAGCTTCGCATGGAGTAGAGGAGGTTTATTTCTGGCTGTCGAACCATTGGGTTGGAGCGCTTGGACCCACGACATCCTACCGCCCATGGGAAACAGTGAAACTCCACGGGGCTTGGCCCTCTTCAGCTATGGCACGGCCAGGGTCCATCCTAACTGAATTCGAGTGACAATGCCTTACAGATAAGTAAGCAAACGTCAGTTGCATCAAGGTGGTTTGAAACTAACAACGGTCCATATCTTGAGGATGCTTTCAGCTTTTAATTTGTTGAATCAGCTGGTTGAAACTTATTTATAATCTTCTTGATCAGCTGGTTGCTGATTGAACCCGCTGATTCATCATCTAATGATTGGAAATATGCTGAATAAGAAACTGCTTGATCAGCTGGCTCTAAGATATTCAACCAGCTGTTTGGTGAAGAATTGGATCACCGTACTTCTGCCACCGAAGCTCCCAATTCGCTCAGGCAGTGGTGAAGAATGGCAGCCAGACCTTGAATACGCTGAAGCAGCTCGCTGCCATTGGTGAGTTCGTCAGTCGCGAATGCGCCTCAACACTATTATTCTTTATAAGAATATGATACCTCTTTACTGTGTACACAAACAATGAAATGATTATATAAACTGTGTATCTATTCATGTATATATCTACATAGATACTATGACTATATCACTCATGTCCCCACATGTTTCCATTTTGTCCGACTTGAAGTACGTGATCCTCCGATCTTTTGGGCTGTAGCGTCCAACGGTTTGCCCTCTACCATGCCAATGTGATCGCAGGACGCCAGCAAGCACGCCCAAGCTCAAGACTGCCCCGCACCATCGATTTGCTTCCGCTTGCCCGTTCCTGTGCCAGGACGCCGAGGTGGAGAGCAGAAAGTCTTGTGACCTTTTTCCAACTGGTTGCACACAATTGTTCTAGCAGAACTACCAACCAACTGGACAATTCATTGCCCACCAGCTTCAGTATATGGAGTTGGCGAGTCTCTACCCTCCAACCATCTCCAACCCTTGGTCGTGACCGATGTTGACCGAATATCCGCCAAACATTCAGGGTTTTGTTTCGGCCGGCCTTGACCTGGCTTTGGTTGGCTACTAGCACCGCTTCACATCAGCATGACGAACCTGATGATTGTTGATGTTTGTTGAGGGTCTTTAAAAGAGCCATTTCTTGAAAAGAGATTGTGACTACCTTGGAAGAGCTTTGAATCTGTTCCAACTGCACCGCTCGCACGGTCAAAACCAGCGGCACGGACATCTTTCTTCGCGTATCTCTCAACACCTCTCCTGCAACTGCCTATGGCAGGGCCAGGGAACTTTGTACAAAAAGCTACGGTGATACAAAACTGGATCTGCCTCAAATAAACCTCCCTTTCTGCGAAAAATTTGTATGTGTCAGCAGTTTTTTGGGGCCCCAATGGATGCTTGTGCGCCCGTGCCCTCAACGGCTCAACCGCTTCAGATTGTGGCAGTTGACAGCTGCAACTCTGGGCCCTCCCAGTTGGTACTGAAGAACTTTATGCCATTTCGAGTTGGGGAACTATGGCTCTGAAGCTTTGACGTTGTGTAAGAATTTCATGTAGGGGGTACCATCTTCGATCGGCAAGGCTGCTTCCCACATCCTCTCAGTGCTTTGGGGCGCAGTAAGTAGCCTCATTTGCTAAGACATCCATCCAGTTTGATGCAAACCCATTTGGCACGCAGGCCGGCACACAGCCGAACCTTTGTGGAATTCGAGCTACATCCTCCCCACGCTGGTCAAACTCGTCGGCTATAATGACTACAGTTGTTTATCAAACATCAATTGCAGCATGTGTTATCCCTACTTATCTTGGCTTGTTCCTAGGATACAACCCCAGGCAATTCCAAAACACAAGCAGAACCACTGGCTAAAGCTCCTAGCTGGCTATAGCCAGGAGGGTCAAGGTCAGGAACTCAAGCCAGGCAGCACAAACGGGTATGCTAAGTTTGGTTAGCTAGTAGTTTGACAGGCCATGCGAACCTGGATTGATACAAGACCGGGGGCACTCACAAAAGCAAAAGAAACCATTGGGTTTCGCTCATCCCAAAACTGATTAGGTGAAAACTGACAACGACGGCTACATATTACATGATAGCGTTGCTGGCGCGATAATCTTGGATCATGTGCTCACCCATGTCACCAGGGTGCCACTCACAAAACATGGAGATCTTTTCGGTTTAGCCACAGCAAGTCCCAGCCATGAATTCTGACCAGCGATATCGTTTTTTTTGGGATCGCTAACCAGCAGTTGCCTCGTGTGGATGGGTTCAATTCTGCTCTCGGATTTTTTGTTGCCCATGTGCCAATAGGGATGGTGTGGCTGATCCCAGGAACAAACAATGCAGGCCTATGGGACCAACCATCACCAAGCATGCAGATCTTTGGAGGACTCCCACCGGGCAACTGCTGATCATTGCTCTATGCTGCCTCCTTGGGAGTTCGACTGATCAGTTCTTCCTGAAAAAGTCTGTGCATGGTACCTGCAGCCATCGGGACCTCTGGGACCACTGGGCTGTGGCACCTGTGGCAACCTGTAGGGAAAGCACCATCCCCGAAGAAATCCACCCCATCACTACGGCCAACCAGCAAAGAACCACCGAAGATTCCTAGGCCCAACTCACTGTCGGGAGATCGGCTGGGATCCAGGTCTTCTTCTGAGTTTATGGGGTAGATGATCAGCAATAAAGAGATGCTGGTAGGTGGAAATTCTTGATTGTCCAAGCCAAAAGGAGTATCCGAAGGTGATTAGGTCGCGAATGGTCATCAATTAAGGGTTCAAGGTGTGTTGTAGAATTTCGAATTGATTGTAGTTAGGAATGATCTCAGCCAGCTGACGAATCATGATATAACGGTCGGTAATGACAACTACCTAGGTATCACATGCAGGATGATGTCTGTAGATTTGCACTATGTACTGTCAAGGCCTTCCTTGCGTCTCGAGGATTTCTTGTGTCCACTGCGGCTGGAGTCAAAAAGCTTTACATAACAATTTGGGATCGAGCAGTGCTCACCTAGCAAAATGCTAGCTTACCCGCCGACTATGACTGGCTCCATGAGTCAAGCACTGTAGCCAAACCCACGACGACATCTTTGCAAATGACAAACTGTCCAGCTAGGGTATTGACCGCACTTGAGCGAAAATCCAAACCCTCTGAACTCCAACAATTTCCGGCTCGTCAACCTGGATTTTCGTTCACACAGGAGGCACATGTGAACGGTTAAGTAGGTCAATGACCTTCAATGACCTTGAATGCCACCCAACACCAACCACCAACCAGATCCCACCCCTCTAACCAGCACCCCACAATGGCCCCACCAGTCGCCATGGCTGCTGGGCAAGCCCGACGCACCAGGTTCGGGGGCTCCACATCTTCTCGGCTCATCCTCAGCCGGGCCCCAAAGGTTCATCAGGTCACTGATGCATTAAGTGCTCAATTAGAGATCTCCAGTTGAGATAAATAACCACTGGATTTATCTACTACTTGGAAGATACTTGACTTTCTTGACCACTAATGGAAATAGTTGTCAAGTATCTTCAGTGCTCAACTACATGTCCAAATCCTACAAAGTGCTTACTGCAAGTATTCTGCTGGGTTCTTAAGCTATTCTTAAGTCTAAGTGCCTAGGTGTGGAGGATCCTGTTGGTGTAGCCTCAAGTGCGCTCAAAATACCTGAAGTCCTTAAGTCTAGATGTGGAAATATGGATCGAAGTGTGCGTCTTTGGACGGCATGTCATCAAGTGGCGTCCTCAAAGCCATGAGTCACACACACATTCCATGTGTGCAAATAAATTTGGGTCCAATCAAGAAGTATTGGATAATCACAAATGGAATGTGATCATAGCTAATGATAAATTATAGCCCATGATCATTAGCTATTGATAAATCATCAACGGATGACATGGAAAACCAAAAGCTCCAATCATTTGCAGTGGAGAGGTGTCCGAAGCCTGTGACAAATGGGTGCTGGTTGGTTGCCAGGAAACCAGGCCGTTCAGCCTGCCAAATTGAGAATCGTCAAAGGTTGGTTCACCAAAAAAAACATTTAGAAATGGCTGATAGATGCTGGCACAACCACGCGCAGGAACATACAGGAAGCCAATAACATTCAGAACCTCCCATTCATTCTCTCTCGCTGTCTGTGTCTCTCTCTCTCTCTCTTTAGCTATGTCCGCGATCTGCCTTTCTCCCTGTCCTTCGCTCAACGTGACCCTGTATATTTTCCCATGCCCAGTGTTAACAATTTGGCTAGTCAGAAAGCTATCACATGTTCAGGTCTATCGCAAATGAGTTGGCTTCTCAAGGCCTCCCTGCCTTTCACAAGGAGCTCCAACAAAGCAACGAGAAATCATGAGCAATTGTTCATTGAAACTCCAGCTAGCAACCAAAACCAAATGACGCAGCCTTTCGACCCAATGTTGGCACCTCACTAAACCTTTATTCAACTCCGTATCTATAGCATAACAATATATGTTTACATATTTTCCTCAAGTGCTGTTGAATTGGGCTCGTCTCAGCTGGGCTAACTGGAACTGAATGATGGGCAGCAAGTCACCAAGAGTATGCCAACTCTTGTGCCAATTAGTTACTTCAAACATCGGAAGGCAAGTCGCAAGCTCTCCGCAAAAGAAGGAAATACTCAACAAAATTCAACACCTTGAGACTTCTTGAAAAGTGCTGAATTCAGAATCTAGAAATGTCTAGAACATCCATGATGGTCACTCGGTCCCAGTGCAGAAACGACTATGTATGGAGTCAACCTGGTTTAAGGGAGCAATCAAAATCCCATGATATTTCAATGGGTAAGCACCTCGCAACGAAAACTTCCGACATTCAAGAGTGACTGGTTTCTCCGAAACCATGTTCGGATCGGCTGGCTGACACTGTCTACAAGACTATACTTTTCTTTGGCACTTAAGGCTAATATGTATATGCATGTGCGAATATGTGCGCAAGTACTTGGGAATAGTTTCAACATGTTTCAACCATGTCTACATTCAAGCGAGAGCTACGGTCACTTACACGACTGAATCACTTCCAAAGGCATTAATGCATTGATGTGAAATCATGTTTGACATTTTTTAGGGAAATATTTTTTTTGCATAAGCAAAGTACATCAATACTCAACGTTAAATCCATGTAACCACAAAAACCAAACACATCACTTTTCACAGCCAACGCCTCAACATCAATGCACATAAACGTTACATCAACGCCTCAACTCCTGTGTCGCCTTGCTATGCCTTGCTGCCCCAGAGTCCGAATGAACTCCAACTCCTGACTTCGAATCACGGACTTCACGCGGGAATCCTCGCTGGGCGGCTTGGCCGAATGTTCAAACCTCGCAAGATGCCAGCGGTGCAGGCCCCCGTCCAGGCCCCGTGCAGGCCCCCGTGCAGGCCCCCGTGGTGACGGCAACAACGGGCCAAGGATGATGTCATGATTGAAGGCATTTCTACTCTCGTTAGATTCATGTCACTCGATTTTCGCATTTCAAGCCTTATTGAAACATCATTTTCACTCTTTGCCTTTCAACATATTTCAACCCTTTTCAGAAGTATAAGATCTACGGTAAGATTTGTCAGGAGAAAGCTGCATCAAGTCACATGAAGTATCAGATGAAACTATAATGAGATACAGTTCTATTACACATGACAGTTGCATATCGGGCCGTAGTGCCAGGAACAAACATGGTAGCCCTTCGTGAGACATGCCCCACTACTTGGGCTTCGCCGCCAGCCTGGGTTGACACTTCGAACAGTGGCTGCTGTCTGAATACCATGGGTAGCTACAGTCCTTGACAATCACAACATATAATAAGTCCAACTGTCACAAGTCCAATTCTAGTTCTAGTCAGCATCAATTGCTGGGTACCCATCAATCATGAACTATAATTCAACCACAATTGCTAGGCACTTATCAATCATTCGTACAATCAATCACAATGGTTCCTACCAATCACTATTATCACTCAAAATCACTTGGTAGGTACCCGGGGTGTCCGGGGATGTTCCGAACATTGTTGACCAGGCCCGGACTGCTGTTTGATCAATATATTCACTTTCATTCGTGTCCCCATGCTGGTGATATAGGGGTTTCTCAAAATAGGGGTACCCCTAAATCATCCATTGCTAGTCGTTTATAGTAATGAACCAACCATTTTTGGGGGTCCCTGGGAGAAATCACCATCCAGCTATTACCCATGCCAAGTCATACCTCGTCCAAGTAAAAGGGGCCGAAAGTGGTTGGTCACATCTGCTCGTTGATCGCCCATTGACATGCTCAAATATTGACGTGGTTCACCAATGTTGGCCATGGCTCATGCAAAAAGGCTGAGCCAATGATGGGGCCGATGCCCATGGCGAGGCCATCATGTTCTAGTCAGGTGACGTTCAACCCACCTGGCATCCCACGAGTAGTTCAACCAGCTCCGGTGACAAGCAACAGATGTGAATCAGAAACTTGATCAAAACTAGCGGCTTTAAAAATCAATAGTTCAACAATACCACTAGAAAATTATATTGATTTATTGTTGATCAAAATCTAGTGATTGATTTAAAAATTATAGTAACCAATCACTTGATCAACAATAAATCAATACCACGAGGTGGTGGCTTTAAAACGCCACGGTTCAATGATTTGAAAGCACTAGGACTGACCACCGGGCCGGCCGTGAGTTTCGCATACCAAGGACTGCAACCAACCACCGGCAAGGCACAAGGCTGCCGCGATCTCTTTGACTTTGCTTCTTCGTGCCATTTCCCCAAAGGTAGACCTACACGAAGAGTAGGGAATCTACAGCACCAAATCGCGGTTTCTGGAAATGGGGGACCTCCAAAAATGGCTGGTTTGTTGCCAAAAAATGATTGATATGGGGTGATTTGGGGGGGGTCCCTCTTTTGAGAAGCCACCAAACGAGTACGAGGAAATTCCACTGAGCAGATAGGACATTTTTTTCTGACTGGAAAAGTCCAGCATTACAATAGTACAATGATAATGGCTGATAGGACTGTCCAATCAGATCGTCGATCATGACTCGACGAAAATAAGGATTTACATCTACTTTAATCAGTGCGGAAATGAGCCAAAAAAAAAGCTCGACCAGATTCAGAGACTTTGGATTCCTCTGATCCTATAGGATTCATCTATAATCAATGGATATCCTAGTGATTCATCATGATTCATCATGAGGATTCATCATGGCTCATCAAGCAAGAAGAATCATCTAGTTCATCCACTACCGGTAGATCCATTTTAACAAACCACCCCCAGTTTCCCTGTCAATAGCTTCGGCTTTATCCCAAATAGCCTGCTGCTTTGTTGAATTCCGATCCAACATGAAACCTATAAATCCTACAAAACATGTATACAATAAATCCATTTCTACATGTGTGTATGTATTTGTTGATACTATGCCGGTTGGTGGTTTCAACCCCTATGAAAAGTATTAGTCATCCAATCATTTGTTGGGGATTACTAGGAAAAATAATAAATGCTTAAAACCACAACCAACCATTCGTTCATGATTACAAGTGGGAAAAGTAATTAATTTCAAAACGCCAACCGTTATTATCCCATATTGTCCCCATCAACTATTATCAACCCATATTGATCATGGTTAAAACCACCAACCAAATGGTTATTAACTATGTTTCACCCTTACTAATCATGATTAAAACTACCCACCAACCAGATATACTGCTTGGTGCTTTCAACCCCTATGAAAAATATTAGTCAACCAGCTATGTGTTGACAACTATATAATAGGGAAAATGGAAATGTCAATGAAACCACCAACCAGATATTATACAGCAGTGGGTCAAAACCCCGTACCCCTGGTCCCCCACCATTAACCATTGTTTTCCCTTTTACTGTTGGTGGAAATCCCCCATAATTGGTTGGTTAATATTGACCCATAGCCATACATCCTACCAAATCATCTTCCAACTTTCCTCGCCTGATCAACTCCTCCGCTTCCTCCACGGATTTGGGCATCTGCGAGGCATGCAGCATGGACGGAACCTGCACGCGACAGTGGTTACGGGGCCGGGGCCCAGGGTGAAGGACATGGCCCGTGGTGAAATGATGGTTAGATGATGGTTGAATCATAGTGAAATATGGCGAAATGATGGGTAAATGGTGGTGAAATAATGGCTGTTGATGGCTGATGCTGCTCCAAGAAAGGTTCTTGATGCTGGCAGCAAGTCTAGGAGTAACCACCAGCAACCACCAAGAATTCCAGTGTTGGGAATAGTGAGTCATGTCATGTCGTCAATCATGGTTCATCGTTTTTGATGAATGCTGGCGATGGATAATTAACGGCTTAGTGTCAATACCAAGCACCCTAGGGTGAACATCCCAATGAGGACTGTTCACGTCAAAGCTTTAGGAATCGCTGAGCTGTTGAGGCATGGCCAGGACCTCATAGTCATGCGGTGCTGTTGATCTGCATGTTTCATCATATTTCTGCGATTCAATTCAAAACAGGGTAGATTTCCCAAACAAAATACAAACTGCATGAAACATCCCGATTCAATTGCTGACATTGCTCTTGGATTGCTGAAGAAGTGGACGCGGACAGTAATTGAACGGTACTGCTTTTTGTGCGCTGTTTTTAGCTGAGGCAGTTCCATGGTCGAGTTCTAAAAGGACAAGGTGTTCTCAGTATCGTTGTGTTCATCTCATCTGCTGGGGAGCCGCATCATGCGGCAGCATCCAGGCACATTGGCCCGCCCCTGCTGGAATGGTGCTTCGGTCTGCCTCATGGCAAGACATAAGCTTTGGCCGGCGAGTGGGACTTTGCGTCCATGCCCATTTTTTCGGTCTCTTCATCAATGCGAAGGCCGCCGCACCACTTGATCAAGGTGAAGGTCACAGTTGAACTAATGCCTGACCAAGTAATGATACCAATGATCATCAGGATGTTGGCCCCGATCACTGTGCCATTGTTCCCGTGGCCGGAGTTTGTCCATCCTGAGCCTCCATGCCAGTGATTGAAATCATTTCCCCAGTCGAAGAGAGCTGCAGCCAAAACGCCCCAAACACCACAGGCGCCGTGCACGGGGCTGGCATCTACTGGGTCGTCAATCTTCAGCTTCTGGAGGAGCATGGATGCAGCTTGGTAAACAATCGCCCCAACCAAGCCGATGGTAAAGGCCGCTCCAGCTTCAACGTTGCCACAGCCTGCAGTGATGGAGACCAAACCCGCGAGGATGCCATTGCACAAGCCAGGAACGTCGTACTTGTGGATAATGAAATAGCGCAGGATGAAGACTGTGATTCCACCTGTGGCGGCGGACAGTGTGGTGTTCATAGCCACCTGCGCTGCCAATGCGCCGGTGTCCTTATCGTGCAGTCCCAAAGTAGAGCCGGGGTTGAAGCCGTACCAGCCGAACCAAAGTGCAAAGGTACCCAGCACAACCATTGGCAAGTGGTGGCAATCGAAAGCCTCTGGAACCTCAAAGCGGTCCTTGCGAGGTCCCAACACAATGGTGCCCGCCAGGCCAGCCACTCCACCTGCAGACAGGTTTGGGATGGTTTGGGAACCGAACTGAGAACCGACCCGCTGACTCAAGGAAATCCACGAGCACCGTGTGGAAATTGGAACTCGCCGGTTCAAAAATGGAAATCAAATTGTCTGGAGCCGGCAATGAACTGGTCATAATTACCAAACAATGCTTTTACCACTTTAGAGCCAATCCCGGTAAACAATGCCAGCACGACATGAAACGATCATGAAACAATTCCTGGCAACCGAAGCTAAACCGTCCTCACTCATCCCAGCCCTGCACCTGTGAGGTGCACAATTCCGCTGCCTGCAAAGTCCATGACACCGGTGTCGAACATGGTATATCCCCAACCTCCACCCCAAGTGGGGGCGACCACCAAAGGATAGATCAAGCTCGTCATCACGAATGCGAAAAAGCCAAAGGCTGGTGCCTTCACACGCTCTGCCACAGCTCCACTCACAATGGTTGCTGCTGCTGTGCAAAATGCCCACTGAAAGAACCAGCTTAGCATAGTGCTTTGGCAGCCATCCGCAGTGCATGATGCAACAGGCGTAATGTTTCCGGTCACTGGATCGCGGGAGTAAAATCCTTCTCCTGCCCACCCATCAGTGCCCCACATCTGGGTGCCAACCTTGCTGCCATATGCCAGGCCCCAGCCAACGAGCCACCATCCAATTGTGCCCACGCAAACATTCACCAGATTCTTCATCAACACGTTGGAGGCGTTCTTTGTGCGGCAGCTTCCTGTCTCCAACATAGAGAAGCCAGCGTGCATGAACATCACCAACGCACCACACAAGCAAAGCCACATAGAGTCCATTGCGCCATTCAAAGAGTAGGTCTGAGGGAGCAAAGCATTCAATTGCGCGGCAGCATCATCCACTAGCACGTGCGTCTGCAAGCGGCGCTCCTCTTCTTTGTCCAAATCGGCCAACTCTTTCAAGCGCCGCGTTTGCTTGTTGATCTGGTCTCGCTGCTCATGGAGCTTCACTCGGAGGGCCTGTCATGGGAGCGTGGGGGGCTGTGGTGAAAGAGGGGCTATGATGCTCTAATCCGAAAGGAGGGATAGCCATCATATGCCACGCTGAAGAAATAGAATGGAATATGGTTTCTATCGAAGTCATTCAGCCAGAGTTTGATGGGTTCCGGGTTTGGGGGCGGAGGGATTGGAGGGTGCCTGTTTAGGTTTTGTATTCCTGGTGCGATGCTTCCTGGACGATCGGAAAGGCAAATGGGGCTTACAGTATCCATGCTCATAAATTGGCGGTCAAATCCTGTAATTAAACAAGTCTCTCACGGCTGGCCCTACCCTGCCATGAGCCTGAATTTCGGCCTGAAGGTCCTGGCCACGAACCTAAAAATTGCCTGCTTGATTTGGATAAGGGTTGGAAAACCCTTTCATGACTTTACTTCAGATGACCCCCACCCTGGCAATTCATCTGACATTCCTTCTGGCCATCTATCTGAAATTCCATTGGGATTAATCTGTCAAACATGTGAAATTTCAGTTGGAACCCTACAAGACATCCAATCTCATCCCATCTGTCCTAGTACCTGGCATCCTAAGCGGCCATATGATCTGGCATTCCATCTGGCACTCTATCTGGTGTCCATCTGGCATTCTATCTAGCATGTATCTGGCATTCATTCAGCCGTCTATAACCCTGGAATCATACCTGACATTCGATCTTGCATTCTTCACGGCATTCCATCCGGCTCTTGAGGTATTTTCTGCCGCTACTTATGGTGCTTATGCATGCTTATGCATGCTCATGCATGCTTATGCTGCATTCTATTTGGCTTTTTTTCGGGCACTTCATCTAGCATTCTATCTGACATTCTAGCCGGCGTTCTATTTTTCACTTGGGCATGGCGCTCCGTCCGGCATGCATTCTCACAAAAACGCTGGCATTCAATGCCTGGCTCTCTATCTGGCAATCTATCCACATTCTATCTCCCATGCCACACTGTGTCTGGCATTCTATCTGACATGTTATCGGGTTCCTATCTGTCAAAATTGTGGCGCTATTTCTTGCATATATCCTGGCACTTCGTCTGGGAAAAAAAGGGAAAAAAGAGATACAATGAGATCGTGTCTGGGCCCGGCATGTCTTGCCGTTGCATCCAGGATTAGCAAAACTGTCCGTGCACTGTATGTCTGGCCTTCGCTGTGTCTTGTGTGTGTGGCCTGTCCTTCCACATGCGCTAGCCAACGCAACTAGACTTTAGAGACCCTCACCTGACAGCGGAAGAAAAAGAGTCACAAATGACCATCGATTAAGACAATGCTGACGCCTGATCAAGATCTACCACATTTTTTTCACGCTTATCCAGGCTTTGATGTGGCCTTATCCCACAAATGCCATGTAAGGACTGTTAATCTCATTAGGATCCTTGTGAACAATCCTCACGGCCGGCCCTACCCTGCCATGAGCCTGAATTTCGGCCTGAAGGTCCTGGCCACGAACCACGGCAAAGGGCAAGAACAGCGCAAGAATACGTTTGAGGTAAACCATCGCGCTGATTCGTCCCTTTTGCTCAGTATAACTTGAGCCAGTGCAACTTATGTGGACAGGCATGACTGAAAGCTGCATCAAGCTACAACATCTTGAACGTCTAGACAAGCAAGACTAGATAGCAATCACGTCTCAATCAAACATGCAAAGACCATCAAAGACCACTCAAATCGAATTGGTTCAGCACTGGGTCTAAAGTAGAGACCTAGACTTCCGACATCCGAACATGTCTTCGAAGGCTGGATTGTCTCGTTTGTTTCCCGGCTGTTCAGCCGGTGCAGCAGGTAGGATGGTTCACTCAGTGATTCGACATGTATCAGGCCTTGAGTGGTTTTGATCGATAACCCCCAAAAAGTAATGAAAATTGGCCAATGCCACAATAAGTAGCACTACCCATAGGTATATGCCCGGAAATGATCGGAAATGTGTGTGTGTGTGTGCACGCTTGTGTGTCGAGAACCGTGTCCAAGCTTTTTTACCGGCAGTTTCTTGGTCGACAAGGGCAGTTCAATGGTCTCGCTGCACAAGGAAAAGCTGTGAGACTTACAAGGTGTTCTCAGCATCGTCGTGGTCATCTCATCATGAGTAGCAGTATGCGCAGTATGCGGCAATGACCAGGCACATTGGCCCGCCCCTGCTGGAATGGTGCTTCGGTCTGCCTCATGGCAAGACATAAGCTTTGGCTGGGGAGTGGGACTTTGCGTCCATGCCCATTTTTTCGGTCTCTTCATCAATGCGAAGGCCGCCGCACCACTTGATCAAGGTGAAGGTCACAGTTGAACTAATGCCTGACCAAGTAATGATACCAATGATCATCAGGATGTTGGCCCCGATCACTGTGCCATTGTTCCCGTGGCCGGAGTTTGTCCATCCTGAGCCTCCATGCCAGTGATTGAAATCATTTCCCCAGTCGAAGAGAGCTGCAGCCAAAACGCCCCAAACACCACAGGCGCCGTGCACGGGGCTGGCATCTACTGGGTCGTCAATCTTCAGCTTCTGGAGGAGCATGGATGCAGCTTGGTAAACAATCGCCCCAACCAAGCCGATGGTAAAGGCCGCTCCAAC
>VSDK01026659.1:152125-166064 GCA_009767595.1 Symbiodinium kawagutii
GCCATTCCGAGCAATCTAAAAATCCCGCGTCAGGGTCAAAAGCAGTGCAAAAAACATTGTGCCAGATCAATCCAGCAACGACCACCTTTCCCTCTAGTTGGGTGATGGTTTACTACTTCCATTTTCTGCCAAAAACACGGCCGAAAATGCAGGGTGCCGAACCAGTTGATTTCCCAGCGATGCAGTCCGGCTGCGGTGGTTCTTCACCAGTCGCGTCATACTGAGACTGCTCACTTCATGTGGTCCTACCCGCAGAGTGATGGAGTCATATTGCTTCAGCCTCTTGAAGGTCTTATGGAACTGCATCACCAAGCCTGGGCTAGCGCGGCACCCGCCCGAACAGGTGGGGTGGGTGTGGGTGATCCTATGGGGCACCAGGTGGATGCCAGAGACCCGAACAGGTGGGTTCTATGGGTGTGGCTGATCCTGTGGGGCACCAGGTGGATGCACCTGGAGTTGGCCAAGCCATGCTGGTTCTGTTGCGGTGCGGTGTCATGCTTCCCTTCCACCGTTCAAAACTGAGAACTTCGAGCACCCCAAATCCAGATTGCCCCGGGGGTATGTGATAAGAAATGGAAGCAGTGGGCTGGGTGGCATGTTGCAATGCCACCGGCTTGGCACCCTTTATATCCGAAAAGGTGTAGCAATAGGAACGAAAGCTTGCCCCAAACCAATCTGGTCTTCTTGTGTCTTCATGTCCAGTCATTTCCATACATGTTCATTCATTTCAAACTATTTCAGAAATGTTTTCCTTGGAAAGCTCTGCCTCCAGTGATAGCGGAGTGATATCATGCGCAACCAGCGCTCTGCTGTGGCGTTCGGTACAGCCGCCCAGTCACGTGGAGTGATCTTCATGTCCTGACCGTGCCAGTCATGGGGGGGCCTGGATCTGCGCCTGCCTCTTGCAGGGTGCACATGGAAAATAGCAACGATACCCTCTGGTAAAGTAACCTGGCAATGGAAAATCCACTATTTCTTGATGGTTTCCCAGGGTTTCACATTGAAATAAGGTGAAAATCATAGCCGAGTTAGTTTACCAAAGGGTAACCACAATGAAGAATGAGATCCATATGAATGAACCCCCTATCTTGGTGCAGCGATGGGCCGCCAGCAAAACTAGGGCTGGAACCCATCAAACCATTCAACCAGTACTGGACCACCATCCATCCATCAACCAACCCAACCATTCATCCACCAGTACCGAACCACCATTGAACCCACCGGCGTTTGTTCGGCCGCCTGTAGAAGCTCCACCACCTCCGTGGCAGGCTCCGGCGGTTTGGAACTGGAGAACTTCCTCGTTGTTGCGCGAGGAAATGGCTGGGTGATGGGGATGGCGATGCTGAAATGGTGGCAAAGTGGTGGTCCAAATTGTGAAATGGTGGCTAAGTGGTGGTCGAAATGGTGGAAAAACCGTGGAAATGGTGGTGGAGTGGTGGTCAAATCGTGGTAAAATCATGTTTTCTTGTCTTGGGGTTCATAAAATGTGGCTGGTCGCGCCTGATTCATTCATGGTGGCTGAGTATGGTTGAAGGCTGGTGGTGTTTTAGTGATGGTAAGTTCATGGAGATTTCATGAGCTATGATGATGCTGAATGGTGGTTGTCAGTTCAGGCCTGATTGCAGATGGCTCCCCCATAAAAGATCACCCTGAAATTGTCCTTGGCTAATCAGTGTTAGTTGGTAGTTGGCGATGGTTTGAGGTCATTCATCATGATTGACAATAGCCAATATATCATGGTCAGGAATGCTTAACGATGGTCAATGACGGCTAGGTGCTGATGGCACCAGCTAGTTCTGAAGCGGGATCACGAATCTGCGCAGTGAAGACCCCACCACTAAGCAGCATCTCTTCTTTTGTGAGCAGAATCCCGCTCCCTGAAACGTGTGTGCCGCCCATGTTTGGCAATGTAATTATGTTTTTATCCATGCCCTTGTGATTTTTCCACTGAGCGATGCCAAAGAAGTATTCTTCTAGGTTTGGGGGCACGACGATCAACTGTCCAAAACATTCAAAAAACAATGAGTCTGTTTGGCGGTTCAAACCCCTCTTAACAGTACAAGTCAACCAGGCAACCATTTCACTTCTTGAACCATCTAAAACCGCCAACCAGAAATCCAAACCTTTAAAGAACCATCAGAACAATCTGGAAACCGTCATACTAGTCGCCATATTTTGACATGGCTTTCAGAATGATTTTACACAACAATTGAAGCGCTCCTTGCTGCCCCTGGAATTGCTACCACCATCCCCTCAAGGAGTTCATGGCCAAATGACCCCAGGCAGGAACGAACGCCCACCAAAACTTTACTGGCTGCGGCCAAAAGCGCCTCAGAAGCCGCCAAACTCGGCGCAACGAAGGCTCCCAATCCGTGGTTTAATCTCAAGGGGGGACACGTCCGAAAATGCTGGCTTTGAGGGAAACCCAGGACTAAAAATGTTGCCAGGAATCCGCAAGATCGGTGAAGGTCGATCACATGTCACTCATTCCATCTAGGGTTGCCGGTGGGTTGGGGTACCAGGAATCCAAACATTCACGCACCTGGCGGTTTCAGAACGTTGCCTGGTTCCTACCCGAATCAAGGGGTCATCCCACCACACCAGTGGGTCATTTTTTCCGCTTGGATGCTTGGGCAACAAGCAACAAAACCAACCATCTCTGAACCAATGTGGAGCTGCGACTTTTGAGCCAAGGAACGCCTTCTTCTTCATCGGCCGGATTTCGTTTGCTCTTTCCCATGGCTCCAGCCACTGATGAGCCGAACTACTGGTCCCTGCTCAACACGCCACGACTCTCAACGTGCCATGAGCAGGGACAAAGGACGCCCCCCTGCGCCTGTCATGCAAACTTGAGCCAAGTCAGCGCGCATGACAACAGCGCAGAGTGGCTGAATCCGAAAGTGAATGCAACCAGATTGTGTGTTCCAAACGTGGATCTCCAAACCGCCATTCCGTAAGCCACAAGGAAGTCAAACGGCCACCCATTCAGGATCCGTCTTTCAGCATTTAGATTTGCAGGGTATAGTATTCACTTATTCACTATCAGTTCTGCCGTGCTATGAGTCATTGGCGAATCCATTACCCAACCGTTTGGCTTCTACAATATGTTTAAATTCGTGTTGAACCATGTTGAACCTACTCTGAACCTTTGATTCAGCCAGAGTTGAATCCATGTCAGCTAGATCACTTGCGGAGCAGCAACATGGGCATGCCTCGCGGTGGCTTCATGAAGCTCACCTGCATCGAGGTACCACTTTGGGCGATCTGAAGAGGTTGAAAGCAACACCTTGAATCAAATGGGACACTAGAAGTTGATCATGGCTAATGAATGCTAATGATTAAACCGATGGATGATGAGATCGGAGGGATACTTGTAGGCTTACAAAGGGTGACATGGTTTCCTTGTCTCGCTTCCCAAGGGGAGGATAGTCATCACGAGCGCTTCCCCGGGCGGCTTCAATGGCTTTCTGGATCAATCCTTCTACATGCTTCACTCACGCCAGCATATGTTGACCTGCTACATGCTGACACAAAAATCAATATGATCCAATGATCGAATTATATGATTGATGCATTTAGCTATAGTCACAAATGGTAACAGCAGTAGTAATGGTTGAAATATGTTGACATGACTGCAATGACATTCATCTTCAGAACTCATGGTCATCATCACCACATGGCTGACCAATCCCTAAGGCCGACCCTCAATCCCCAGGGCACGAGTTTGTGGCTCGTGCAAAATGTTGCGAGCTCGACAATTATTGAAGGCGCAGCTAGGATGTACAGCCAACAAGAAGAACAAGAACGACAACAAGAACATGAAATAAACATCCTGAATTAGATGTGTTTAGAGAGTTTTTAGAGGTCTGTTTGGAAATTGTCAACTGATTCATGTAAAAAAACCAGAAGCAGCAAGCCAAGACCGATAGTGACAATCGAGTGGATAAACATTTCTGGGAATCCGGTCCCAGGGATGAGTTCTACAAGTCTACCCATTCACCCAAGGGTTCAACTATCTCTCCCTCTCTCTCTCTCTCCCTCTCTCTCCATTGCCATCCAGTACAATTACTCTCATTTCATCGATGTCTGGGTTAAAGTAAATTTGGTGCCGGAGGCATGTCCATTCCATATATAACATATATTCTATATATATATATATATCTTTCACACATATTTTCCGTGGTTCCTCGGATTGGTCCAAGCAATCGTCCGCCGTGTCTGGCAGCCGCAAATTGCAAGAGCTCTCTGCTACTTTGTACATCGTTTCCCCAGAGAGTGGCTTATGTTTTGCAGTTTCTCAAAATAGGGGTACCCAAAAATGGTTGTTTTAGAACTATACATGCTTGATAAAGGATGATTTGGGGGGTCCCCTATTTTGAGAAACACCCATTTTTTCCCATTGACATCAAAGATCAAGGCAAACCTGATCGCCACAAGGTACGAATGCTGGATCTTTCGTCTTCATCAGTACCCAAAACGACAGAGGCAACTAGCGATATATCTATATATATATATACAGTATATATACATATGTACAAAGAAGTGCCCAACAATTCCAAGAATGCATCCAAAGAATCTGGTCACAAATGATATCAAATGATTGCCTTTGGGGAATGCTTGGTGCTACCATCGGACCCATCGCTGACAAGGTTTAACCGTCAGTTTAACCACTATTAAATTAAATCACTATTGAACCATCATTCACTTGCACTATCCAATCTGGTGCAACATGTTTCAGGACAGGCCCAGCGATGCCGAGCCACAGAAAAACAGAGCTCCTGTTCGAACGAGGTATCTCTGAAAATCCTCAGCTGGATCCCAGGGAGACAACCCTGCACGACAGTGTGATTTGCGCACATGCTCCTATCTTGTTTGACACATGTCAATGTGTTGCTAATAACAAGATTGAGTAATCACATATTGAGTGAATAATGAAGCTTACTAATACCAAAGCTATGCGTCTTGTTTATATTTTGCTAATATTGAGTGATCACCACCTATCCACAGCAAAATTGAATGCCATGGGGGCTGCTTTATTCACAGCCTTTCTCCCGTTGATATCAGCGTAGTATAGCATAGCCATGCCCACCAGAAGTATCCAGTTGTAACAAGGCACCAGCCCTGGGCTTTCTTGCCGCTCAAAAATCAAGGGCTGTGGCTGCAGTCATGGGATGCTTCAAGCTGAAGATGATCATGTTTGTGCTCCCCTTCCTTGGGGTTCTAAGTTGTAAGGGCTTCACATTGCAGCTGAAACAACTGCAGCTCCATATCCCAAACACCTCGCACTTTTTGCCTGCTCAACGGCTCAAGCTTGACTATCTGCAACAGCTCCAGCGTCTCCACATTCCCCTTTCTCTCTCTCTATCGCCACATTCCCCTTGGTCCTTACAGTTTTCTCTCGTGATCTGCATGCATGCGCAGGACTGGCAGGAGGCATATGGAAGATCTATGCATATCCCATAAATTTCAAAACCGATTTGACTTCCAAAATTCAGCAGTTCTGTCAACCAATGGCTGCATGTTTGCAAAAAGTCCGCTATGCTACTGGGGACGCAGGTCTTCCACTGTTGGGCACATAGCTGGTTTCCTGATGGCATTCCAGGTACTGGAAGCGAATTCACGCAGCAGTGAGACATCAGTATTCACTTCCCTGCCCACACCCATTCCCAGTTCACAAATGATTGAAAGATACATGGATGTCCCCAAGTTTAACTTGTGACAACCTCTCACCTTATCCACTTCCTTTCGCGGGAGCGGCTGGCCACTCAATCCGAACACTGCTGTGTTGGCAGCGAAGCTCTAGCTTTGAAAGGCACGGCGGCTGTCACCACAACATCACTCATGGCAGACTGCTACCAGCCGAATTGGGTGCTGGATCGAAATGCTTGGCTCATCTTGGCTCCCTAGATCTTCGTGGGTGAAAAAAAGTGCGAACAGTTTATCACTGTTACCTGGAAATGAAGCATCTCCGAGGTGTCACCTTTGTAGCTAGGATCCTTCACAATGACTGGTGGGTAGAGGCTGCGGCAGTGGTTGCTTGGCAAGATCTCACTGGTATCACCCCAATGTGTTGATCATGGTTCTTTGCTGGTGGCAACCCGTCACTAATGATGAGCCCAGAAACTTGGGCGGACATTAGCCAGTTGAGTACCCCTGATAATCTAGAGTGCCATGGGAGAAATATCTTGTAGAAGGCTGACCTTGCAAATGATGATTCATTCCAGGGCTCTCCCCAACCACCATCGAAAACACTGTTCAGCCTCCGCTTTTTAGCCGTGGCAGCTGTAGGGTGATGCTACCTCTGCGCCTGCATCTCGCCATATTATGTGTACACCTACGTACGTATGTGAGCATTGTGAATCTGAATATCTAGGATTAGCCTGTTATAGGAATACCTATCAGCCACTGAGTAGCGTAGAAAGGAAAAGCTGCTTGCACATGGCTCGAAAGATTATGCAATATGTTGATTGAAAGGTATCCGAATGCATGATCATGCACCTGCAAAAACGTACCTACTTTCAAAGGCGCAACAAATCTATCGGGAGGCTCTTGTGCCATAAACACGAGGGTATCCTGCTCCATGGGAGAGGGGAAAAAAACACATAGTGCGCAATCCAGCATTCTGGTTCGCAAGCTTGCATTTTTCCGTTGCTACCGGTCTGGGCCCTGGACGCTTTGATTCTTGGGGGCTGTAAAGGCGCCCAAGAAACAGGCAAATCTGGCTGAAATCACGAACCATTGCCATCCATTGCCATCCATTGCCCTACTATGAACCAGTGTGGTCGGCATCTCTGATCAGCAAATGCTCTGTGTATCAAGCAGCCCCCCCCCGCCCAGGCCCAACATACCACAACAACATTGCAAGGCAGCTCTCAACGGAGAACCCTTCGTAAAAAGTGTCGCCGGCTCAGCCTCCTATCCTGGGTGGGCTGTAGGCTGTGTTGCGACCTGCACTTGGTGACCTGGTTTCGACATGTTTTGACCGTGATTAACTCGCATGAACCAGCTTATGATGCATCAATTCCGCATCGTTCACCAGCCTATGAACCAGAACGAACCTGCTCGTGAACCATCATCAACCATCATTTCACCAGCTTAAAAACAAACATTGACCTGCACATCTGCGGAAAGGGCCAAGTGGCTAATGCGAGGCAACACCTGAGGTCCTCTTCAAGGACAGGTGATGGTCCTTAGTGGCACTGCTGCCAGCTGCAACCGCGACCATTCGGACCATTCTTAGCTGATGAGTTGGAGCTATCAATGGTCTCACAGGGTCATGCCTACCAAGCCTTTCAGAACGTGATGAGGACACCCAACCCAGTCCATGTCTAGCATGTTTCCATGTGTGTGTGTGTGTATGTGATTGTGTGTGTGTGTGTGCGTGCACCTGTAGAAGCCAAAATCCAGATGTTTGTCAGCTGCTTTGGCTTTCAGCCCAAATTGTCAGTGCATCTGCGCAAACCCGAGCATATGTCTCTTCAATGATTACCTGCTGCCTCAGCGTGAGACTGTTGATCCAGAGTTTTCCAACTTAAATGATCATCTGGCAGCCCTGTGCAAGGTAGTTATACTCAGCCTTCCGCCCATGACTAAAACCCAAAGCGACCAATTCAACAAAAAAACACACCGAAACTCCAATGATCCCCCAAAAAATCTACCAAAAATTCGTCCCCAAATTTCCCATGGAGTTTTTCTCCCCTCCCCGTGGCTTGGTTCCCACCGCTCCCCCCGTTGGTTCCCACCGCTCCCCGTGGCGCCTCGCCACCGAGGCTCTGTGGCACGTCCCGCGCCAGCTCCGTTTCCCGCGCTTCGCTTTCCACCAGGCGCCGCAGAGCCGTGGCCGCTGCGGCGTTGCGGTCGCCCGAGCCACGCAGCTCCTCGAAGAAGAGCCTCCGTGGTGACCGGCTGGGTGGGCTGATGCTGGTGGTTGGTTGGTTGGTGGTTTGGTTGTTTGGTGGTTTGGTGGTTTGGTTGGTTGTTTGGTGGTTTGGTTGGTTGTTTGGTGGTTTGGTTGATGATGTTGGGTTGGTTGGACGGGTTTGTTGTGGGTTAGGTGAACTGCTGATCAGTAAGTCGCTCAGTGCGATTGTCATGGAGGTGGTATCAGCAACAACCCAATCGCAACTGCCACCACCAAGGCACTTTTGAAGCGATGCCACAGCCTTGGCTTTTCGCCTCGGTGGCAGCACATGATCAGACATGTATCTGGGCATGCTTGCGTGCCTGTGTGTGCACAATGCCGATTAGCCTGGACTGCGGAAGCAGTGGTCAACAATCAACGTGAATGGCAAGCACCAAGCAGCAGAGATATCGGCGTTCATATGCGTTCAGATCATTGAAATCAGACTAGCAAAACGGAGATCATCACCCACCCTGAGCACACACACTTCGGGGGGGGCGTTGCCTACATGTCCGGGGTAATCCAACAGGGGGACTAGGATGACTAGGTATGCGCAGTGTCCAACCATCAACGTACTGTCTATGTTAAAATCTTACATGGTCCAATGTATTAGCCACCAGGGGTGTAGAAAAAGGCATACGAAGCGAGAAACAAACGAAGAACTAATGCAGGGGACTCACAGTTCTTTCAATGAAACATGCTAACATTGACAGTGTTTCTGGACTCCCCCTGCACCCCAGCTCTGCTGCTCACCCTCTCGAACTGCAACATAAACGGAAACAAAGGGAAATGCAAAACAATGTATGTGTTTTACCAGGGGTCCTTCCCTGACATGTTTTAGGAAGGTTTGATGCTTTTAAGGTTCAGTTGGCAGCTCAGCATGAAACGTGGAAAATTCGAAACGAGTTCCCCATGCAGCAGCTGTGCCCATTTTACCTGCAGATCCAACTTTTTGACTCTTTCTCTTCAGGTTTTGCTGACAGATTGGAGCTATGTCACATGTTGGGGAACATCTGGTTGCTTGCATGCCCAATATCCGTTGCGTATGTGCCACCATGTGTGGGCTAAATCGCCATTCTCCGCCCATCCTCTTGGCCTGATCCGCTCTTCTTTGTTTATGCGTAGTTCACCTCTCCACATTTCAGTGTAGGCCTAGACATCATGTATCAAAAAAGCGCGCGCATTGATTGAAACACGGTCATTCCTGCGGTCCTCACCAGCACTCATCCCAGCTGCATATCCAAAAATATGGCCATTGAAACCACCACCAAGCCATCAGCAACCATCAGCTACATGTTGGGTTCTATGGGTGCTGGACCATGCGCGTTGCCTAGTCAACCTGCTATAGCTTCGCTGAAGTGTCGACTGTGATCTCCGGCCGAGTTTCTGCACTTTCTCTTCTCCAAGGCCTCCTGTGGCCGGCTTTCCACTCAACTCCTGGGCCAGCGTCTTGCCGTCCACAGGTGCCACCTGGTGCCGACGTGATGGGATGGTGGACCTGCTGATGGATTGGTGCCAGCGCCCCAGCATTGTTGCTTGAAGGGGGGCGGATTGAACTGGGATCATATCAGGGGATCTAAGAAAGTTGGTCACCTTTGGGGGAACCGGCCTGCACATGGAAGAACCGAGGTTTTGGGATGATTTGACTGATAAACTTCCCGCTGCATCTTCTTGCATATCTAAGCTTGAGTATTCGCTGCTCTGCTGCCATGGAAGAATGCACAATTGGGATTCTAGGGATGCAACTATTTGGACGGCACAAGCCCGATCAAGACAGGGCTTACACTTCCGCTGGTTGCAAGCTGAGTTGTGACAACCATCAACCATTCACCACACACATACACATTATATACGTACATCGAAACATTTACATATGTATGCATATGGCTATGGGTCAAAACCCCGTACCCCTGGTTCCCCTATCATTAACCATTAGTTTCCCTATAGTTTGTTGGTTATTAACCACCACTATTGGTTGGTTAATATTGACCCATAGCCATATATATCTGTGTGTGTCTCTTGCTTTTTCAATAGTGAAGGGCAACGAAGTGATGCAGATATTGTCTGGACAAACATTCTTGCCGCCAACGTATATAGCAACCTCCATAATGTTGGTTTCTGATTAGTATCTACCTGTTGGGTTCATCTATTTTCATTACTTTAGGGGGGGTTATATACACTAATCAGAATCCAACATTAACCGTGCTGATAGTTTGGACACTTGCTAAGAGGGCGGAATGATAGCCACAGTGCCCATGACAAACCAAAACACTGCCGTGACACTGACAAAGTGAAGGACCAGGGGGCCACACCCATGATCAATCATAGTGACAGCTCATAACGACAACAGAAACAATGCGCATCTACAATGGTGGATCGAGCTCACAAGTGGACCTACCAGGTCCTTGCGTACCATAGCTGATGGTTTGCCATGGAACACTGGTAGGGTCAACGAAAGCTGGGTCTGAAAAAGTACCGTTGACTACTGCTGGTATGTTCCTCGGTAGTTGTTGGCTTGTGGTTGTTCTCATCCATCGGTCTGCCCATTTAAAAAGCCTTCATTTACCACCCCTTGTGTTAATCATGTATGGTTGTCATACCCTGTTCTCACCCATTACCAATCACGATAAACAAGCGAACCAACCGCTTTTAGCCACTAGGTTAACATCATCAACATCACCATCACCATCATCATCGTCGTCATCATCATCATCGTCATCATCATCAGCAGCAGCATCATCATCATCACCATCATCATCATCACCATCATCATCATCATCGTCATCGTCAGCGTCATCGCCATCAGCGTCATCATCATCATCATCATCATCATCATCATCATCGTCATCATAATCATCAACATCAGTGCTCATCATCAACCACTTACCCATCATTAACCATGATTTGAGCATTATTCTCCATCACTACCCATCATTCACCATCAACAACAGAGTCATCATCAACCATGAATCATCAACCAATAATCCTTCACCATGTCTTACAATCATGTTGATCATCTTTCAACATGCCTGTGGGTCAAGGGGCCCCGCTACCCTAGCTTTTGACCTCCCCAAAATGACCAAAGTCCAACTGCTACCCATTTGACACAGCTCTCCATGTTGTTGGCATATCGCTTATTATTGTTGGTAATACTACTTATAATCCCCCATTCCCTATTTATATCTATTTATCAACTTCTCTTCTTCTTCTCTCCGGGCTTGGTTTGGTAAACCGCTTCAGCTATTGATCAACTTATTAACCATTCACATCCATTCACCAGCTTATTCGACCAGCCATATCTCACCATCCCAAGCTGCCACCCGCCGCCTTAAAGAGGTTCTTTGGGCCACTGGAGAAGGACGGCGGTGCCGCGCCCTCACCGGGGCCGCCTAAGTGGGGCGAAGACACCTGACTGAATCATGCTCAGCAATCAGTAATCAGTGGTTGAATGTGGTGAATGGGTGGTCCATTCACCCTAGCTTAAAAAGCTCCAGTTGGTAAAGAAAGGCTTCATATGGCTTCACCATCATGTCCCTGTGGCTGGTAGCCTTTTTTCCACACATCAGAGTGGTTGGAGTTGCTAGCGCGGAAGTGCAAATCGCACATCCACGATCGTTACGCTTGATCTGAAGAGAGCATTTCCCAAGAATGATGCATCATGTATAATCATCTTCATTGCGTTATTTCGTGATACTAGGGACGTCGTGGTTGTCATGGAATGTCATGCGTGGATCATCCTGGATAGACACACCCCAATGATTTGCAGATTCTCAATCGCCCATCGCTTCTTCACTTGCTCTGACTTCCAACAAAGGTGTGATACTTAGGGGGAACCCATTGAGAATCATTGGATCTCACCACTTTCCCTCCCAATATCGTGGCCATTTGTACTTTTTTGCGTAACGAAGTCTACCCATTGGCACTTAGTCATCTCCTCATTCTTCCTTCATCTGTGCTGTTTCTGTACACTGGGCATTCTTTCACCCATGTGTTGCAACCGGGCTCCGGGGAGAACATCAAGTAACAGCTCACCAATCAAAGCGAAGGATCTCACCAAGAACAACATCCAAGAGAAAGGGAATGATCGACCCCACACTGTGCTACATGGTTTCCAGACATCTTTCCATGTGAAAAATCCAGTGGTGCTTCCGTTCGTTCCGTGCCAGCGGCCATCAGTTCAACTTCCAGCTTGCGACACCCCAATGCTTTCACCCAACTGATTCGACGCTGAAACCAATCAGCCAAGCAAGCAATAGTAATTACATTAACTATATAGTGAATCCACCAGTCAACCAACCAACCAACCAACCAACCAACCAACCAACCAACCAACCAACCAACCAACCAACCAACCAACCAACCAACCAGTCACCCAACCAATCAACCAAGCAAACAACCAATCAAACAACCAACCAACCAACCAATCAACCAAGCAAACAACCAATCAACCAACCAGGCAAGACATCCTCCCGCCTCCTTGCAGTGGGTCGAGGCGGTGTGGTGTGCCATTGCTCCGGCGCCGGGCCAACACGCCACCAGACAGCACGGAAGACGATCTGCAGGCCTTTGCTCGGCGCTGGCGGAACATGGCAATGATGCGGTGCATCATGGTTAGCCAATGATGCTTCAATGACGTTTCAATGGTGCTTATATGATTGAGGATGGCTACTGAAAGCTGATGGTGGTTGATGATGGTTCATGATGGCTACTGATGGTTTATGATGGTTTTACATGCTTTTAGGATGGCTGAAGGTGGTAAATGATGGCTTTATGATGCTTTATAGTCACATGCAACCATAATAGATTGATACAAACTACAGAGTGAGATCGCGATAGGAGATCAACTATTGGCTGACAGTGGTTGGTTTATGGCCGTTGCTTAGCAACAGCACGGAAATATACCAACAATGATCAACTCACATGCTTACGGGTGGTATATTATGGTTGATGAATGGATCACAGGCAATCGTCATCGCTTAATATACCTGGTTGGTGGTTTCAACCCCTATGAAAAATACTGCCAACCAACCAAGTGTTAAGAACTACTAGGGAAAATAGAAAAATGTTTGAAACCACCAACCAGATACTACCTTGACTCGGATATGGAACGTACAATCCCAGGCACCATCGTACAAACTTTAGAGACCGTCCCGGCGATGATGTTTTGACGGGGTCATGGCCTACCTCATGGCAGGTCCAGCAGTCCAGCACCAACAACGACCAACCCAAAAACCATCAAAACAGGCGAGAAGTTGGGATGTTTCCCACTACCTTGGCTTTGGCGTACCTAAGAATCAATCTGCAAATAACATATGTCAACACGTGAACTGTGTATGGTATCAAGTCATGACAATTTTGCTCGTCAGTTGGTACCCACCTCTCGTTGTTAGCTTTTGTCATGATGATCCTCATTGGTTGACGAATTGCTCATTGATGTTGATGATCATGGCAACCACTGATTGAAATTAGTTGATGATCCATTTGACTGACGGTTTCATTGTTGACCAATGATTAATGGGTTGCCATGACCTATTGATGATCCTCATGTTGGTTGAAATGGCAACCGGCCGTTGACGACTACTCAATACGCCAATGCCGGACAAAGAGGTACCAAACAAGCGAAAGAAATACCCATTCCAAGCAGTGAAGAAGCATCGAATTCTACGGACAACCATCAACCATCCTGACCCATCATTTGTCATCATTTGCCGAGCCGGAGCCAACCACCATTAAATCATCATGAACTAACCATGAACCAACCATTCACTCATCAGTGGTTTGACCGTCGTATACCAGGTATCAACCATCCTATACGTATCCATTACTGGCCCATCAACCATTAATCATTAGTTGCTCAACCACTACTAACCATTCATTTAACAATATCGTTTAACCATGAATTTAGCCATTCATCAACATTTGTTTCCACTAATCTTCACTGGTTTCCAGTGGTTTCCAGTCGTTTCCACGGCTTTTCCCACGGCTTTCGCGCCAAGCTACGCCCGTCTTGGCCGCCTCCGGCAGCGGCGAAGCCGGTGA
>VSDK01026659.1:171306-222851 GCA_009767595.1 Symbiodinium kawagutii
ATGATCATGATGATGATCATGATGATGATCATGATGATGATCATGATGATGATCATGATGATGATCGTGATGATGATCATGATGATGACCATGATGATGATCATGATGATGATGATCAAACCATGTGGAATTTGATTGCCACGTTGCAAGAGATGCAATGGCACCACCAGTGTCCTGCGCCCCCTTCTCCAACTCAGAACGGATGACTTGCACTTTTGCAGCGGCCTAAGAACGACTGACGACTGGGAAGTCCCCACCCCCCAAGTTCAAAAACCGTGGTGCTTTATCAGTAACTACCAGCTTTGGTTTACCCCCTTTTCAATGAAACAAAATGAGATGTGAGATGCGCATATACAAACAACACGCACTCATGGAAACACACATGTGCACCCTAGTAATCTTCCCTCTTCACTGTGAGGAGGCGAATGGATGGTCCAAATGCATCACACAGCTTTTATTGCCTGTTGTTCTGGTGAATCACCACGCGGTTTTCCGTACCAAACCATTCACTTCACACGTCGAAACCGCCCAAAAAAAACTTCAGTAACCGAAGAGTTTTGCCGGTCTCTCACATGTAGATATCACCGTCTTGGCACCATCTTGCCAGGTAGCCATCGCGCCGAAACAGCCTTGATGGTTTCAATCCACAGCTGGTGTGGGGTGGATATACCATGATTTCCTGCCACTAAGAACTATCATGACTATCAAACGCCCTTTGGAGCGAAGTCGTTATCCCAATACCACTTACCACTACTTACAATGCAAATCATTAACATTGCATGCCTTACAATACAAATCATCCAAATGCACTAACTAATATGCTAAACCCCATCACATATGCTTACAATAACATATGCTAACATGACATATCAACACACAACCCAACCATCCACCCCCATCCAACCACCACCCACCCACCACCACCGTGCCCTCCGGCGCTCGCCTTGTGCAGCAGGTGGCCCTCCTGTCGCATGGTGCGCTTCATATCCATCCGCTCCGTGCGACTCCGATGCTCGATCAGATCGATGAGCTGCTCCGCGGGGACGCTAGTGGACCTGGGGGATGTCGGCCCGGGGCAGTGGCCAATGGATCTGGATAGCTAGGCATTGGCTAATAATGCTTAACATTGGCTATTAATGGGTAGTAATGGATGGTTAATGGGTAGTAATGGATGGTAAATGGGTGGTAGGTAGTAATGGATGGTTAGTAGATCTTTATTGGATAGTAACCGTGGTTACTGGGTAGTAATGGATGGTTCATAGATGTTAGTAGTGGTTGATAAGATGTTAAGAATGGTGGATCTTAATTTCGTGGTTGCAGGACTAGATCAATAAGCATTAGTGGTGGATCCATTGGCCATTAACCATTAACATCTTGATAGTAACCAGTGGTTCATGGGTAGTCATGGATGATTTATGGGTAGAAATGGATGGGTAATAGATGCTAATAGTGGTTGATAACTGATGGGTAGTAATGGCTAGTAGCAGTAAGCACATGAATAGTAGCAGGTAATGGTCAAATGATAGCTGGAAGTAATCAATGATTAATGGATGTTAATAGCGGTTAATTGACCACGTGAATACTAGCTGATGATGCTTCATAATGGTTGATGATGGCTAATAACTACTGTTTAATAACGGTTGACCGTGGTTAATTAATAATGCTTCAGAATTTCTTAATCCCCAGCCCAAACCATGGTATCAACCAATTCTTGACCATTCTTAACACTATCAAACGGTATCAACGATTGTCAAGCAGCTAGTTGCTGCAGGTAAACCAGCTATCATGAACCGTGACTGGCCCATAATTACGAACCATTGTGAGCCAAGAAGAAGCCAAGGGTTCAACATGCGCGTTGACTTTACATGCAGCGCATGGCAGTGAAGCCAAAAGCCCACTGCATGTTCGAGAAGGTGTTCATTCTCTTCAGTGTGAAAGAACGTCAAGTATGTCACAGTACGTCACAGTATATCGTGAAAACTCGGGTACCAATCTCTGAATCAGCGCCCTTCACACTCGGGAAATGTGCAACACCAACGGAAAGCTGTACAAGGTTTCAATCCCACACCTTGACAATTAAGTCATCGTTACACGAAACTCATCTTGACGTAAACTCCAAGGTGCTGAAACTCCAATGAAACTTCCCCTTTCTGTAGGTCACAGGTGCCAACAAACCCATGGGGATCTCATGGGGAAACTGTCCACCTCCGCCTGCTTCCCCTGGGCTCCCCCCACAGCTGCTGGAGTTGCGCATCCAACTTCCCAAGCTCCGACTCCTGCGGCGAGTCGCGTCGCGAGTGGCGTCGTTGTGAGTTGCCAGCGGTTTTTGCCGGGCAGGTTCCCTGCCCGAAAACCCCTGGCAGTTGGCCTGGATGTTGGCCATGTAACTCCCAGAACTGGTGGAAAAATGTGTGGCACTGGAACCTTCCAGTGCCATTTTTTGAGTGATGTGGATGTTGAAGGCTTACTTGCTTGGAGTGGTTGTCACTGGGGATTAGGTATATCCGTGTTCAATATTTGATGATCAGTTACCCATTGCGGATGGTCCAATTTGATATTCTACTCCATGATTACTGGTACATAAAAGTTGCTTAGATATCATAAAATGAAACCCTTGCTTCCTCGCAGCCAAAAACAATTTCATATCAACACCTCAGAAATGAAAGGAATTTCAATTGGGGAACACCTTCAGTTGTCCGAGTGTCGTCAAAAACACCCTATCAAGCGGAATGCGAACTAGACAGCGATGCAAGAAGCCGAATAAGAAACCGACATCATATAAACCCATGGATGAGCAACATCATCTTGCACTACCTTTGTGTGACCAAAATCATACGGCCAATAGGCCAATCTCTTTGGATTGGACATCCAAAAGCACCCCCAAAGGACCCACTTACCGTTGCCTTGCTAGTTCACATGTGCCGTCCGCTGTCTGCATCGAAGGCACCATTTTGCTGACATCCACTAAGCCATCTCGCTCGTACTTGCCTTGCGGCAAACGCCCACCGTGGCCCTAACCACATCGATTGCGCAAAAATGAGTAAAATGCAAAAAAAGAAACAAAACCGCAAACAGGAGAATGAACTCCTTGACCAGGTCTAATTACTTCGCCAAGGCAGACCACATCATCATCACCATCACCACCATCATTGTCATCAGGGATCAGCCAGGATTGCTCCCCTTGGAGCATCTCTCTCCAGGAGGCAGGCCCGAAAGCAATCCGAGGTGCGCATCTCGTGCTGCAAATCTCCCTGAGCTTTCATCATCTTCCTGCGCTACGAAGTTGGGTCCAGATCTCACCTGACGTGATCAGCACTACTGGTAAAATGTAGGATCCATATCAATAGACCCCCTATATCTGATGGTGAAACACCATGCAACACCAGCTATTTTGGGTAATTTTGTGGGCTTTTTTTTTACGGAAGTCTGAGCTTGCTGACTTGCTTGGGCTGACACCAAATCGTAACCCCCATCACTGGACCCATGGCATCCCATGGGTCCCATGGTGCCACCACCGTGTCCTCTTCCAGTGGAACATCTTCTTGGTGTACTCCTCGTGCTCCTAAGCGCGGAGGCAGCTGCTTAAGCTCACCCGCTGCCATGGCAACATGTCGGAAATCGCCCTTTCGGCTACCGTCAAAATCCTCAAACCAGTGCCAAATAAGCCGGGTCAAATGGGCTTCTTTGCCAGGAATTTGGTCTTGCTTGAGGGGGAACAACCTTTTTGGGTGAGTTTCAGAGCGTGCGTGTGTGATCAAGGGGACGCTTGCATAGAGCATGGAATACCCAAAGGATCTATTTTGACCCTTGTTGACAGCAATATGAACCGATTGGGTTACCCTACTGATGGCTAGCGACCATTAATTCACAAATAAAGCACAGATCACATTGCCTGTGCATTTTGCAGATTGGTTTGCGATCCTTAGGGACGATGCGTGCTTTCCTTAACTGATGTCCCCTTGGTCCCCTTCAGCTGCTGGCAATTGGCCGTTTCCAAAGCTGTCAAATCGGTCAACAAGCTAAGACAAGCAAAATCCAACAATTCCAAATTTCATGTATGTTCAGCTTCCAACGCTAGGAATATTCAGCCAGTTTTAGGATGTTTTAGGTACTTGTGTTTCTCAAAAGCGTTCCTAGTATGCTGGCGATTCCCCCACAGTGACGCCTATTATCACTGGGTTTGTGTAACCACTCATGGTTGTAAACTAGTGATTGTCTGTAACCACTTGTTATCGCTGGGCTTTTCTCACCCATGTAATCTGCCTAGCAAGCCATCCACCATGGTTATCCACTCATCCAGCTGTTCCAGTAATCTATCAACTTGACGGGTGATCCCCAGGGGTCTACCCATCAACACTCCTCATCTGGCCGTGGGCCAGATGCCCTGGTACCTCTTCACAACCAACAAACTACCCGACCCGTCGCGAACTGTTGGGATCTTCCATCACTTCGTATGACAGCCATCACTCAATCGGCAGGCCATCCACAACCATCCACTCATCAGATGAGTCGAACTGGGGACCTCTCAACCTCCGCAGCGCCGTCCCCACGTGCTTCGCCCAGGCGCATCAATGGCCTTTCGCATGTGCCGTGCCTCCCCGTTGGCATCCTCGCAGCGCCGGGCCGAGCGTGCCATCTCTTCCGCCAAGAGCCGCTGGCGCTCCCGGCCCTGGCAGCCGTGGTGGGGCCAAGGGCTGGTGGAGGGTGGGTAGGGGTGGTCAACTGCCATAGAAATTGATGCTGAACTAATGCTGATTAATGGTTGACCCGTGGTTTGATGATGCTTCATGGTCCATGGTGGTTAATGATCAATGGCTGTTTGTTCCTGATTGTTGTGGCTCGCGATGATGGTTAATCATTAGTGGCTACTAATGGCATTTAAGTATTACAATAATTGACAAAGGTTGGCAATGGTCGTGAGATGGTTGATAAAGGTCAACAATAAGTTGACTAATGGTTGATAAGACTGGAGAAATGGTTGCTAATGGCCGGTGCCACACTACTAATGGTTGACATTTGCCATTGACTTGAGTATTGGCGGACCATGGCTATTGGCCACCAATGGTTGGTAAACTTTCGATAAGCATGGTTAATGAGTAATACTGATTAATGGGTTTTAATGGGTCATAATGGCTAATAGGATAATGACGGTTCATAATTTGCTTACTAATTGGCGGGGTTGATAGTTGGCATAAAAAAAAATACTTGGTACCGGCTGATGGTCTAGTATACCAACTCTTGGTGGTGGATGCTTATCTGTGATCCCCTACACCAAAATAGTTTCTCGCTATTTCATAGCACGTAAGACTTCACATAGCCATGGTCGATGCTTATGCCGCCTGGCCACGCCCGGATGGGAGTTCTATGGGTGGATCAACTCACCCTCGTGACTTGGAGACAAAAATCATCAAAGAACATGCATTCATCTTCTGGTCTTCGCTATGAACAAGTACCATTCATAACCAGCAAGTAACCATTAATGATCACCTATAACGATGACCATGAATCGTAACCATGAATGATAACCAAGAATGATAGCCATTAACATCCATTAACCACCTGAGTCCTTCCGAATCATCCTTCGTCTCAGCACCCAACGAATTGGGACCCAGCAGAAACTGAGTCCCAAGACCCGCCCGAAACGCGCCGCCTCCGAGACGTTCTCCCAGACTTCGCGGTTCGAGGACAAGGTCCCACAGAGGCGGTGGAGCTCCTGGAGCGCTCGTGGGAAGTGACGGTGGTCTGGTTGGTGCTTGATTCCGGACCCCGCCATGAAAAATCTGCTGGTCAACCAACCATTTGTTGATATATTACACTTATAATTACTATAGGGAAATAGACCAGGTTTTTTTGTTGATTAGGGGGTCCCAATTGAGGGATTGAGGGGGAAACCATACCTTTTAGGATACCCCGCTATTAATCAAGCAGGGGGTTGCTAATCCAGGGTTGGCATTAAACGTTTACCTACCCCGAGCATGTGACTTGTCATGCTTGTCATGCCGTTTGCCCCGTTGATGTTGGCTCTTCAGAGTAGTCTGGGCAAAGGGCATGGGCAATCCTGCCATCTATTTGGGTGTGACCATCTACGGTGATTGCAGGTGATTCCATGATACCATGACGACTTGTTCTAAAGGTCTTTTCTACATGCATATGTATGTATAATATCTATATAAAAATATGTATATATACATATATATATCATCGGTTTCCAATCTCTAAACGCCAATCATCTACACAGTTCTACCCGTGGTAGATGTGTCTTCTTGAGCGATGATTGTTTCCGCTGGTTGAGATGTTGGACCAGGATGGGTAGAACAATAGCCCCAATGAAGTAGAACCACGAGCAAAAATGATCAACCTCTCAGGGCATTGGAAAAAGGGTCTTCCGCAACTGGTGGTAGTGGTGTCCCAAGGGTCTCAAGTCCTCATCGTAGTACTGTCGGAGTTGTTGGCATTTCAAGTCATAGAAGGTGTGGATCCTGACGCATTGCGACTGGAAAGCTAGCGCAAGCTTGACAGAAAAACATGGAAAACTGGGATACAAATACCTGCAAAGATCGGCTCTAGCAAGACTAAACAATGGCGGGATTGAAGCAAAGGCAACAGAAACGATGCTGAGGAGGAGGAGGAGGATGAGGATGGTGATGAGGAGGAGGATCATGGTAAACCTTAATCATATTCCGAACACTCCTGGGCAAAGCAGGGTATTTATTTAGTTATATAATAAGTTTAGTATAAAAATTATAAGAACAAACTGTTTCACCGAGTTGTGACAGAGGTGCCCTGTTAAAGTGCGCTTTCAAAAAAAAAGAGCCGGGCTGCTTTCAGCAACGCCAAGGCAGCTGCTTTCAGTCCTAGTCCCTGCTGCTAACATCTGCGCAATCTCGTAGTGCATCTCCTGGTGACGTCAAATCCGAGCGCCCACACTCCACTAGGGCTGTTGCCGTGGCTACAGGGGCAATACTTCGAATACTTTTCCACTGAATCCTGTGGTGGAAGCGAGTCGTAGCTGAGGGCTATTCCCCATGGCAGTGATAGGACCTCCATGCGCCATGCGACTCATCAATGTGGAGTCGTTGTTTCAGATATCATCATGCTGACCACGCTGACTTCCCTCGTCCATACTAAGCAAGGAATGAACATCGGGCAAAGGTCCTGCCAAAGAAGGATTTCCATGGATTTTCTGTAAAGGATCTAACTCCCGGCACTCTAAGTATCAGCTGTGCCGCGACCTTCGTACTTCGTGAATCTTCCTGACTCATGATTACCAAACCCCAGGCTGCGAACCAGAACTCAGCTTCCTCAGAGCTCCAAATCCATCCACCACCTGCCCCTCCAGGGCCCCTCCCATGAAATTCCCATTGGAGAAAGGCGCGGCATCCTCCAAGGCCGCCTTCCGCTGCAGCTGCGCGCCCGGTTGCAGCGCCGGTTGCTGGGGGCCTGAAGTGCGTTCTGCAAGGCCAGAGATTCGGAGTGTTCCATGAGTATCTTTGGTGGATAGGGTGTCCAAAGATGTCCAAAGTATGCATTGATTCCAAATATGGCCGGCGTCCTGCCGCGAGAGCCCCAACAAAATTGCTTGTCATGATAATGGAAAAATCAGGATTAAGCATTTGTCTTGTTAGCTGATAGAGCTCATTTAGATTAGCAATTTAGATTTTGCCCTAGCTGATAGAGCTCACCGTCTGCTTTGTTTGGTTTTCGGGGGTATCATGGTCTTGTCGGACTCTCGGAAAGCCCATTTGGGGGCGTTCCCCCGTTGAAGCAAATGCAGCATGAAAACAGTGATGGCTACGAGCATGTCATGAATGGTGCGGGATTAAGGATATATATATATATATATCTCTCTCTCTCTCGATTTATGTATTGTATGATATTGGGAATCGATCAAGCCCACAAGACCGCTCCAAAACGAAGGCATGAAGCTAGTGGCAACAGTGCTCTTCGGGCTATCAGAATCTATCCCAGACTAATGACCAACGATCTGTATCCCCACAAGCCCCCCTGGAACCCACACCCGCAGTTGCAAGCCATGACCAATATCAGCTGCACCCTTAGGATGCCCAACTTCAAGCAGCCCCATGTCAGGTGGAGAAAAATGATGCTGAGGCCATGATGCCATCGCTGCGCCCTGCCATCCCCTGCCGTGTTCGGCCTATGATCTCAGCTTCCACGTAGCTCTCCGCAGGGGCAGAGCCGTGGTGCGAAGAGGCGCTGGACTGCCGGCCGCTGGCGCGCGCGCCAGGGGGATGGGGAGGTCCAGTTTAATGGTTGCGAACGGGAGAACTACACGGGTTCATAACGAGGGTTTATTCACCAAGAATCATCAACAACAAAGGTTGAAAAAGAAGCCATCATCCACTTTCCTTTTGTTGTTTCACCTCTTGATCATCAGCAACAACAACAACAAGAAGTTCCTTTTGATGCTATCAACCTCTCCCGTTAACAATCGGAAAAACAAGCAGTCAATCTTCAACTGCAAGTCACACCAAGAAAATTAGTTTTGTCTTGTTCCTATTTTGGCTAGCCGTCAAGGCGTGAGCCTCTTGCTCCGGTGTTTTCAGCACCGACTGGTTCCGACCTTTGGTAGCCAGAGAAGTACTGATCGGATCCGAATGGTTGGTCACGTAAGTTATGGGCCAATGACAATGATAATGATCAACAACAATAGTTTTGATAGATAGTGAGAATAGTATAGATAATAATAATGCTAGTTAGTGGCCAATCATAACAATAATAATAGTAGTGATTGATACTGATAGATATTCTTGATTGATGACCAACAATCACCAAACAGGGGAGATCCATCCGTAAACCACCCAATCTTTCAGAGAAAACACCGAGTAATTTGGAGTAAAATTGGCGGACGGCGCATTGCTGACCACATGCCATTGAAAATCATTTATATACGGATCATCCATCAGGGATACCAACAATACCAGGAATGTATCCACGTGGGAGCTGCCTGAGACGGAAAACTCGCTTCAACAGAAACGGCTGGCGGATTGAAGAATCTCCAAGACTGGGACGCAACGAACCGCCCATCCGAGCTGAGGGGACTCACAACTGCCATCATGGGCACGCGAAGTACCAGGCACCAGTATGCAGTAGAACGATTATGGAACTTTGGCCATCACCCCAAATCCAATTAGTGGATCTTGCCTCATATTGTTACTATGTGTTACTATCATTCATTGGCCGGAGGAATCGTAGCCAGAACCAGTGCGATTATCAAAGCGACCCCCATCAATTAACAATATGTAACAATAATATTCAATCCCTTACGATAGCAACGCCATCAATAGATTCGATAGTCATAATAAAGATCAATGATATCAACACATATCAACACCCATTATCAACCAATCTCTGCGAACCAACCACTAACCACTGCGAAACAGCCATCAGCCATTGGCAATATTTGCCATCATCCACCATGATCACAACCATCATTCCTAAAACCTTGACGACCAAACCTTAACAAGCTCGGTTGCAAAACTTGCGAATCACAAGTTCAAGAGGCCCAGAAGGCCATAAATTGCCATCATAAACAACCACTGGGAGGTCCAGAAGTTCCCCCCCAGTGCTCTCAAGCATTCCCCCCACGTTAGGTCGTTAGGCAAGCGAGGTTGGACCTGGCCCATCCGGTGCCTGAGGTTGCACCGACTCGGGTGGCTTCAGAGCAGCCGACGCGGCGCCCTGGACGCTGCGCAGGTTGGGAGATCCAATGGGTTGAATTATATATATAACAATACTGGCGGCTGATGACGTTTTGAAAGTTTATCACTCATTCTTAGCAATCAATCAACCATTTTTGAGGGTTATTCTCAGAAACCTTCCATTGATCGGGAATACTAGTGAACTGTCATGGTTGATTGAAGTTGAAAATGATGGCCAATTGTGGTCATTAGCTATCAATCAACCCTTACACCATTAGTGATACTGGACCATGGTAGGTGAAATGATGGCTAATCATGGTGAACTAATGGCTGATTGACCACGGCTTATTGACCATGGCTGATTGACCGTCCATTGCGGTGACGGTGATGGCTAGTACTGGCTAGTGGTGAATTTATGGATAACTCATGGCTGATGGTGAACCAATGGCAAACGAGACGTTGAATAGCAGTGAATTCGCGGTGCATTGATGGTGAATTGATGGTGAATTTGTGGCCAACAAATGCTGAAGTACTAGTGGTGAACTAATGATTTATTTATGGTAGCATTTGTTTATTGGTTGCCATTCATTCCAATAATGATGGTGAACTAACGATGGTGAACGAATGGTTTAGTTACCAATGATAGTGAATTCATGGTCCTGATGGTGAATCGTTTGATCAAGAGTGATGGCCTTTAAACAGGTAGTGAATCACCAGCTAAGGAGCTGGTAGCCAATCAATATCAGCTCCCAACCAGTATCTTGCCCATGTTTGACCATAGTAGCAATCATCATTTACCCCGGTATGACCGACCATCAGTGAGTATTAATAAGCTCCGCTAAACCATCATTAATAATTAAGCTATCACCAACCGTCAAACACCAAGATGAATAAGCCTGACAATTTCAGAATTGTAGCGGATATTCGTAGTCATCATTGACTAAAGTAGGTAACCCTTCATGCTCACAATTATGAAGCTTAATGAGTCTTCATGATGGTTGTGATTAGCCGTCAGTAAGTGGTTGTTGGTCAGCAGCCATCCAAGAAATACTCGTCAATCAACCATCCCAAACATTGAAAAAAAAACTGAACTTCCTCAAACCACCGACCAAATCATGAACTCATCTCTAGGTTAAGCTTTAGATTTTTTCTCCCAACCACCAACCAACCATCACTGGTTCAGCCCGTGAAAGCCCTGGAAGTCTCGCCATATAGCCCTGCGCTCCGCTCACACCTGTGACTCGTCGATCCGATCCTTGGGGCTCGGCAGTTCCCGATTCTGTGGACCCAAGGGGATGTCCTTAGCCCAATGATTCATGGCTAATGATGGTGTAGAGTTTCCATGCTTTAGTGAGGATTAATGATGGTTTAGTGATGGTTCAGTGATGGTTTAGTGATGATTTAGTGATGGTTTAGTGATGGTTAATGATGGTTTAATGATGGCTTAGTAACGGTTTAGTGATGGTTACTGATGATGGTGGCAAGCAAAGATTGAAGAATCTGGGCGTCATTGAGTTGATGGGAAGGTACAAAAACAAGCGTGCCCAACCGCGCTTAGTATCGACACCAAGCACTTGTTTATCGACGGCTTGCAAACCGATCTTGTGTGGGCAGAATTCCCCCAGGACACCATAGCAACATTGAGGATATCAAACACGCAGTCGATGATCTAGCTTTCGATGGGATCGAATCGTTGGCTGCACTGACTTTGTCACCATGAAGTCATCGGCGCACAGCCAAACATGTTTGGCCGGCTGCACACGAAAAGAACAGCCATCAAAACAAAATCCTCAGAGGAAAACAGACAGCACCTATCAAACATCGGCCCGAGACCATCATACTTTTATCATGTTTGCCAATGCTATGATCAAGACTGAGCTAACACGTTACTGCCATTGCCCACATAGAAACACACAGAGATGTAACATGATATAAAGCATGGGCAAATATGCGTGTATATATATGTATATATACATCATATGAACGGGTGTGCAAATATAAGAACACAGAAATACATATAGAATCATATGCATAAATACATGGATACGTATTTACGTACACATGATGTATCTATACTTGCGTGCAGTATTTTGCCATAGCAATTCATGCTGCCATGTCACACCATGCTGCACTGATGGCGCCCAGCGTCCCGGCTTGGCTCATCCTTCTCGATGCGTTTCAGAGCATTTTGTACGGCCAGGGTCTGGGGCTGCATCCTGAGACGCCCAGGCGATGGAAAGATGGGGAAAGGGGAGGCGTGTGACCGTGACTTGTCACCAGCAGCTGATCGCCAAAGACGCTCATCTGCCAAGCGCAGTGCTAGGATACAAATAGCTAGTGTACAAAAATCTAAGGCCCATGATAATTTATATAACCTCTATATACATACATCTTTTTGATATCTTTTTGCCAATGATATGGTCCAAGTATAGTAGTTAGTATATGGCGCAATTTATTCTGTTTGTATATGTCTCCTGTTGTCAGAACCACAGGAGCCACCATGCTTGATGCTTTTGAAAAAGGGGCTGGAGTGCCCTTTGAATTGTGTCCATCTGCGCGGCCGGTACAGATTCTGAACAACTTTCACAGCCTGCCAAGGGAAAAACTCGGAAGGAACCATGAAGGACGATTGGATCCAACTGGTCAAATCTTGGATTTCCAGTGTCCAAAGGGCTCAAGTATGCTTAAGTCGTACGGATAGCGGTCCATCATCGCCGGCCTCTTAGCTCCCAATCATCATGGTCAGAAAAATCAGATGCGGCCCTCAAAAGCCACACCTTGCATTTTTCGTTGGAAAAGTTGTCGCGGCAACTTAGCGATTTCTAGCTGGCCAACGGGCAACAAATGCGAGCTGTCCTTGTTGGGAAGCGGCTGGGGACCACCAGCTTCACACAACAAGAAATATGAACAACAATGATAACGATGACAACCACAACGATGACAGCCAAACAATGACCATATAATGACAATGACGACGATAACAAGAATCATTTACGACAATCAGAAGAAAAAGAACCACAACCGTGCCACAGCCGTGCCATAACGTTGAACATTGGCGGATCGTGCCGTGGCCCGTGACACCCTTGGTGACAAGCGTCTTTAGCAGCTGGTTGCTCAGCAGTTGCTTCAGGTTCCGCATTTCCAGCTGTGCACCCTGGTGGCTCGTCGATGCTGTGTGGTGGTGACGAGGTGGTCAGTCTTCAGTGGTCACAGTTACACACATCGAAAGAAGTTGAGCATCTATCGCCTTGATTGCCTACATAGAGATAATATGGAAAGAGAGATCTGTCTCTATAAATGTGTGCATTTGTAAAAAAAGAGAAAAATACATACAGTATAAGTGTAAATATGAATGTATATGTATATAAATATGAATAAATTCAATATATATATATATATATCTATATATCTTCTATACTTAAACATAATTAAATATATATATATATATATACATACATACATTATGTGTAAAAAAACATTATCGTAGATACCTGAAATTCCACCATCTCCTCTACCCGCGGCCGGAGTGGCCTCGTGCATCTCTTGCTGATAATGTCGGAAGCAGTTCTGCGAATAGCTCAAAGCATCATCCAAGGACGCCAGTTTCTGGCGCGAGGAAGCGATTTGCAATGATCATCCTTTCACTGCGCCCATTCTTTCAGCCTACTTGGCGGTTTCTTAAAAGAAGGGACCCTTCAAAATTCATCCACTATTAATCGTAGCAATGAACCAAGCATAGCTGCGGGGTACCCAAACATGGCTTAACCCCCATAAATTGGCACAGACACTTACCATATATGGGGATCATTTTTACCATGTTACCATACGTTACCACCACCTGGGGATCATTTTTACCATGTTACCACCAAGCTGGGACTAGATCCAAGTAGCTGAAGGATGTCCAAGGGATTTCCAAGGGAATTCACCCAAAATGGCAATTTCATGGCAATTTTGTTGCTCAGTAACTAGTGGATGCTGGTCGTCATCATCCCCGCGCCTCCACGATCTGCTCATGGAGGCTCACACAGCAACGGTGCTCTGCCTGCGCCGCCCCCGGATGCACCGGTGGAACCAACGGCCCCACGAACAATCGGGGGAGATGCATAGCAGTCAAGGCTGCCAACTTTTTGAATCATAGCTGGCACTTGTCCTAGACTCTGTGGTTCCTTGTGGATCTCACCTTGGTTAATGCCGTAGCTGCCATGTGCTTCGATCATCCCCCAGCTGCCCTGGATCTTTGAGCTTCGCTGTGCCTCCAATGCCGCCGAGCTCGTGGCCCGATGTGCGCGATGCAGCCGATCCAGTTCGAATCTCAGCGGCAGGATCTCCCCACCGATTGGATCCCAAAGATTCTGTGCTGGCTATCACTGCTGGCGAGCATCGCAAGTCTCCAATACTGGTGAGTAACCTCCCTGCTATCGAGTAATTACCCATGATGGTGGATGTACACCCACTGCTTTTTCCAGGTCTTCCGACGGTTTGCGTAGGTTGACCCGTTGATCAACGGCTACCAAGGAGTCTGACCCGCAAGCATGTGCAAAGCACTTGGGTCCGGCACATCTCTCGAGGAACGCGGTCAGACACCATGACGTTCAGCCTTGCTGGGGCACTGAGGGTCAGCACGGAGGCACCCCCAAGTACATTCAGAAAGGGAAGTGCCCCCGACCAAACAAACAGGTTCAAAGGAGAAGACATCAAATTTGGGTGTGTTCATCATGTAAGAGCGATGTTTTTCTTTTAGCCGATCCCTATTAGATTGGTAATTAGGGTTGAGTACCAGTAACCTCTCTCTCCTGTCCTCTTTGATTGTGGGGATATGGACACCCCCACATTGCGGAATCTCAGCAAGGCCTCCAAAAAGACGGGGGCTTTGAGGCATCATCTTGTCTGACAAGTCTTACATCAGACCCCCCCAGAAGACAGAGTCAAGGGGAAGTGTGAGCATGGCTCTCAACCGCGGTCACCGATAAGCCTAGCTCTGGCAATGGGAGACACCAGAAGAAAGACATTTCATTCCACCAGGGATGAACCATCAGTTCCCATCAATTTACCATCAGCTTACCATCAGTTTATATCAGTTTATCATCAGACATGTAACCATCAGATGTATAACCATCAGTTTAACATCACTTTACCTAATATCAAAAACACACCACCAGCATTTTGCAGTTCCTCAAAATAGGGAGCCCCAAGGTATGGTTGGCTTATTGCTCCCAACATCTATAAACGCTCAATATTGGATGATTTGGGGGGGCTATTTTCAGAAACCGCTATTTCCACAAATAGCTTGTGATTCATGATCAAAGAGTTGGGGGTGTAGATGAACTGCTGGAACTACGGACGAGCCACATGTTCTGCACGTCCCGGCGTTGGTGCCATAGACCCAGCTGCGCCTGCGAGAGGAAACATCCGGGGCACCAGGGCCGATGTTCACGTGTGCGCGGCCCATGTGTAGAGCACAGCTAGGAGAGACAAGAGAGATAAAGTAAGAAGCTTTAGGCAAATAGCTAAAAACGAAAATCGTTGCCTTTCGGCTCAGCCATTTGACAGGAAGAATTCAGAAGCAGAAGTCGAGAGATCTTCAGGGGACACCTGGTGAGAAATATGATACCCTCAAGCACCAATGCAGAAATAATGTTTTTCCCCACTTGTCAGATTCAACTAGCAGAGGGCAACCATGATGTCAAACCTCCCGGACAAACTGTGGGATCTGTGCTATAGTGTCTTTCTTTCCAGGCTGCTTAAGGCATTCGATACCTCAGGGTGTTCATTGCAACCCAACTATGAACCAGTCAGCTGACCATCCGCCACCATCAGCTTCACTAAAGATCGACCATATTGGCATGTCCTTCTTGGTACTTATAGGCCCTACGGGCCAACCATCAACCATCATCAACCACCATCAACCACCATTCACCACCATCAACCACCGTCAACCACCACTCCATTGTGCATGTACCCATACAAACTGCTGTGCCGCAACCACCAGCGGATGATGTCTTGGAGGGATGCCCTTGGGGTAAGGAATTTGCATTTCGTGTCGCACACTGGTGGAGTTCTCTCACATGCGGGGTGGGGGAAAGCCAAAGTCTCTTGGAAGCATACATGGCATATTGTCTTGTATCCAAATCGCAGATGCCAGTCCGAATTGGCAAAGGCAATGGAACTTGGAAATTAAGGGATCGTGATGTAATTGCTGATGTGGCTCCTTTAAACCTGAATATTCAAAGTGCAGCTTGGATTAGGTTTATGGTGTGGTGGTGTCAACGTACCAACCCCCCAATTGAGCTTGAACAAAATCGTGGATTACATGTTTTCGGCTTTGCATTAGCATCCAAAGGATTTCCATTCCGGCTTGTGTCCCCTAATGCCTTGGAAACAGTTCAGAAGTTGTGGGCATATTTCCATACATCCGATGGTATGCAGTGCACTAGGAACTTGACACGTCCATGGTGTGTCCATGCTGTCTGAGTGTCTTGTTGGTGTGTTGCATCGGCACTTGTTTTGTTGGCTACCCATTCGGTCTGCTTCACCTTCATGCAGCGGGTAGGATTGTTTCTTGACTTGGGTACGTGAAACTGACCCCGGTCATAGCTGCGCTGACGGCATTCATCTGCAAAGACCAAAAACCACCGTCAACCACCATCAACCACCACCGCCGGACCCCCTGGCACGCTGTCGCCTGCACCAACTTCTCCTCAGCTGCCTGCGCACCTTGCGCCCTCTGGGCGATCCGCTCGCGGCCGCTGGCAACCTGCGCAGCGAAGGAACGGGGAGGACCCGGTGACCCACCAGTGGGCTATGGTGGTAGTTACCATGCCTTCAGTGGTATATCTCTCTGGTAGTTGTGGAAAAGTGGTTGGTTGACTATATGCTACAGTAATATTTGCCCAACTTGACCCTGTAACTCGGCTATGGTAGTGACTCGCCGTGATTGTGTCGACGTGTGGCAATCACTCGGGTGGTCACAGAAGTTGAAAGCCAGCCCTTCGTCGGGTTATGTCGTGGGTGAGGCACCAGTCAAGCGTCGGCGCCAAATATCTGGTAGGTCCCAAAGTGATCCTCTTTATCATCTTTACTGGGGAAACCACCAGGTGGTGTGCCATTCACCCTGGCGGGGCCCGTTTCACACCGGGGCCTATGGCGATTATTACGGCTCTTTTCGACGAGGTCATTTCAGGAGTTGGGTGCAACATGGTGGCCGCTAGTTGCATCCTCTGGCCTGCTCGGCCGTGCTGACGATGGCCTCAGATCACACGACAGCCACAACTTAAGCCTGGCGTCCATGCAGACACACCCTGGTGAAAGATTGACGTCCCGATTTGGCTAACAATGGCTAACATGAATTCATGGCTCGACTGTTGACCCAGCAGGATTGCTTTCCTTGCAGGGGCCCTTTTACCTTTTGCAATACTTGATGCTGTTGCCCTGGTGAAGCCAGGACTGATGAACTTGTGGCAGCCGATTTACTGGGTGAGATCATACCCCTCACAAGGGATACTTTCCAGATGTTTGCACTGCTATCGCGATAAAATTCCAACCAGCCTAGTCTAAGATGTGTATATACATATATAGAGAGAGAGAGAGAGTAGTGAGATGCTAACCGGGCAGAATCTGGTGAAGGACACATTTGAGGCCAAAAGTCTTCACAGAAAAAGCAATCAAAGAATGCAACCCACCGCGCTAGGGATGTCACCCACACTTGGAACGGGATGAGAAATCAAGAATCGCACAAGCGTTACTACCGCACAAATGGTTGAAATTAGAATTCCGAACCCATTTGGATTGCAAGCAGTAGCGTTACTTCCCCCACAAAAAAACAAGCTAAGGTGGTATCCCCAACAGCAAGAGCCACAGATCTGAATGATTCTGCGCGTATTTTTTGGCGGCATATTGGTATGTAACAAAGAAATCTGAGGCATGATCACGATGGCATGCCTAAGAAGCATTCATTGAGTTTGTGTAAATATCGCCCAGGCTGCTTCTGCGCAATCTCATGTTTTACTTCCAGAACGTTCCTGAACTTTCCACCACCTTGCCTGAACTCCCCCCAACATTTCGGAACCTCCGGAACCTGAGATTGGAAGCTGCACCGCAACTTCCCGGAACCTTCCGGAACCTTGCCTTACATCTGCACGAACTTACCAGAACCCTCCGGAACCTTCCGCAACCTGGCCTACCATCTGCACCGGACATCCTGGAACCTTCCGGAACCCTCCCGGAACCTTCCAAAACCTGGCCTGCCATCTGCACTGGACTCCCCGAAACCTTCCGGAATTTTCGGAACCTTCCGGAACCATCTACACTGGAACCCGGAACTTTCCAGATCCCTCCAGAACCTTCTGGAACCTTTGCACCAGAACTCCCCGGAACCTTCCCGGAACCTTCCGCAACCTTGCCTGGCAAACTCCCTGGAACCTTCCAGAACCCTGCGGAACCTTCCGGAACCTGGCCTACCATCCACACCGGAACTCCCCGGAACCTTCCGGAACTCTCCGGAACCTTGCCTGGCAACTGCACCGGAACTCCCCGGAACCTTCCGGAACCTCCGGAACCTGAGCCTGGAAGCTGCACCGGCTCACACCGGAGCTTAACTGGGCTGAAGACCCCATAAGCTTACGCTGTTGGGGAAAAACATCAATGATTGATAAATTACGGATTATCCACTAGTGTTACTTCAGGAAAAACATCAATGATACTTTTGGATGCCAATTGTGATGTTCCATCATTGAATAGCAGCATATAGCAGCAACAGCCAGGCGGTTCAAAGACAATACCCCCATCTTGCAACTCCTCTCTGCAAAATATAGTCAACCCACCAACAATTTGGTCACTAAGCTCAAAAAAAGACTAGAATATATATATATATATTTGTTTATTTATCTATTTACATATATATATATATATGTAAATATAAATACATATAAATACCATATATATATATATATAGTTAAAAAAAGCAAATAAAACAATAAACAAATAATATATGTGCATATGCGTTAAAAAATCCCAAGGATTGACACCTGCTGTCGCCGCGGCACCCACTGCAGCATGCGTCGCCCGATCTCCTGTAAGCTCTCCTGCAGATCGCCTAAGGAAAAGGCCAAGCGCTGGGGAGAACGCGGGGCCTGGAGGGCACATCAGGGGAATGGTTGGGATTAAAAGCATTGTCATCCTGGTTGGTGGTTTCAACCATGGTTAATAACGAATAGTGAGGGATAATAAACAGCAAATTTATGTTGAAGCAACTACTGGTTGGTGGTTTCAACCTCCTAGGAAGAATATGTTTGTCAACCAACAACTTGTTAATCATTACTACGGAAAATTACAAATGTTTGAAACCACCAACCAGCATAGTGGGAACAATTGTGCCCATAACAAAAGGATCATAAGCTGTAATGGAACACAAGGTGAGTGCACAGTTTCGGAATTCACGATTGGAAATCATAAGATATCATAAGCATACCGTAATTATGATGGGAATGGTAATGAGCTGTGAGGTTGCAGAACCATACGACGCCGCAATGCTATGCTCAATGACGTTAACAGTTGCGATATCGTGTCGATAGGGATGCCCTCAAGATATCAAATTTTATTGCGGACACACGTGATAGCTTAGCATACCGACGGGATAAGAACGAAAATAGGTGGAGAGCCAACAGAGTTTGCCATGTTTTGTCATTGGATCTGGTGAGCGTTGGGAAATCTAACGCCCCTAAGGATTTTTAAGCTGCCAGCACACGGCTGTGCCACAAGCAAAATTAAGCAAATCAGTTTAGTATGAAACGCTGCCTTTGACGGACCAATGGTTGCACCTGCGCCAGCAAAAACAAAGAGTGGTGGAGTGTCACCCGTTCAATAGGGATAGACCATGACACACCAGCAATAACGCCTGTGGAGCAAAATAGATTCTTAGAGATGCATTGCCGCAACAATTTATGATAACTTGATGCTCTCAGGAGCTAGAACTCAGCTATACTTCGTCAAAATCTTCGCAGCTGGCAGCATAAGCATCTACAAGCCATGAGCCAGTTAAATCAGTTAATAAACCTGAAAAATCCTGAAAATGACTAAAGATGGTCACAAATCTAGCACACAACCACTGCTTTGATCTGCCCAACCATGATCCGTCGCATTGCCAGCAATGCCACCGGTGCGTCCCACATAGCGTCCCAGGAGCTGTGCTTGATGATCCAAGCGTTCTGGCCATCCTGGCGATGGAGAAAGTCGCGAATAACCCTCCCCTTTTAGTCCCTTTAAAATTTAAAAGGCTACCCTTGGCTCAGCTCCCTCCCAACCAACAGTCAGTACATGATGCTTGATTGGTGTGTGGTGAATGGATCTTACTGCTGTCATATCAAAGGCTACAGGTGGTCTTTTCATGTCCAGGTCGGGGTTTGGGAGCTGCTTCCAGGGAAGATGCTGAGCCACGGCGCCTCGCAAAAGGTCTGCACGAAATTGGCTCGCGAGAGGAGGTGCTGGGCGAAGGCAAGGGCAGCCTCAGTTCCCGTGCGCGTTCCATTCCTTCTAGGAAGGCCTCCCAGACATGTAGCTTCCAAGCAGAAAAATCCCATTCTGCTGGATTTCCGCATGTTAGTTTGCTGCTATTTCAACATGAAATAGGGCAATTTCTTTCTGCTAGTTCGGTTCTTAAGTGGCCGCTGCATCCGGGTCAAAGAAGAAAAGATGATGGTCAGATCCCAGAAGGACAGCCGAGACTGGAGAAACACGAGCCCCTGGGAGCCATCAATGGCCTATGAGCTGCTGACGAGACTGCCAGTGCCTATGGGCTTTATCCACCCATGCCGCTGAGGCTCCATGAGTCATCGCATCACAGCGCAGTGGAAATCATGGAAAATCCAATGACGTAGGTGATTTAAACCGATTACTTTTTGGACGTGGCGGTTTTCCGTGGCTAAGTGCTTCATTGCCGGAAAGCAATCATTGGAATGTCAGTGGCTGATAGTAGTTGCATCCCTAAAAAAAGGACAAAAAAACGTGTTTGGCTGGTTGCCTGTCCGATTTGGATTTGAAGATCTCCAGTCGGGCGTCTTCCACACAGTTTGCTTTGAGGAGGTATACCCAAATGCATCCAAATGCGATATACAGAAATGATGGTACCCCTACACTTGCCAGTATGAAAACACACATTTGGATCATTTTGGGATGGTTGCTGCCCCTGTAAGTGGAGACTCCTGGCAGCGTCTCCCTGCGGTCCACTTTTGCCAAAGGCGACCCGTGCTCACAGCTCGCCGCCTGAACCCAAAGCTGATCAAGCACGGCTGGGGAGCACCATGGGATTCAACCGATGTTGGCTTGTAACCTTTCACAAAGGCAACTTCTCAGGTGCAGTGATCCAAGTACGGCCTTGAGGATGTGCCGTGAAAACCAGCTTCCTACCATGGAGCTGAACCACAAACCCCACGCCCCAACACCCGATTTTGAGGGAGATCAAAACATGAGGTGTCTCTGCTCACATTCTATGAGCCACGGCTTTCATGATGTTAACGGACGGTCAATGAAAACCTGAAGTCCAATGATCAATTGATGAACAAAAAAGATCAAAAAAGTGGTTCCCCCTCCGAACGATAGGCCAGTTAAGCGACTCAGTGATTAATTAATCCAACCCTTTCAGCTCTTCCTTTTCCTTCTGTGCCCCTAGCAGTAGCATGCCGCCGCCATTTTTGATGCGCACAGGGGTCATGCCAATGTCTTGCCCTTGCGCGTCCAAGCTTCTGTGGCTCCTAAACGGCTCTAAGCCAAGCATTGCACGCTTAGCACTTGCTGGCGGAGCATCATGTGGGTCGAATTTCTTGGACTCTTCTGCTGAAATCATGCCCCCAAAGATGCAAACCTGGATTTGAATGCATTTGACCCATCAACATCCATTTTCCCATCATTAACCATTGTTTTCCCTATGCAATTGTTGCTTATTATCCCCCATGAAATTGGCTGGATAATATTGACCCATCAACATATCTTTCAATGTCACGCCTTTCAAAAATTCCACATGTCCGCCGCCAGCGATCTGAGCAATTGCAACCCACACGGGGTACGAACTTCGTCACTCTGCCGAGTTGAGTAACAAGACACTCATGGGCCCAAAGCCAATGCTGACGCAACAGCATTGAGAGTTGAAAAACAATTGAACATCCACAAGCCATTGCTGGAGAACCCTGGGGTAAATTAAAACTTCCAACAATTTTGGAACAACCATTTATATATCATAATCAAGCCTGTTTCACAACTGGAAATGAAATGAATGAAGCAACCGTGTGCTAAACCCACGTGGAAATCATGCACATTGCAAGCTTGACTTCCTTCTTTGCATGTACCTACAACGTGCGATTTATGAAACACACGTGCCACATCAACATTTGCACAGCAGCAATTCAAAATAACCACAGTTAGGTGCAACTGTGCCATCCCGGGCACGGCTCAGATCCTGCCATCACAGACTTAAAGATCTCATGAAATGAGCAACGAAGCTTCCTTTTGCAAACATGCCTGCATACACTCTTGCCATCCCAGACTGGGATAAGCCCATAGAGTATTCTGCCAGCTGTCCAATTCCAAGCGCTAACTGGTAGAATCTGGCCAAGATTACCAGGACCATGTGCTTGCTGTATTCCACCCAAGGTCCCATTGCAAGGATGGCTTTGTAAGCTTCTGCCATCCCATGCTGAGCGATCTGCATAGAGGAGTGTGCCACCTGCCCCATTCCAACCATGACTTGCCACAGTCCGGTCATCGCAGTGTGGGCCATCTGCTTGCCATGTTCTACTGCGGGTCCCATTGCGAGGATGGCTTTGTAAGCTTCTGCCACCCCATGCTGAGCGATCTGCATAGAGGAGTGTGCCACCTGCCCCATTCCAACCATGACTTGCCACAGTCCGGTCATCGCAGTGTGGGCCATCTGCTTGCCATGTTCTACTGAAGGTCCCATTGCGAGGATGGCTTTGTAAGCTTCTGCCATCCCATACTGAGCGATCTGCATAGAGGAGTGTGCCATCTGCTCCATTCCAACCATGACTTGCCACAGTCCGGTCATCGCAGTGTGGGCCATCTGCTTGCCATGTTCTACTGCGGGTCCCATTGCGAGGATGGCTTTGTAAGCTTCTGCCATCCCATACTGAGCGATCTGCAAAGAGGAGTGTGCCATCTGCTCCATTCCAACCATGACTTGCCACAGTCCGGTCATCGCAGTGTGGGCCATCTGCTTGCCATGTTCTACTGCGGGTCCCATTGCGAGGATGGCTTTGTAAGCTTCTGCCATCCCATGCTGGGCGATCTGCAAAGAGGAGTGTGCCACCTGCCCCATTCCAACCATGACTTGCCACAGTCCGGTCATCGCAGTGTGGGCCATCTGCTTGCCATGTTCCACTGTGGGTCCCATTGCAAGGATGGCTTTGCAAGCTTCTGCCGTCCCATACTGAGCGATCTGCAAAGAGGAGTGTGCCATCTGCTCCATTCCAACCATGACTTGCCACAGTCTGGTCATCGCAGTGTGGGCCATCTGCTTGCCATGTTCTACTGCGGGTCCCATTGCAAGGATGGCTTTGTAGGCCTCTGCCATCCCATACTGAGCGATTTGCAAAGAGGAGTGTGCCACCTGCCCCATTCCAACCATGACTTGCCGCAGTCCGGTCATCGCAGTGTGGGCCATCTGCTTGCCATATTCCACTGTGGGTCCGATTGCGAGGATGGCTTTGTAAGCTTCTGCCATCCCATACTGAGCGATCTGCAAAGAGGAATGTGCCATCTGCCCCGTTCCAACCATGACTTGCCACAGTCCGGTCATCGCAGTGTGGGCCATCTGCTTGCCATGTTCTACTGCCGGTCCCATTGCAAGGATGGCTTTGTAAGCTTCTGTCATCCCATACTGAGCGATCCGCAAAGAGGAGTGTGCCATCTGCCCCATTCCAAGCGTGGCTTGGTACAGTCCGGTCATCACAGTGTGGGCCATTTGCTTGCTGCGCTGCATCAGAGAATGGGTGACAGGTTTGGTGTGGTCTGGTAACACCCAATAAGCAACTCCCAGTGGGACCAGGACAAGGATGCCGCAGAACAGCCATTTGCACAGGCGGTTCAAGAATGCCCCTTCAGGTGTATATACCAGCATCAGTCTTTCAGGTCCGATGCTGTCTAGCAACACCTCTTGGAAATCAGTCATGCCACACCACCTGGTTGCTGGTTGCGTGTTGGATAGAAACTTAGTTTTCCCCCATGGCATCTTGAAACCCATGAATCATTAATGCTTCATGAATTGGGGCACCCACGGGCGTCCATCCACAAACATGGCATGGTTGAAAGATGATCCGTTCATGGCTGTTGCTAAGGCAGTCACAGTGAGATTAGTTCTTTCCTGCACTCTGACACATCAAAACCTTTATATAAACCAAGCCGCGGAGGGTGGACGTCTGTCAATATCTCACTCTGCTCAACTTTCATCATCCAAATGTCGAAAGCATCACCCCAGCGGTTTTGTCCGATTCGTTGTGCTTGGCCACATTTGAAGGTTCCATAGACATATGGATGACCATGTCCTTGGAGCCACAAACAGAGTCCCAAAGCGATCAAGTTTCCTCCAAGGCCACCTTTACGAGTCAATCGCCGTTTGTGGTGCATCTCTATTCTTGAGATTGTATATGCATGTGTGTGTGTGTGCATGTCTGTTTGTATTGCTGAGGGGGGGAGGGAAAACAAAAAAGTACCCACACATACCCACTCATAGCCGTGACCACAGCTAAACATCGTCTTTAGCTCCCACAAGCACCACCTCAGAAGTGACCGCAATGGCCCACCCTTGCCCAGGTCAGGCCACTCGCTGGCTGCTTCCTCAAGCCATCTCTTCGGATGCTCGAGCGGTTCTTGGTCAACGACGCGTGGTAAACACATGGCATGGCGTGCCCCAAAACTCTGCGGCAGCGATCTCGCAGATGCTGCGGACATGCAACAAGGGGCTGATACACACCATTGTCCTGGCTGATTTCCCCAATTCGTACCACACGCATATGTACTTATGTATCCATATACCACCATGACGGAAGACGGATTCCTCAGAAAACTGCGGGTCTTTCAGCGCCCCATGTGAGAAGGGGATGGTTGCAAGAAGGATTTTTTAGTGTCTGGGTATGTCTGGGTTATACCAACAGCATCCAACAGCTGCCATGCATCACCTCATGACTATCAAAGCATTCCGCTTCGGGGAGTCGCCCTCCACCTCAACAACCCCAACGCCGCTCCCGCCACGCTGCACCTGTCATGATGGCCGTGCTGGGCTCAACGTCGTCCAGCGTCCCATCCAAGGCCTTGCCCGCGATGGAACAAAACCGCGCTGCCTGTGGATCCCAGGCCTCTAAGATTCAACGATTGGTAGATCATCAATGGTTGGCCAACCATGGTTGATCAAGCATGGCCGATGATTTTTTGCCAGGGCATCCAGTGGTCAGTGGTTGGTTAACCATGGTTGATTATGGATGACCCATGGTTGATGATCATCGATGATCCATTGATTTGATTGATCTGGTTGGCTATTATTGAAGCAAACAGTTTAACAATGGTCGATTGAACTATGACCAGCAGAAGCAGTGGTTGGTTGATGATCAATAGGACTAGCCAGTACCCAAAGAATGATTGATCATCAATGGTTAAAAACTGCAAACAATTTTTTTGATAAGAAATGATAATGGTGGCTGATACTGTCGATTAATCATAGCATTTATGCAGCCGTGGTGGTTAATTACTATAGTAGCAAGTGGCTAATATGTAATTGATTCGTAATGCTTAGTACTTGTGGTCAGTCTTTCTGGTAATAATGATGCAAATACTTCTAGTGAATAATAGTGGCTCACAACAGTGGTGCGTAGTGACAGTCGTGAAGAAAGGTCCATCTATTAATCCGAGAAATGCTGGTTGAGAATACGAGATTAACAGACTCTACGTCTTGGGCAGTTTTTCATGAGAGGGATCTGGAATTCATTAAAGTATCAAGCTTTTGGGTTCTACTCTGCATCATGCGGGTGAAAATGATTTGGTCTCTTTGCACGCCAACAAAGTCAAATCCCCCGAACTGCATGCAATTTACTAGGACTTTGCTATTATATCATTTGTATTCATTTGTCATATTTATGAATTTTCAGGACTGCTTTCTTAATTGTTGTTCAGCCTGTTCAGCCGCTGAGTCACTGCGCCTGGTTTTGCCTGAGCCAGCCATGAAGATCACAACCAGCTACCCCATCAGAGATTGATTTCTACGGGTAATCCTTACCATGAAAACCAGTGCCTATGAAGAAGTCCCAACACAGCACCAGCCTGCCATTCATCACACTTCATCGTGTTGATCAATCTCCCAGGGTGACCAACGCCCACTCTCGGGGATGACCGAACGTGGATGGTTGGCCGGGCAAAATAGAAATAAAATCAATAGAATTTATAAGGGATGCCCCTCCAAACGAAAAATGTGGTTTCCTGCTACTCAGAAATAGCAATCGATGGCATGCATCACCCCAGCCATCTTCAGCAGTTCTGCATCACCTACTAGCCTAGTGAAGCCTAGCGTGCTTCCAGTGGTTGCCCCTACCAGGTGACTACAGAACCGAGCCCAACAATCCAAGGGGTTCCAACGGGTGGCCCGTCCCACCAGTGGCCATTCAAGCGGCATCAATGGCCGCCACATCCTCAGGTCTCAAGGTGAAGTCAAAGCACTCGAAGTTCGACCTGTCAACGAACTGGAAACCTCCGTGGTCCACTGCAGTAAGGAGCCTCTACAAATCAGTTTCCCAATGGATTTTTTGGGGGGTTAGGGGATAAGAAGCAACAATCATGCTTAAACTACTAGTCCTCAACTACAAATCATGGGTGTTCAAATGGTTTCAAAGGGGATAAATGGGGATACTGGTTCAAAATAAGAGGGGATGATAAGCAACAATAATGGTTAAACAACTAGTTGGTGGTTTCTCCAAATAGGGAACCCCGAAAAATGATTGGTTCAAAACCAAGAAATGGTTAATGTTGGATCATTTGGGGTTACCCCTACTTTGAGAAACATCCCATGGGTCCCTCTACTGTATTGTTTCATAGGTTGGATGTTTTTGCTCTTGTCTGGTACTCTTGGGATGAGTGATTCTTTGTGGTTGACAATCACCATGGTCATTATCAACGACCACTCATGAGCTGGTCAAATCTGTTGTAATCAAAAGCCAGTCCGAGTCCATTCATGATGCTCAAACAAATGTATCACAGGACGCTGTGAAACCTCCGAATGGGCTTCTGACCATGTGCACATGCAAACGAATACCTGCATATGTAGGTTTGTGCGTGTGCATCTGTATGTCTAGCAGGGATTAAGGCTGGGCTTCAATTGCCTGGAGTCTGCAGCTGTTAAGCGCCACTCTCTTAGCACCACGCTTCAAGCGTATATTTCATTGAATCATCCAAGGTGGTCATGCATCGTTCAGATTCCCATCTCCCCAAGCATAGAAAAACACCTAGAGCAAAGAACCTGATTTTTTGTCAGCCTAATTTGGGGTTCCCTAATATTCCTTGATCAGATTGGGAACTTCTAGCGAAAAGGCTGCTGAATGCTTCCGACCTGATTGATGTGTTCAATCAATCGTCCCAAAAAAATCGCCAAGTAGGATCGAGTTTAAAAGTATACACGCCCCGAAACAAAGGCAAACCCCGATTGGCTGATTGGGCATCTTTATAATCACGATCAGCACGGCTGTGATCAACACAAAAAAAAGTATACACAGTACCAACGACTGTAGCCAGCATTTACATGCACTGGTATAATGCTTGTTGTATTTTGCCGGGAGGTACACGTAGCTGATCATAGCTGTACCAGAACACATGGCTGATCATTGTTAAGCATCAAGTCAATCAGTTTCCAACATACGTTGATGGTTTGACCGGTTCCAATCCCCAGAATTGATCAATTTCCAATCTCCGGTTCCAAGCCTCCCACTAGAACCACAAGTAACAGTAATCAACCAGGGTTTTTTGACGACCCAACTGCTAACGGTCACTGACCATCATTGACAACTATGCGGCTCATTGTCGCCCTTGTTCTCCCACATATTTCATCACGATGACCCAAAAAGATTCAAAATGACTCACCACCATTCACAGCAAGCCACTGCATCGACCATCATTGGCCATCATTCACCATGAGAATGATACTCGATATCTCCCTACTATTAGCTTAGATGGTAACCACAATAAATGGTAAATGATAAACCTTAAACATCTGTAAACATCTGTAAACATCTGTAAACTGTAAACCCTAAACCATGTCATTCTTCGCCGCTTCTTTGATCACCCACCAGCTCTCAACCCACCAGCGGCGATCCGCACCTCTGGCGCGCTTCATCCGTGGACGCTGGGAGGACCGACACGCCCTGCCCAAGTGCCCAGTTTAGGACGACCTGCCGGGACGTAGCGAATGGAGGATGGTGGCGAATTATGCTTAAGAAATGGTAAATCAACGGTCAATGGTTGGTGAATCAATGGTTAAGAAATGGTTAATCAACGGGTAATCAATGGTTAATGAATGGTGAATGAATGGTTAATCAATGTTCAATGGTTGATCAATGCTTGATTCATGGCTGATTCATGGTTGACTAATGGTTAGATAATGGTTAATTAACGCCTGAGAAATGCTTTAAAATGTGGCCCATCTGCAACCAGCAGCTTCCCCATCAAAGATGGTCGGGGTTCAGCTTGGAGCCTGCGGCACGGTGCGCCCGTGGAACACCGCAATGCTGCGCAGCACAGGATGAAGCAGCACTGGATTCTGCTGGTCATAGCCTGCCATCGAAGGAGTGAAGGAGTGACAGTAGTTGGAACCCCAAAGAACTGGACCAAAGGACTGACATACAACCCGTTGAGTTGTATATGTTATATACCAGGTATACGGTATACGACCAAAGAAGTGGTATACAACTAAAGAACTGACTGGTAGTTGGATACGGCATTATACCAGGTTGAGTCGCTGCTATGGCAGTTGGAGCCCCATCATGAACCAGCGGTTTACCAACGATAAACCATCATGCAATCGTCAGTTGCCAGGCAGTGACGATGAGACCATGATCAACCATTGACCAGTGACAGTGATTCACCACGAAGGACCCATGATGGGCCAGTACTGGCTTACTTTTGGTCAATGGCTCATTTCCGTCAACCAATGGTTACTAACTCAAATGAGCGGTTGGAAACCATGAAATGACCATAACCAAATTTCTGGTCTCCAACGGCTGATTTCAACCCTGCTCAGCCTCTGAAGTAGACCCACTGCGTGCCCAACGTGCTGTAGGCCTGGTACTGGATGCCTTCCTAGCGAAAGGTCGTGCTGACTATCGGGGTCATCTGGGCACTCAATCGTTGCATCCAAGAATAAGCACCTAATTTTGCTGGATTTCTGAAACTTGGGGTGCTTTGCATCGACCCACTTTTGGGCTCAAGACATCAAGGTGGGTAGTTGAGAATTGAAGCATGGCCCCGAGGAATTACGAGGAAAACCGTTTCGGGTTCGCTGTGGCCAACTATTCCACGAAGTTTTCATGCTTGATCATGCTGCCCGCACGTCCAATCACATCCAAATGATTCCCACTCTCACCAAGTTTGACCGTGGAAGTATTGAGTGCCATTCCAAGTGAAAGCCGTCAATCTCCAACAACTTGAGAATCTCTTTCTGGTTCCTACAAAATTCCGCCGAAGTTCTTGACTGAAACTGCACGATACATCCACACCAGGAATCGATTTGCTGGGTATTTATGCGTGTCGCGTGTCCAAAAGGATCAGGTGTGCGTTTTTGGGGTCTCGGTATTTCTGGGTTGTCCAAGAATCTTCTTTGCACCTTCGACGAACATCTTTGTCCTGGTGAAATGGATCCATCCTGATGCGAGAGCGCGATGCCCTTCAACGTTTCCAGTCTCCAGCAAAGGACGGCTAGTAATTTAACATGGCAATCCAGAGTGCAAACACATGCGGGATTACGGGATCATACCGGCTATTCGTAGCTTGCTTAGAGTTCCGAATCGCACTTGTTGGTGTTTACGCCAGTCATCCTAGATTGCCTGGAGCAAGGACATCATTGAGTGCAGTGCCGCAAATTTTCCAAAGTGAGTCTTATCCTCATTGGATTTCTGATGCTTTCTGAATGTTCCCAAGCCCCTGTGTTCAGCTGGGCGCTGCCCATGCCAGCTGAATGGCTGCTTCCAATGAAATCAGCAACCCCATTCAACGACCTTTCAACTAGCATGGCTAGCTAAGCAACTGGCTAATAACTAACTAGCGGAGTAACTACCATTCATCTAGCCATTTAAGTTAGCAACCCGCTATGTAACTCACTAGCTCATGAAGCACGCGAGCGGACCCACGCCGAGACACCAGTTCTGCACAATGTGAGGTTTCTGCCTGACACAGGCTGACCCAAGCTATCACGATCCCCTCCCACCCTCTGGAAATAGCATTATAGCTGCTTGAAACCGGGTTGGGGGTATCAAAACCAGTGGTGATCCTGGACGGACCCCGCACATGCCTAGCTATCAACAAACGCCTGGAGATAGAAATGCAGCTGGCTGATCCGTCACCATGTTGCCAATGCTCATCAGCGATCCACGTCCGCGGGTGCAACTCTTGTCAAGTCCTTTTTTCCGTCCAATCTCAGTGCCGAAAGAAGTGGCTTGCTGCGACGCAGGCAGCTCATTTCACTGGAAGATTCAGAATGAAAATTGACACCGCTAAACAGTGAAGCAACCGCAGCAGAAACCACCACCCAACAACAGCAAATACACTGCCAATTTCGTTGGTCGTTGCCGGCTGTTCTCCTCGAACAAATGGCGGTGCACAGGAAATCCAATCATGCAAAACTGGAATCTCAAATGAAACCATCTACCCAAACTGCGGATTTTCAGCCAGGCGTGTTAGATTACCCGGAGGGAACCATTGCTGCTTAGCCACATTCAACCACATATTACCCAGTTCCACCGCCAAAAATTGAAAATTGCTCTCAATCTTCATCAACTCACCACTCATATCAATCGTCAATATTTTTGCCCCACTAAATCCTTAATTAACAACTAACATAATGCCAAACATTCGCTAACCATGACTCCATAATTTTACCATCAACCAACCATCAGTGACCATGATTGACCAGCATTCACCATGAACCAAGTGAGCATCTGTCCACCCATCAATTGCCATATGACTAAGCAGAAAATCACCAACAATTGAAAACTATCAGAAGTGACCACATTTTTCCCATAAACATCCACAAAGATCCACTGATCATCATCAACTCACCATCACTTCGCCCGTGAATCAGTGCCACGAGTACCCCAGGAACGACCCCGGAGGCCGCCTCTGCTGCAACAACTGCAGCAACAGCGCCGCATCCACGTCGCAGATGCCGATGGCCAGTGCCAGCTGGGACGTATGGAGCTCCTGTTCAGCTGACCCGTGAGCACTGGACCGCTGCCAAACTTGGACTCCGCCATAGGCGCGGTGCCAATCATCAGCCATGAATCGGCCATGAATGATCATGAAACTGACGAATGGGTGCAAAATGGTCAGTTCTCATGCTTGAGAAATGTTGAGACTTGAAAAGGGACCATGAATTGGTGGAGCGCGATCTTGTGGAGAGTGCTCCCCAGGATTTGGAGCCCTTGAGATCTGGCCCCGGCACCTCCAATGCTCGCCAGCTCTCTTGCCAGGTTCCTTCAGGCTCTCGGGAACAAGCGCCCGGCCAGCACCATGGCTTGTGCAGCCTTGGATGCCAACGGTGGAAAGACAGCTCCCCTCAATGTGGCATTGGCCCCAAAGTTTTACTTGGGCGAATACAGGGATTACAAGTTTCAACCAGCAGTGCCTCCCCAGAACCTCGGGGAAGATTGAAGATTTGGAAGAGAGAGCTCAGGAAGTGGGTTCAGCATGGTTCAGCCAAATCAGGCAGAGCCAGCATGTACAGCCCTGCTGAAGAGATCAAGACTTACTGCTGGTAGGAGGGCAAGTTCAACTTTGACCCCGATTGGAGCGTGGTGGTTGTCACTACTTCTCCTTTCGAGTAGGTCCAAGCAACAGTTCCCAAGTTTCATGGCTATGACCAGTGGGTACCCATGGCACGCTTCCAGTTGGGACACACCGTACGCCCCTGAAATGATACATTCCAGGCACCCAAGCAGCCAGGAAGCAGCATGGAGTCCAGGTAGCTGGTCTTCAACCGCTGCAGTGATTCCTGGAAGGCCCTTTGGGTCGACACGTAGCCCAAGTCCTGCGGATGGATCTTGCCTCGCCGGAGGAAGCTATGTCGGCCATGCACATCTCCCGGAAGAATCTACAACGACTGTGGATGACTTGCTAATGGCCAATAGTTAATAGTTAGGGGATAATTAATAGCAAGCTAATAGTGGATAACTAGTAGTAGATGACTATGACAGTTTGCATTTTGGTCACTTGGGTGCTGTCTAAGCAAGTCATTATTGGCCTTTCCATTGCTACCAGGTCTTCTGAATTCTTTGTTCAGCTGTCCCAAGCTGGGCGGCAAGCCCACCCCTTGCCTCATGGGGCGATCATTGGCGGAAAAGAGGCCGTGACTGTTTGAAATAAATTTCGATGCGTGGACTGCCTGGATGGTCACTTTTTGATGGTGCTGGGCGTGCTCCAGGAATCAAGTCATGGCCAAGATGCTCTGCAAAAAGATATCCTTGGTGCCCAAAGGAACGCCCACTGAAAACTTTTTGCTCTTCCGCGAGACGATCATGCACAGAGCCTCTGCCCGGACTGCATGTAATGTAACAATCTCTGCTGCAAGAGAGCTGAAAATTCCAACCGTTGGGAAAAAGGATCTATTGGCTTTCCTACCATGCTCAGCTTAGGCTTAAACATATCCGCCTCCTTGAGTCACACAATGGAAACTTAGCAGGTAGCGCTGCTTCTCAACGTGGAACCAGATCCTCCCCCAACACACCGAGGAGCTTCGCGCCGCAAACTCTGAATAGCCTCGCCAACCTCATCTTCGTGGTAACCCCACCTGTCACAGGGTGCTGCAGCTGCATTGAACTTCTACGACCGGGGTAACCTCTGGTAACATTAACATCTCCATTTCCAAAGACCATGGCTGGACACCCAATGACACCGCAGTACCACTTTGACATACATAATCATCTGCACACATGTAATGTCAAAACTGAACATAAACATTACATGTTTCCACATCTCGCAGTCTGGATGTACGTGTACGTGCATGGCTACAGGCCTCAAAAATTCGAGGTGCAACTGACATCAAAGTTTCGCTGGAAAGTTTCGACATGTCGATCCACTGCAGCTGTGCCGCTCATAGGCCTGCGCGGTGTCCAGCATTCGGTAGCCCATTCGCAGGGCAGAGACCACGTGGTTTCGCCTCGCAGGTGCGGTGGAAACTGGTTGCTGGAACCGATCTTCATGGAGGTAGCCAACAAATTGTGAGGATACTATGAGGAAAAATGATAGATATACATGATGTATACATGATATATATATATATATACATAAAAATGATATATGTGACATATGAGGATGGGTCGAGCCACCAACCATCCAAAAGAATCCAAAAGAGCAAACAAAGGGTATTTTGTGCATTTCGGCATTGTGAACAGCCAGGGGTACAGGGTTTTGACACACAGCCACATTTCAAGGAAATGTCAAAATCACCCCTGGCAAACCATCAAACGAACAATAGCTTGAAAAATATCAATCAGTTGATCTATAGAACCGGCGTTAACAACAATTACGCGCAAAACCCAGTTGAATGGGGAACCTACACATTTGGAAAAGAGTTGAGTTTTTTAGCAAGGGCCCTCCGGCACCTTGAACGGTAGCCTAGGTCCGGCTCCGCACATGGGCATTTCCCCGTGACAAGAACACTGCTTTCCGGCCGGCTTCCCGTGGGCGTAAACCGATTCCGGTGACACAAAGGAGGATGGATGGAAATGAATGTCCACCATAGCCACTCTATGCTACTCTGTGTCCTGCAGAACAAGCCACTACTATAGCCATCTCCAAAAAATTGGATTGTTTTCCTGCAGTAATTTGACAAAGATTTACTTTTCTGAATCTTTCTAGGGATTGCTCTGAGATTCTATAAGCATTGTTGTTGGCTGCTTGCCCAACAATCTCCCTCCCTCTTGCCTGACGCCACTAGCACCACCAAGACCCAACAAAGGCAGCCTCGACCAACGTCAACATGGGAGAGTGCAGCAAGTACAACTAACGGATGGATGGATGAGCAAAAGTGGCCACAAATGGGTTTTCAGTAGTGAGGAAGAGTGGTCGATACGGAAGTCGTCTCGTTCTGATAGGAAAGACTGGCAGGTTTGTCAGGAAAATTAGCTTCCCAAATGGGCTTGGGGCGCTTATGTAATCATTCTTAGTGTTAAATTTGAAAAATGTGATCACCAAGTTAGTACACACGATTGTCAACCATCATTACCCAGCTTCCTGACTACCACTGACCACCAGTAACCAACAATCAACCACTAATTACTAAGCATCAATTGACCAACAATTCACCCCTACTGGCCATTAACATCAATGAAACACTGTATCACTGTTTTCCATCATTAGCCAACCATCGTTAACCATCATTAAGCAACAATTCACCATGAATTAACCAACGACATTCCTAAAATCCCCTGAAGACCTTTCAGAAAACATCACTACCCAAGTGTGCAGCCCGGCCGCCATCGGCCGTTGCTCAACTGCACCTCCGGCATAGCCGCCATCGAAGTTGCCATCACCTCGAGCACGACTGGTGCTGCAGAGGTCAATACTTCAATAAACGCGTGTTGATGGTAATGATGTTGAATGATGATAGTGAACGAGGGTTCATGATGGTTTGGCTAATGATCGTGAATGATGGTTTGGCGAATGCTCGTCACTGATGATTTGGCTGATGATCATTAATCAATGATGGTTCAGTCCGTGGTGATTCCGGATGCTTTAGTTGTGATTGGTGAACGGTGATTGGTGATGTTTGATGCATCGTTTGGCTTGAAAGATTCCAAGAAGTAGGTGGTTTGCTCCAACAAATTTCAGCATCCACGCAAAACTTGTGGCAAGTGTGGCAAGCCACCGGGGCTTAATGCATCAAGCTGCCAAGCTGAAGCTGGTAGCACCGAGGCCCATGGCGGCAAGGCATGGGTCAGCTATGGGGGCTGCGACTGCTGAGACTTTCTCATGACTGGTGCCCTATGCTGACCAGCGTGGACAGTGTCACCATGTCATGTGGCATCCAACAATGGACAGCATATCCGAAGTGAGATCTTGAGTTCTCCAAGCTGCAGTCACTTCCGCTACTTCCCATGGGACTGGGAGTTTTGCGAGTGAAGCAATGGCCCCAGTTCTGCTGCAGGCCCGCGAAGTTGAAACTCTCATGGCGGATCATGCAACCCATCATGGCGACGGCAAGGAACACGACCTTTGGACCACTCCCGAGGCAGCAAGCTCGAACCCAGCCATAGTCCACCACCCAACGTTGCCGAGAAGCTTTGCCGCCTTCTGAGTTCAGGCAGATTTCCATGTGTCTCTTCAGCCTTTCGATGCCCTGTCGAATCCACTGGGCATTGCACAGTGCCGGTTGGTTGCAACATCAATGTTCGTGCATCTTTGTGCAATTTTTTGCATCTATGTGCATCTATATGTGCAATTGTGCCAGGAAAAATTCTCTACATGCCGCATATAATGATACATGGATAAGAACTGTATCTCATCGTCATCAATGTCAGTGTGCAATCTGCAGTATCGGTTTCAACCACCACTCGCAGCAATTTTGTTCATCAACAGCTGGTTACGGTGCAAATCCAGGGACCGTCTTCTCTTGGTGTTGAAAGGTTGTTTGGATTCAAGCCTCTCCAACACCTGCTGATGAAATCCTGGGTCACTTGACTCAAACTTGAAATTCCCACAGTAGTCATTGATTGTAGCAGCATTGGCGTGCTGCTGTGAAATCTGTGATCATGCTTGCAAGAGCCAAGCCAATCGCCCCAGCCCTGCTGGGTCCTTGTTCAAACCAGATGGTTATGCCAACCAACAAAGATGCTAATTATCATATCATATCGGTTCATATCATATCATATCATACCATATCATCACATCACATCATATCTATCTAAACCGCTTAATCTTCTTGCATCGCTTCCTCCTTCGCGCAGTAAAAGCTGCAAAAATCGAGACGCAACCTGAGCATCGTCACACCCGCTACGAAGCCCCCTCTGCCCGCACCGCAGCCGCGAAGCGCAGGCCGCACTTCACGATGATTCCCACGGTGTGTACTGCCAAGGAGGGGGGACATGTCCCCAGTGCTGGTGGGACCCCAGTGCTGTGTGGTTCAACCCTCCACCAAGGGGATCCAACTGCCGGGCCAAAGGCGGAGACCTCAAGTATTCACCAATCATTATCCACCAAAGCTCAACCAAATATCAACCACTATGAACTTGTAACTTACATCTACTTTCAACATCTTTGAACCATGGTGAATCATGTTGCACCACCAGCCCGGTCCTATAGCATCATGGCACTCGATGAGGGAATTCTTCACCGCCACGCGACCTGGTGAAGGTAGCTCTCCCCGAACTGCGCTTTGCGCAACGCGGGGGGCAACGCCATTGCTGCAAGGCCTAGCTGGTGCAAGCAAAGCACCTCTTTTAGCGGTAAAGGTTTTTTTCCATACTAAGAAAGCCCCATAGTTGATGGTAAGCGCCAGCTGTTTATGATTGAAACGAGTGCTGGTTTAAAAAAAAGATGTGGGTCATGGTTTTTGAAGATTACGAAGTGACCATCAATGATTAATAAACCACCAGCTCTACTTGTCCTGGATCTGCCACTCATAGTGGTCAATCATGCACATGGCCAACCGTGGTGAAGCCACGCTCGGAACTCGTTGCCGATCTAAAACCCCAAAAGTCGCCAAGGGGTTCCCTGTCACAGGGGCTTCTGGCATCGCCACGAAGGACGATGCAGGGTGGTGAATCAGAAGGGGCAAGCCATGGATGATAAACCACCATAGATGAACCCTATGGGAATGTGGATGACCCCTGACAGTGGCTTGCTTCTCCAATATTGCAGCGTACTGTTGCTGTTCCCCAATATTGAACATCGGATTGCAAGAACTCAGTAGAAACCCATGTGGCATTCCCCCATCAATCAGCCATTGACGAAAACTACCACTCACTAACCATGGTACACAATGTGTGCGTGTGTGTCTGTGTGCTTTTGCTGGAAGTACCCAGTGTGGTTAGTTCAACCCAAAAACCTGCATCATTCTCCGTTATATACAATCAAGTATTGGTAGCAAATCGCCAAACATTTGATTCGTTAGATCCGTTAGAAACCTCTGGCAACACATAACATAACATAACGTAACATAACATAACATTTATATATTATATATATATATATATTATATGTTTATTAATTTACTTATTCATTTATTTATTCATTTATTTATTTGTATTCATGTACATACATAAAACATCACATACCCAACCACTAAATCCAGAAGTAAAACCATCCATTCCCCATGGGCTTCGCCTCCTTTCTTCCTGGCCTGCTTCTTGCTCGTTCTGCGCCCCGGGGCCTCCCTTGGCCATGATCAACCAGTCACCTGGTGGCCATCCCCCCCGGCTCAAGGGATAGCACTGGCCCCGGAAGCCTCCAACGGGTGAGCCCCGGAGTCTGGACGGCTTGGAAGGCTGTGGTACGACTAGCCATGCACTCTCCAAGCATCCAAATGGTGTTGATGACTTTCACCTGTCAGGCCTAAGATGAACCACACCAGTCCAACTTTGAGCAGAAGTTGGCCTGCCTTCAATGTAACCACCAGTGACTGAATCGCCAATTCAACATCGTTGGCCGGTCGTATCTATCAATTAGCCATTGATTGGTCATCCGTTGATTAGTGGCTACCCATTGGACCACACTTGTTCAATCATTGGCCTTCAGCCATTCTCAGGCATCAACCAACGACAAACTATCAGTCAACCAACAGCTTAGCACAAAAGCATGATTGCCCATCAAATAAGCATGACTTAACCACCAGCTCACTATAGATTGAACATCAACATGATTAACCACCAACTAATCATCAACTACCCACTCTCTCTCTCTCTCTCATCAATTTTGCCGTCAGTTACCCCCTCTTGGCAATCAATTTCACCATCAAATCAACCATTACATTCACCATGGATCACCATCAGATTCGCCATGGGCTTACAGGAGAAGCTCAACATGCAGAAAAAAATAGAAGAAAAACTTTTTTCCTTCATTCCGGTGGTTCCTTGCGGCATCTTTTCCCCCATAAACCAACTTCTGGTTGGTGCTGGAACCACTGCTGGTTGGTGAGTATCCCCTATCATTAACCACTATTAATCATCAAAATCACCGATTATATCCAACTTCTGGTCAACCAACCAACCAACCAACCAACCAACGATTCACCAACCATGATTAACCATCACTATCACCATCATTAACCAGGACTAACCACCCATCAACTACCATCAACCAACCAACCAACCATTAACCACCATCAACCATCATTTACCAACCATTGACCATTCGTTTTGGTGATCCCTGTGGGTCAAAATCCTGTAGCCCTATGGCAAAATCTCAACCAACCACCCAACCATCGTGCAAACGTCCTTTGCCTTCGAAGTCCGCAGCGCGCTCCGCTGCGGCGGCGGCCTCGCCGGCCACCTTCAGGGGCGACACCGAGCGGTTCCGGACACCAAGGGATCACCGAAACCAATGGTGGCTAGTGGTGGTTAATGGTGGTTAAACAACTACCATATAGTGGTTCAATGAATGATCAAACAGGTACTATGATAATTAACAGTTAATTAGTAATCCCTAAAATTGATAAGTTATAGACACTTATAGCATAAAAACCAAGGGATTATCACTATATGCTATGATGGTTGGCAACCAATAAACATGATGGTTAATGACCTCTATATAGTGGTCTAATGATGGCTAATGGTGAATGCTAAAATTTGGGATATGGCAACTATATGGTGGCTTCTGAATAGCTGGGGGGCCCCCCCAGTTGTGATCCACTAGTAGTGGTTTATAGTCATAGCAATAAACCAAGCATAACTTTGGGGTTTCCCCATTTTGAGAAAAACCTATATGGGATTAAAGCCCAAATGGACGAACCCCATGGTTAAACATCAGGTAGTAGGTTTAGCATGGGGGTAATCATGGTGGCTTACCATTCCATTCCACACGGATATCAATTAATCCTGGTGATCTAAAAATGATAATCATGGTGGTTGATAACCTTTGTGAATGAACAATGATGAAGGTGGTTGACGATGTGAAGTTAATAATGGCGGTGCAGACTGAAAATTACACTGGTTGATAATGTAGTTTAAAGGTGGTGATAATGGCAGTTCAGAACGGTTTTTTGGGCTTTGAATGGTTCAAACTTATTAATAATGGTGGTCACGATAATAATCTTGGTGTTTGGGAATGGTGCTCTTACTGTCACACGTGCTTTGACCCGTTCGCGTGATTCTTCTGAATAATGGTTTGATGATGAATGAAATCGCTCATTTAACAGTTGTACGCATACATACGCACAAGTGTAGACATCACCATTGACCATCCAAAGCTGACATCCAAAGCTGGCCCCAGTGCAAGAGAAGTGACTAGTGATATCAGCAACGCGTACACTGTTCTCTACCACATTGGAGGTATGGGTAGCCGGTCTCAACTAGCTTCAAGCCACTTGCAACATAATTGGTCACTAGCATTTGCATTGAGCAACATTTATTTGTTCATAATAGTTTACCATCGTCACCATCGTCACTGTTCACCATCACTAGCCCTTCGTGACTATCATTGTCAACTGTGAGCATTCTGTGTTGACCAGCAATGGACGATCAGCTGATCAATATGGATCTCCTGTGACTATACCAATATGTATGTATATATATATATATATCTCTCTCTCTCTCTGTCACCATCCCATCATCATAACTACTATTCTCACTAGCCATTAATTCATGGTTGTTACTATTCAACATCTTCTCGAAAGCGATCAGGTGTCAAGTTCCTCTCATGGAAAAGTGCCCTTGACCATAATCAATTAATCACTATCAGTATTTACCAGTACGTTATCAACCAGTACCGACCATCATGAACCAGTACTACCATCATTAAACATTTTAAACCCCATCAACCGCCAATTCGTCATCTCTTTATTGCCAGTATTAACCAGCATTGACCGGTATCAATGAATAGTGAAATACGGCTGACCATGCATTTAGCCACCAATCGACCATCCATTAATCATTCCTGGACCACTACTACATACGAATACTACGACTTAACCACTACTTAACCATTAGCAACCATCATCTAACCATCATTTCACAATCATTCAACCATCATCTAACCATCATTTCCCCACCATTTCCCCACCATTTCACCACCATTTCACCATGATGTTGGAGCCATTTCCACCACCACCTTGATGGCCAGCTCCAGGGCCATGAGCACCTCAACAGCGACAAATGCTTTAGCCATGGATAATTCAGCGTGGCTTAGTGGATGTTTTATATGGCTATGAATTAATGGCTATAATATGGTTAATGGATGGTTAATGGATGGTTAGTTGAGCATCATTATATGGTTAATGGATGGTTAGTAATTCATGTTGAATGGTTAATGGCTATGATGGTTTACCATAAGATGATCTATGTTTAATGGCTATGATGTTTTATATGGTTTACCCATGGTTTACCATAAGATGGTCTATTTATGGCTTATGAATGGCTAATGGATGGTTGGCTGATGGTCAGTGATGGTTCATGTTGATTCATTGGTTGTTTTTATTGTGGCTCATGGATGGTTAATAGACCCTATGGGTAATTCATTGAGCCATAAGATGGTAACAAGAAGATGGTCCTGATGAATGGTTCATTCATCTCTCTCTCTCTCTCGCTCCATCGCCATCTCGAGTTCTGTTTTTTTGTGGCCTAATCTATTTATGGCTACTAACCATATTAATAGCTTACAAATAGTTCATTAATGGCTGATTTATGGTTTCTGACTGGTTATGAATGGTTTCTTCTTGGCTGGATGGTTTATCAATGGTTCATTGATGGTAGTTTTGCTTTTTTTCCTGGGCTTCCAGAGGTTTTGCCCACCTGCTAATCCTTGCTTAGGTCAAGTAGTAGTGGTCAAGTAGTAGCTGATGGCTTCTTCATGGTTAATCATAGCTGCTTGGGAATGTCTCATGGCCAGGAATGATAGGGGAGTATACAGTAGTGGTTGGGTAACTTAACGGTTCGCTGACGGTTCTCAAAGACAATAGTGGCTTAATAGTGGTTGATTAACGATGGCTACATTGACAATGAACGGCTGGGAGCATCAGTCATGTTGAAGCGGCCGTCTCTCAACATTCAGCTGGAAACTGTCAAAATGGGATTGAAGACCTCGGGAATGGTTGAATGTCTGGATAGGCCACATTTTTCGGGCAAATGATGGCACTTCCAAAGCCAGGTGGGCCATGGAGTGGCTCTTGTTGGGATGCTGGGCCTGATTGGATGCTGGATGGATGATGATTTTTTAATGATTCTTGTACCCAACTTCTAAAAATCTACTTTGCCACCATCGGTGACTGCCAAAACCCAGGTTTGATCTGGCGCCGACCTGCTTCGCCTTCAACTGCTCCACACTCTGCGATTCTTCAACTTGCTCCTGGAACCGAACTTCGGCCGCAGCAACGCCATGCCATTCCATATGCATACGCATAGAAAACTATATATCCTATATATTTCTATGTCAAGACAAAAGCCTACATACAATATACAGTATATATATATATATAGCCTGAAGATATTAAAATGATGCCATACGATGCATGGATGGGTTGATAGCTAGATTCTATACATATAGTGGCCAGCTGCCAGCACACACCTGGCTACGAAGAATTTTCATTATTGCTCAACTGTTGTTCGAAGGCATTCATTGCCATTGGCAGTTGTTAATATTTACCCACAACCAATAATAATCATCATCATCATCATCATCATCATCATCATCATCATCATCATCATCATCATCATCATCATCATCATACACTCCATTGCCCCCGTCAACATCATGAAGCGTTAGCAGCCATTTCTCAAACCACAGATTGACCACCTAACCATGGATCCACCAACCAACCATGAACCAACCATGAACCAACCATTAACCAACCATTAACCAACCATTAACCAACCATTAACCAACCATTAACCATGGTTCACATCAATTCACCACCTACATCCATCTACCACCGCCATTCCCATGGATACCTCGGTGGCACCCCCCCCGGATCTCCTCGGGCGGCGCCTCCTCTTCATCCTTCCTTAGCTGCGAACACGGAGATCGCACCACATCGGAGATCGAGCTGATATCCAGGGTGACCAGCAAGCTGGTGCTTTCAACCCAGAGTTGATCCAACATTTGTTTCAAACCACCCAAGTTACATTGGAATATTCAAATGCTATCAATTGCTGGTTGCTAATGTTAGATCCGCATCAAAAAAATCTATGATTGACCATTCTTTAACATTCTGAACCATTATTAACCATGAATTAACAATTTGTAACCATAATGCCTATTCTTGTCGGTTTCTCGACCATTATCAGCTATGATCCATACTTGTTGCTAACCCCTAGCCTCCAAGTACTCCTTACCCTGACCCCTAGTAACCTCAAGGGGGCAACCCCCCAGCAACCCCTTGGGGCAACCCCCCACCCAACCCCCCAGCCACCGCCAAGGCACTGCGCATCAGCGCCACGCTGCTCCTTGCGCACGCGCTCCTCCTCGCGACATCGCAACTCGCGCGTCAAGGCCTCCTGGCGCTGCTGGTGCTGCTTGGGTGCTTGGGAACCACCGGGGGGTACCAGGGGGGGTACCACGGGGGTACCGCGGGGATAGTGCTGGTGAGTGGTTGGTGAATGGTTGGTGGGCAATGGTTGGCAAGGATGCTCATGGTTAATAATGGTTGGAGACTATCATGATGGCTATCGATGGCGGATGGTTGGTGATGCTAAGTGAATAACTGGCAGGATTAATAGCAGTCATTGCCAACAGTCAATAGTGTCAATGAATAACCGTTCACTAACTAACTACAGGATTATTCACCATGTCAAGGTGAATAATCATGGCTGATTCATCTTGATTCGCGATGGTACCAGTGATGGCCTACAGTGGTGGAAAAAAAAGGTCGTGAATACCCTGGTCAATCATGCTTAATACTGACGCATCCTAGCCTCCTAGGGTGCTTAAAAATGTTTGATTTGTGGTGGCTGGTAAATAGTACTGACCAGCAAGGGCTATATAATAATATTGGTTGATCAAGGCTTGAAGGATCATATGTTTTTACAATTAAACGGTTCATGCGGGTTGAGGACCATTTCTGAAACATGTTGCTGCCAAAATAAGAAGCATTTCGCGGTCTACTAATGCTATTCTGAACATCCACTATTGTCAACTATCATCACCAATCACATCCCATCACTTACCACCCAGTGCAACCATCAACCATCAAACATCCTCCATTAACCACTAAACAGTATCAACCAATTTGTTGACCAAAGCTTGACGACCATTTCTGGTTCATAATTACTTCTCTTATTGTTCGACATTGATCCACCATTGGCATCAGTATTACCATGTGTTCCTACTATCATCATTCACCAAATGTTAATTAACCAACCTAACACATTGCAGCCAATGTCAAACAACCAGTTGACCCAGTTTTTTCCTTCACGAGTATTCATCACCATCAACCATCACCATCAACCATCATCATTAACCATTAACATTCAATAACCTTCATTACAGAACCATTCTCGTAACATTACTAGTGTTAATTATGATCATTAATGATGACCTTCACAAGCCACTAACCATAAATCAACAATCTTCAAACCATTGCTTAGCCACTAGATCTTCTACATCAACATATATTAACAAATATAAGCACTATATATCATCAACTATTACAATATGTCTTCCCACTTCAAACCCTTTGCTCCTCTGCTTGCTGCAAGCCCTTGGGTGTCGGGGTTGGAGGCACCAACAGCAGAAACCTAACCCGGTGCAAAGGCGAATTCGCTAGAAATGGCGTCATGCTTTCTAAATGGCAAGCAAATGAATTAGCATAGTGTGATTCATAATGGCGAGCGTGTGACACAAGATGTTCGATGGTCGGGAAGGATGAATTCCTAGTGAATCAATGTGTAAGAAATGATGATGGGCAATAACTATTCATGGTGAAATAGTGGATTTGTGAATGGTTGATAGTTGCAGTGAATGGATTCTGACAATGGTGGTTAGCAAATGGTCAAGTTTGTGGATCAACATTAGCCGTCCAAAAAGGCCCCATGCTTCATGGGGCCAAATCACCAGCAATTCGTGTGGTAAAACTAGCAGTGATTGATTGACCAATATGAAAATAGTTGTGATGGTTCACCATGGTGTGGCTAACAGCCGTGTAACAACCAAGGGCAACTTTGATTTGTGAGGATTGGTTGGCTGGCTAAGGATGTTCCAACCAGACTGGGGACCCAGGTCCAGTTTCTGCACCAGCTTCAAATAGAAGTCTCTGATTTAAAATGATCCACAACCCTGTCAAAATCAGTAACTTGACATATGCATCGCTGCATCCATACGAAACCTTGGTTGTCCAACTGTTGGGGAAGGTGATCTCGTCCATAAGAAACCTGGCTTCTCCAATACTAGCAGCGTGTGTATGTTGCGCAGCATGTTGAAATGATGTGAGCAAATTCAAAAAAAAAACTACAAGCTCATATCATAACCTGCAATCATTCCCAGCTCATATGACAATTGACGTGAGATCACTCATCAAAGTATCATACGAGATCTAAAAATGCAGTAATTCAACATAATCAAAAAAAACAATCCCAGCTCCTCCCAGCTCATCCCAGCTCCTTGTTCCCCCTGCGCCCTGGGCTTCGCACGTGGTGGCCATCTCCCTGAGACGTTGCACCGCGTAGCGCGTCTGAACCAAGGACTCGGTCTCTTCCAGCGCCTCCGCGGGATCTAAGGCCATCGCGCTGCTGCCTGAGGCCCGAGATCCAGCTGCTGAATGGTTGAAGAATAAGGAGAAGAGGTAGTAGATAACAGAAGATAATAGTGGATACTAGTGGATGATAGTCAGTAAACAATAGTGGATGATAGTGGATAATAGTGGATATATAGTAGTGGATAATAGTGGATAATAGTGGATAAGAGTGGATGATGATATAAACAGTGGGATATATAATGATGATAAATAGTTCGTAGATCATGATGGATAATAATAGTGCAAGGTGGATATTAAGATATTACTAAGGCATAGCAACAGCCATTGGGCTACCCCAGCAACGATTCAGAAAGCGTTGTGTAGAACCATCATGTGCTTCTTTGAGTAAATTTGATGTTCGATCTCCAGCGCGGCTCATGTATGCACTGCATGTGTATCCGTAGGGAGTTCAACTTCAATGCTAAGCTCCCGGACCCTTGCCCAGCAGGTCACACTCCATCTCCATCCCTAGCGCTTCAAGGAGTTGGTTGTGACATGGTGAATAGCGAAGGAGTGGTAATGATCGCGGTGAACCATGGTTAATAAATAACCATGGTTAATAAATAAATAATGGTAATAAATAATTGTTAACAAGGAGTTAATAAATTGTTAACAAGGAGTTAATAAATAACCATGAACCATGGTTAACAATGGTTGATAACGGCTAATAACCAACAATAACGGTTAAACAACAGCTATGGTGGACCACCATGGTTCATGGTTATTGGCAGCTATGGTGGTATTTATATAGTGGATGTGGTCCGGTTTGTGGTGGCGTCGCCATTAGCTTGTCGTGGCTCATGATGGATGTAGCCAATAGCTTCAAAGTACCACTGCCTGATCATTGGTAGCATCTTTCGCAATGCCTGGCTATTGTCAGCTGTGATAGTGATTACAATGACTCTGATATGAGTAGCTTCAAATCCTGATGGGTAGCCACTGCTCTCAGATCATGCCAGCGAAGCCTGCAACATTCCACCAGCAACATGGAGCTGCCAATAAAAGTGCATCCTCCCCCAACGAACAACCCATGGATTTCCCGACTTTCATCGGATCCTGATCTCCCTCAGGCTCCGGGCGCAGGTGGATGTCCGCCACATGGCGCCGCATCTTGCCCGGCAGCATCAGCAGGCCCCGGCACATGGCGCGAGGCATCTCATGCCGACCTGGGAGAATCCTTTCGCTCGAAGAGACAAATCATCTATGGCAGTGGGTGTGCTTTGCATGCGCATGTATGGATGAACTGATGTATGAATGTATGAATGCATGTATGTATGGATGGATGTATGGATGGACGGATGGATGATGGATGGGTGGATGCACATTTGCATGAAGATGTACATGTCTATGTCTTTGCGCGCATGTCCGGTAGGTTTATTTGGTCACTTGTTGTTACCGCTGTACATGGGGAATGGCTTACAAACATAGCATAGCAATAAAAAGACCATAAAATGCCTACCTTCAAGAGCGCACGCCCAATCCAAGCCGCTGCAATAAGCATACGTATACAAATGTGAGCCTACTATACAGGTATCTGTCTATCTATCTACCTATCTATCTATCTATGTATCTATCTATCTATCTATCTATCTATCTTTATTCATTTACCGTATGAAGTTGATGCGTGTCTGTTTGCGCTGGTTTGCGTATGCACACCAACCCCGCAAATGTATGATGTGCACGCATGAAATCATACGATATCCCCATCTGCACCTACAACTTTGGGATTCATATGGGCTTGTTCATGGCCATGGTGGTATCCCTTCACCAGCCAGTTGACTGACCCTTATTGCCAGGGAAACCACTAATAACTTTCCCCTTCCCCAGCCAGTTGACTGACCCTTATTGCCAGGGAAACCACTAATAACTTTGGGGGGCACCCCAGCATTACATAATGAGTTGAACCGAGTTCTTTTTAACCCTCTTGCCGCAGCAGTGAATGGCTGTATCACCTTTTTGCCCATGAAGATCGAATGATTCATCGCTGTCAACGAGCCAATTGACCAGGATGAGTCATCAACTAAGTCCATCATTGATGACCATCAGTACACAACTAGCATCAAATCCTATCAGCTGCCACCAGCTGCCACCAAGCCGCGTCCCTTGAGTGGAACGAAGGCAGGCACTTCGCCTGCCGGGCGCCCTGCCCCTGATCCAATGTGTGCTTGTTGCCCTCAGGGCCACAACTGGCTGGGGAAGTCAGGATGAACCAGGACCCAGATCCCAAGAGAACAAAAATGACTGGAACAACCCAACAGGGTTAGCATTGGCCATGGTACCACTCTATTCAAGGCAGGCCCCTGGTCCAATGGCACTGCTGGAAACTTCAGGTCTCTCGAGGTCTTGATCCATTGAGGGTGTGAACATAGGCCCGGAAACTGCCACGGCCCCGGTGTGCATTGACAAGACTACTGCTGCCATGCCTGGGGAAGTCCCAGCCATGGTCCCTACTCGTCATTATCATAATTTCATACCTCTGCCTCCTAAAGAGACCCGTTGGGAAGATCCAAGGTCATGCTGTCAGGGTGGTATAGCACACGTCTTTGCGACTGGTTTGGTGAATTTGGAGCTTGGAAATGTCATGAAACATCTGCCACTTCCATTGCTTCTTTGTCCTCCAAGCCTTGTTGCAATTTTCAGCTGTTGGAGTTTTGAAGTGCACCCCTCGTAGGCCCGGACCCAGGCCTTGAGTGAAGGGCGTCTCATCATACGGCGCCGAAAAGTGCAAGCACAGGGCGTGAAAGAGCGGATGCAAGTGAGGACCTCACCCATGGCTGGGAGCTTGGATCGTCAATCGGGGATTCCAGTTCGTGAATTTCCTGTGAAAAATACACATTTATGAATGTGTAATGCGCCCCATTAATGGTATCAAGCACACACAAATTTATGAACACGCCCCACCCAACCGATTCCAACCAGCAAAGGTCTCGAAAATCCTGCGGGAGAACTCAAGAACCGTTGCATCCAAGAACTGGGCATCGACAACCGAGGTGCAGTCTTCGGGTTTGAAGCTCGGAAGCAAGCAGGCCTCTGATGACAGGCTGGTGGCGGCTGGTGCCGGTACCGCTGTTGGGCCAGGAGAACATTACTTGAGTAAAATAACAAGGCACCAGGAACCTGACGAAGAAGAAAAAAAAAAAAAGCTCCGGTGGACCATTTTTTGGCGAGGGCTTCTCAGAGGATTTGCCCTACTACTGCCCTACACAGTTCATGTAGGCAGCGCTGCACCATCTCTAAGGGGGCTAGTTTAGCCTCCAGTGGACCATGGAATACTAGATAACTACCCTAGCAGCAGAGATTTGCTCGATATATTTCATACCAGCTCATATCATGTCCTCACTTGCCAGCTTGCACACTGACAGGTGGCTGGAGATGACTGGATGTTTCCGCCACTGCCAAGTCATGACTCAATCATGCTGCCCACGCTTGCCTGGTCGCTGCACCCTACAAGCCTACGTTGCCCAAATGTATGGTGCAAGTGTGCGATTGTGAAGCCACTATTGCCGAGATCAACCATGATCAACCGCTAGTGGGCCAGTGTCGCTGAATAGCCCCCTTTCACTGGCCATTGTCCACTGACAATCATTGATTTACCAGCTGATAAGGCACGCTGGGTGAGCAAAACTGGGCCCCAGAAACAAACCGCTGCGTTGTCAAACCCACTGAGTGAGGCCTCCGCTTGTTTGATCTCGTCCTCCACGCCCAAATCCGCCGGAAAGGGCGGGCGGCCCGAGGGTGAGGACATCCAAAGGCGGTCCAGTGCCTGAGGAACGGGTGACGATGCTTTTCCATGATGATTGTCACTATCTGGCTGGTGGTTTCAACCCCTATGAAAAAATCTCGGTCAACCAACTAACTATCCATAAATATTGGGGGAAATAAGTGCTTGGAACTACCAACCAGCAATTTTGACGATGAGGAGGATGATAACCAAGGGAGGATCAACACGCATGAGTCTGCCATGTCCATACATGAGCATTATTCACAACCAATTGGGCTAAAGGCCTTCGCCACAGATCTCCAGGTGGGACCACATGACCCAACAGCATTGGCCAAAACGCAGTGATCGGTGACCTGGACCAGTCATGACCTGGGATTTCCACCACTTCGAAGTCGCGCCTCATCTGCCAGGCCCTCAAACTCCGTGACGGCAGATGGTTCAGAGTCCGGGTGTCCTGGTAGGAAACCCAGCTGTGAAGGCTGAGAAGGGACACCTGGATGCAGAAAAATCCATCGAGAAATCCATCGGCCAATTCTTGTTCTCCTGGAGAAAGCCAACTTAGATTAGCAGCTGATGATTTGTGGCGGGTCTAGAAGAAGTCTCATGTTTGACCAGAAGCCCAAAACACTGATGTTTCACACAAATGACGTGGGTTAGTTCAAAGGCATGGCTTCAAAATGTCACTCCGAAATGCTTCGTTCTCCCGTCAAAGGTGCTCAGTTTATTTCATTTTGCCACAATTGAGCCTGCGTTTCTAGATAGCGCAACAAAGGAAAGTCGCGTCACCCGTCAACCAGGGGCCGTACCTTATGGATTGCATGGGGATTGCCCCACAACCAGCGGTGGTGTTGCTGTTATCCAACCACTGCGCATCGCGCCACACCTGCCATGACCTCCGTAAGCGAAGGGAACCTGGGCCGCTGCGCTGTTGGTTGGCGCCGTGGGATCCCAGGGAACTCCGATGGGGCGTCCCAGGCTCTGACCCATAAGCAGTCACAAGCTATCTGCCAAGGTGATGGACATCAGCAACAATCCAAACACATCCAAATATTCCAGCATGCGACTGTGACTGTATACCAACCACTGGCCAAATAGGACGGTGATCGAAGTCTCAACCAGTGGCCAATGCTACACCAAGGTGTCAAAAACCAAGCGGCTGCAGACTTTTTGACCGTTCTTCTCGGGTTTCCATGCCGGATTTCTGTATGGGACCGGCATTTTGTTTGGATAGTCCTGGAACGTTCCTACCTGCGCAGTCCCGGTTAGAATGTCAGGATTCCAAGGTCCAGAACCCTGCTTTGAGCACGGCTTTCTTGACATGCACCAAATCCCAACATGATTTGGCTACATGTTTTCGACGAGTGCTTTAGTCACCAAGTTGACGTCGCACACTGTCAATCAGTTGGTCTAACTAGAAACTTGACATCAAGTAAGGAGTGTTGGCTTCAACCCGTCAACCTTGTCTGATGTGAACAGGAGGCAAGGGTTTCATGACCATGTTTGGAAGTTAAATCGCAAAGATTTTTGAACATGCATTTTGTCCCTGAGTCCAGTGCCTTTGAGAAAAAACCTTCTTTGAGATATATGTATGTAAATATATGTATATATATATATACATATCACATGTGTATATAGAGAGAGAGAGAGGGAAAGGAAAGAGGGAGGCAGAGCCCATTGGAGGCCCTGTCTCCATTGAACATTTCTCTTGTCTTCTTTCTTAATGACAAGGCGATTCAAACAAAGATAAGATTCTTAAAAAACAAAACGAGGGTCCGTGAGCAATTTCGTGGAATGGCTGAGCCCCCACTTCTGCTGTCCAGGCGCTCCTTCTGCGGCATTCCGATCATCTCCGGCATGGCGCTGGCAGCCAGCGCCAGGCGGCCTTGGAAGCCCAGCTGGGCTCGGCATGTGACATCCGTGACTCCGGTGCTATGACCATCCAGCCACGCGGAACCATCATGGGCGGCCCCGTGGGCCGTACTAGCAACCCATCATCACAGGCCACCCGGTCAGTAAAGCTAGTGTATTTTGTGAATTGATGCGCACCTTTTGAAATCAAACCTCCCTCTCTTGTTGGGCTTGGCTGTCTTGCCGCCTCACAACAAGCGTCCTAAAATCTACCCCTTGAAACTGTCACAGCTAGGTTTGGTTTCAAGGCTGCCTCTGTTCCCCCGTGGCCGTTTGTAACCAGCATGTGTCTTGGCACCCAGCCCCCACCAGCCAAGCAACTGCCGCCCTCCAGTGGGAAACCTTCCAGGTGCAGTGCCCATCTTCCAACTTCAGCTGCCTGCCAGCACCCATGGCATGCTGAAAGTTGGTGAAAGGTGCGGGCCTATCACTGGGTGATCCCTGATGATGTCTATCATCCAGAACTGGTCTCGAAGTATGTTTGAAATAGTTTGAGTCAATGGGGCGTTTCATTTGGAGATAGTCATTGGCTGCATCAGCCATTTTCTAAATCGCAGTAATTGAACCAAACGTCCGACCTTCTTAGCCAGAAACATGTTCCAGGATCCAGCGACGATCGCTGCCCGCATGGTTGATATGACTGCGGACCGGTCAGCAACAGCAACAGCAACACCCATCATTTTTGAAACAGTTCATTCCTTTGCAGAGTCATTGGTATCCTAGCTGCCCACAAGATTCTACCAGTTGGTAACGGCTGCCAAGGGTCACGAAGGGCCCCGGGTCCGCACCTCGGGTAGCCAGTTCTTTTGCACTGCTGCGTTGTAGGCTTCGCGGCACAGCACCTGGAGGCTCCGCCCAAGCCATCTTCCGTCATCCCACGACCATTCCTCCCGCGAAACCAGAAATATCGTGGTGGATCACCCAGGGGAGATGGGTCAAGACCCTTCAATTTGTTTGGGGAACACAGCAGAAACAAAATGAAACAAATACAATGCATTGGCATCGCCTTCATTGACATGTTCACCTGACAAATTGGGCCCATATGGGTTCCAAACCATGCAGTGGCATCGGAATTGCGGGGTCTGGCCAACTGGTGCACACCCGACTAGGAAGCCCCTGCCGAGTGAGACCG
>VSDK01026659.1:222865-253525 GCA_009767595.1 Symbiodinium kawagutii
GAGCCACTCGCTATAGCCATGGCACCCTCAAGCCACCCGCCATGAAGATTTTTTGCAGTTCCCCTCTGGTAGAGGCTTAGCCACCAGCCTTGTAATGGAGAATCACCACGTTTTCGCGGGAAACCCTTAGGAAACCCTCCATAAACGCGTGATTTTCATGAGTTAGGTGAGCATCTGCCAGAGCTCAGCCGAGGCCAAACCAGAAGGGATCTGCGACGCCCTCGTGACATCTTGGGCACCGCGTTTCTGGGAACCAGTCACCACTGCTAGTGATGCCCGTGATCCCCGGGGGCTCGCCGCGGCACCAGCGCTCCCAGCTTCAAGAAGCGATGCTGCTGCCGCAGCAGCTGCAGCACCGACTTCACCTAGTTGGATGTTTGGTATGTCAGCAAGGGTCAGTGTAGCCCAATAGCAGGGGCTACAGGAAAGAAAACAGCAGCAAGTGTCTGTTTAGTCTGTGATTCATCGGGGTATTGACACATGGCAGGATGGGACGATATGCATGTCGCCGGTGAATTGGATCGTGGTTGAATATAGTGGCAACATTCACCAAAACATTCCATGGACGCGTTCAAAGCTCCACTCTGCTCGGGCATGCCAAACCTGCTTTCCGTCATAGATGACATCCCCATGAGACGGCATTGCACAATGATGCACGACAAGCTTTTTGGTCAACAAAAACCTAAGGTGACTGCGCCCGTGTAACTACAGTTCCATGATTGGATGCACGTTTCACAATTTCTATTCATGTCCGAACTATTATCACTTGTTATCCCGCAACATCCCCACTGCTTATATCATTCAAATTTGCATGCATACCGTATAATTACTTTGTATACGAGCATATATGTATATATGAAAGTATCCCCACGAGTAGTACTTGATTTATTTCATTGGCAGGGATTCATCCCGGCATAAACCAACGATGATTTGCATATGAACATGTATATATCTTCACTATGCTGAACATAAAATTGAATCATATCATCCCTTAATGTGCTTCATCTCACCGCTAATGAACCATCAATATGATATCATCCCCTAACATTCTTCGTACGACTGGACCATTCAACACATGCTGGGTTCCTTCCTCTAAATTGGGCTGTTGCGTTTACATCACCCCTTCGAAACAAATCATTCCCGATGATCATCCCACTATCAAATGATCGTCGCGTCATCATTGCGTGTGCATGTGCAAAAAGGCAATTACAAAGATACAGAGAAATAAAAACAGAACATCATTATACATGCAATATCCATAGATTTTTGCTTACATATTCTTGAATGAGTCGATCCATCTGTTTATGCATCACAGTATATAACTACTATAAATCCCCAGCAGTCATCAAATCCAATAACTATTCATAGAACTATATAGTTAACTGTATAACTGCATAACTATTATATGATGAATCGAAATTTAAAAAAATGATCTAGATTGTATTCCTACTTATAATCAATCCATCTACTTAATGATTGAATCTACATGGCTGTGGGTCAAGACCCCGTACCCCTGGTTCCCCTATCACTAACCATTGTTTTCTCTACGAGTTTGTTGGTGGAAATCCCCCATGAACGTTGGTTGGTTAACTGCTTGACCCAGCTCGCCACATCACCCCCCCGTGACGCTGAATCAGCACCGCTTCTGGGAGATGGGCCGTGCCTGGAAGCGCTCCTCTCGGAGACCTCGGACCTGCGCTTCCAGGTGCAGGAAATCCGCGCGCACCTCACGGCCGGGGGTGGCCATGGCCGCCGTGGCCCTCGAGCGGCGGATGGGAGCAGCTGATGGGATGTCAACTGGGTGGGGATGGCACGGTGGTGATGCTTGGAATCATTTCTATGGTTAATGATGTGGATGATGTGGATGATGATGATGATGATGATGATGATGATGATGATGATGATGATGATGATGATGATGATGATGATGATGATGATGATGATGATGATTCAAGATGGCTCACATGGTTGATGCTTTGAACTAAAAGGAACAATGGCTTATTTCTATGGATCTGCTTATTGGCAATACCATTGGGACCTCATTGGGTCATGTTGCTTATGGTCACTGGCACCCTTTTGATTTTGCAGCGTCCCCCACAAAGAAGGGAGGCAAACGTAATTACACCGAACACGTTGGGTGAAGGATCTTGACTACACTACTTCAACCAACTCTAGGCACGCATCGAAACAGACTCGGTCAAGAACAGGAAGATTGAAATACTCATATGATGGTTCGTAATTATCATTTATGATTTGAAAGCCTCAATTTACTGACAAGGTTGGTATGCAATGGTTGAATAAAGAGTTGCAGTGGTTCTACTAACGTTCCTAAGAGTGGTCAACATGCCGCTAGCCAACATATCGTATAAGATATTGGTTGCAATTCGTTTTCAGCTGCCTATGATATGCTTCCAACCTCATCCCCCAGGGCATCCCAGCTGCACCGCCGCTGCAGCCGAGTCACGTGCTCCAGGGAGTCCCAGGTCCGCTGCTCCAAGCTGCGCGCTTTGGGATGTCGCTCGCAGCTGTCGATCTGCGCGGTGTCCAACATGGACTGCGACAGCCTCGGCGGGGGCCTCTGAACAAACCATAGGCGTTTCTGACATTGCTGCATGATGGTCAGATTGGTTCCCTTACTTACAGACCATGATGACATTGCAGACCATGATGCATCATTACTTACAATTTGATTGCAAGCAACAAATAAACTCATTGGATTCATGCATACCTACCAGTGTGCATGTATAAGCACGCCTATGGATGCGTGTGTGTGTGTGTGTGTGCATGTACCGAAATGATCCTGTGACTGTCACCAGCAACGTCCAAGCAACACATGCTCAGCCGCGGCCCTCTGAGCTTTGTTGCCCCAAGCGGCCTAGGCAGGTCTCACCGCTGAATGCAGCGATGCTTGGTGGTTGACAGATCACCTCCTGAACCCTTGATGACATGATGATGCTTGAAGCATGTTGAAGCGATCATCGATGATGACTGTGAGAACCATTCATGTCTGGTTGATGGCAGAACCACATCAATGAACTCCGGATGTTTGATGGTGGATCACGAGCTATTTCTGGCAAAACCAACGGTTTCATGGATCAATTAGCCCTCCCATACATCTTGAAGCCACGAGTCCCGCGATGATTCACCAGGTACAAACTACTGCTGGTGAATCCCTACCTCGTCATGGCATAGAACGATCTGGAAGCAAATCTAAAATGGGAAGCAGGTCTCGGAGCCACCACCAATACTGCTAAACCATTCGTATCACTCCGCACCTGATTATTCAGTTAAATTCGTAATTAACTGTAGTTAAGCAGGTCCCAAACTTGGGCCTCGATCAGGCTGAGCCAGCAAATGTTGGACTGGACTGGACCTTGCCCTGTCCAAATTTAGCCCTCCACCTCCACTGCATGCAGTGCTTGAAGCAACAGAATCTCATCTCCCGACATACTGGCGGAGAACCTCGGCGACGAAAGCCCCGTGAGCAAGGAGGAGTGATCCCATCCCAGAGTTTTCATCATGCTTGGCTGATGCCCCGAAAGCAGCAACGGCCACAACAGGTTCTTGGAGCTGCACATCCCCATGCGGCAATTTGGAGTCTTATCAGGCGCCCTGGAAACCCCCACACTAGACACCGCACACACACACACGCACATGAAGCCTTGCAAGGCCAATAAGAAGCTACCAGTGAAGCTCCCCGAAACACCAGCTTGACAAAGCGTCGCTAGCCATAGACCAACAAATGTCAAGCATTATCCGCAATATTGTGTTCCTATCCCTGCAAAGATTCGTCCCTGATTTTCACCGGCCAACTCGCGCACCTCCTACGAGCTACGCACTGTCACCGCTGGTTCTCATCTCAAGCAGCTTCAACCAGCTCTCGCTGGTCCGATGTCACGCTGTCATCAAAATGGACTTGCGCTTCCTAACTTCGACGCTGCCTTTTTTGATATGCAACGTGTGATGGCAATGCACCTGCCTTGTTTGTTGCCTGGATCTTGTTGGCAGCTTTCACCCTTTGCTTTGCTTTTGTTTTGCTTTGGGTTGCTTTTGCTCGTGCTTTGCTTTTGCTTGGCTTTGCTTTTGCCTGGCCGTGCTTGACATTGCTTTGCTTTGGTTTGGTCCTGCTTGGCTTTGCTTTTGCGTTGCTTTTGCTTGGCTTTGCTTTTGCTTCGCTGTGCTTGACTTTGTTTTGCTTTGGTTTGGATTTGCTTGGCTTTGCTTTGCTCTTGCTTGGCTTTGCTGCTTTTGCTTTGCTTTTGTTTTGCTTCTGTTTTGCTTTTGCTTGGCTTTGCTTTGGGTTAGCTGCGGTTGACTTTGTCTTGCTTTGCCTCGGCTTTGACAAAAAGCGCACTATTGCCAAATGGCCTTCCTGTGTCGCAATGTGTAGTGGCGATTCACCATCATCTGTTGTTTGGTTCTGATCGGCTCCAGCTTTCACCAATATTCGCACAATTTCTAAGTCGCCCTCCCTAGATGCCATGTGAAGTGGCGATTCGCCATCGTTTGTTGCCTGGTTCTTATCAGCACCAGCTTTCACCAAGAATCGCACAACTTCTAAGTGGCCTTGGTGCGACGCAATGTGCAATGGCGATACGCCATCGTTTGCTGCCTGGTTCTTATCAGCACCAACTTCAACCAAGAAGCGTACTACTTCGACGTGGCCATTTTCAGAGGCTATCCACAATGGTGTCACCTCAAATTCTGTTGCTACCTCATTCTTGTCAGCACCAGCTTCGATCAAGCAGCGCACTATTTCTAAGTGGCCTTCCTGCGCCGCAATGTGCAGTGGCGCTTCCCCATCCTCTGTTGTTTGGGTCTTATCAGCACCAGCTTCAATCAAGCAGCGCACTATTTCTAAGTGGCCTTCCCGCGCCGCAATGTGCAGTGGCGCTTCCCCATCCTCTGTTGTTTGGGTCGTATCAGCACCAGCTTCAATCAAGAAGCGTGCGATTTCAAAGTGGCCTTCCTCCATCGCAATTTGGAGGTGATTTACCAGCATCTCTTATTTGGTTCTTATCAGCACCAGCTTCCACCAACAGCCGCACAATTTCTAAGTGGCCCTCCATAGATGCTATGTGCAGTGGTGATTCACCATCATCTGTTGTTAGGTTCTTCTCAGCACCTGCTTTCACCAACAATCGCGCAATTTCTAAGTGGCCGTGGTGCGATGCAATGTGCAGTGGCGTTGCGCCATAGTCTGCTGTATGGTTCTTATCAGCACCAACTTCGACCAACAAGCGTACTACTTCGACGTGGCCATTGTCAGTTGCCGTCCACAATGGTGTCACCCCGTCATTGTCAGGTGCATCTCTTTCTGACCCTGCTTCAATCAGCAGCTCCGCAGGTTCGAGATGCCCATTGACTGCAGCATGGTACAAGGGCGTTGCGCCAAATTCATCCCGCAGGTCTGGATTGACCGGGCATCGCAGCAAGTCTTCAAGTTCATCTGACTGGTTGTCACTGCAAGCAGAAATCATCTTCTGCACAGCAGCACCTTCTTTAGCCGTCTCAAATTCCAAGCGAACCAGCTGCACTGTCACGGGAAGGTCTGGAAGCAACGCAGTAAAGACTTCATCGTCTTGGATTATGCGGGAACCACCTTCTGCCAAGAGCCGCTGTCGAAACCTGGAAGTGCCAAGCTGAACAGCCAAGAGTTGCTTCACTGCTTTTGCGGATTTGCCTTCCAATTCATCTGCACTGAAAAAGCGCAGGGATTCGCCGGTGATTGGAGAGCACACGTTCATGGAAAAGGCTTTTTAAGATCGGAGTTTTCGAGAGACAACAAATGCATTAAGAAACTGAGATTCATTGCGATGTTGCTGCTGAATTCTTGTCAATTGATGTCTGTCTATTATCCATGCCAAAGTTCTTAGTGTTGATCGGCACAATTCTGCACCATATGTGATGCCTGAAAATCATGGTGTCCTGGATGTTCCCAAGTAGGGCTGTCCATCAACCATATTACGCTATCCTGGTGAATCATCACTTCATACTTGTTGATCATGTTGATCATTGGTCATTCAAAGCCAATTTTTTGGGGGTGCCAGGTTGGTGAACATAAACATCAACCATAGGATGACCAACTGATTAATGGTCGTTGCAAATCCAGGTCGTTTCTGTCGATTGCATCGCTGCCGAGCTGGACACACACAAGGGCGCGGCGCTGGTTTAGGGGTTCTACGGACCTGACGGCTGAAAGACCAGGTGACCAGGGCACAGTTTGTGAACTTAGGGTACTTCACGCTTGGGCACCAGGCAAATGGTACATACAACTAGCTTGGCCGTTCATGGGACTCCCAAACGACCCAGGCTTTAGTAAGCCGTCAGTGTTTGGCAAGGAAATCAACAGAAACCCGTCCTACAGACTGCAGTCACACTCAGGGGTGCAAAGCTTGACAAACAACACATAACCAACCAATCTGCAGTAGGCATGAGTTGCTTGTCTTTCACTATCCAACCGCAACAGCAAGCAGCAAGCAGCAAGCAGGCAGCAGCAAGCAGCAGCAAGCAGCAGCCAGCCAGCCAGCCAGCCAGCCAGCCAGCCAGCAAGCAAGCAAGCAAGCAAGCTTGCATTTACATATGAACAAGAAATGTGTACAGCATACGCGCACGTTTGTGAAAGAATGAATACACATGTACATATCTATCTATCGATCGATCTATCTACCTACTACCTACCTACCTGCACACCTACCTACCTACTACCTACCTACCTGCCTGCCTGTTTGTCTGCCTGCCTGTCTGTCTGTCTGTCCGTCTGTCTGTCCGTCTGTCTGTGTGTGTGCAGTATGTGTGTGCGTGTGCCGGTCTATCTATCCATCCCTATCTCTCTCTGCATTTTTCAAAAGGATACGTGCACCGGCTGGAACATCTGAGATGCTCAGTTGTTAACCATGATTCACCATTCTCAACCATCATGAACCATTATTAATAAGCAGTATTTGCCATCATTTTTATTGACCATTACTATATATAAATATAAAAATATATGAATATATATATATATATAGATGTGTATATATCTCCATATGTATATATATATACATTTATTTATTTATTTATTTATTTATTTACTTATTTATTTATTTGTTTATTTATTTATTTATTTGTCTATTGGTATTTATATTTATAGTTATATCGATGTTCTATTTATATATACCCATTACCCACCAACCAAAGAACCCCGCGTTTCAACATGACAAGCTCAACCGCAGCACCCGGTTCCTTGCGGGCAGGTTACATGGCCAAGGCTGTGATGGCACAGACCTCCCGCAGCAGCAGCATGGAGGACACCGCGGTGCCTGGCACCGGCCATGCTTGGTGACGCTGGGGTGCCTCACTTGGGTTCTTAGCATCCCCAGGGATCGCATCTGGTCACTGTATATACCTTGACCATGGGTTTTAGATAGTTCAGCAAGCTTACAAGGTTCATAGCCATGGTGATACCCCCAGCTTCACCATCGGTTTATCCTGGGGTACGCAACGAAAATGCTTGTTTGCCTGTGGGAAAACGTCCGTGCAATGCAATGTGCTCTGACAATCCATCGGGCCCACCTGTGAAGGCAATCTCCACGGTGGGCTGCGCCCAGGCAGATGTTGGGCTCCCTACCACCTGAAGGCCCCCGCAGCCGCGGCATCGGCTGACCCTGGTGCACCCCAAACTATGATAATTAAAATGATGATGACAGAAATACTATGATGATGCTGATGATGATGATGATGATGATGATGATGATGATGTTGATGATGATGCTGATGATGCTGATGATGATGATGATGATGATGATGATGATGCTGATGATGCTGATGATGCTGGTGATGCTGATGCTGATGCTGATGCTGATGATGATGATGATGATGATGATGATGATGGCAAGTGCAAACAAAACATTGGTATATATTGGTGAGAATACTAGAAGACAATAACAATTGATTAGCTAGGATGATAGTAACACACGGTGATAACATTTACAATAACATCAATAATCTATCACCTTCGCAACGCATCCACAACACATGCTCAAAGAAACTACTTGTTTGGTAGTACTTTGTTGCTTCATCCAACGGCAAGGGGTCTTTATTCCTTGGGGCATGCATTACTATGCTGGTTAATCAAGGTGGAAATCCCAACCCTACTAGAAAATTCCATGTCGGTTACGAAAAGCCAATACTGGATGTGGGCCAGTCGAGAGTTCTATCATGTTGGTAACTCCATAACTGGTTGGGAGATGTTGGGAGTTAAGCCAATGTACTAGTTGGTCAAAAACAAACATTCCCACCACAGATCTAAAATGCCGGGTAGTGCCAGGTTACACCAACCAACCAACCAGCCAACCAACCAACCAACCAACCAACCAGGCAGCAGCCGGCCAACCGACACGCATCGATGTGTCATATCAGGAATCTCTTGTGGTGCATTTGCGTGTGCATGCTTGTATCTATGTACCTACAAAACAGAATAGAACCTGTGAATCCACTCCTGAAGACATGCATCAGGTGCAAATATATGCATTTGTCAATACATGCACCAAAAAAAAAAAAAAAGAAAAAAAAAGTTAAATACAAAAAATCACTTTTCATATGTATGTCTGTGCGTGTGGATGTGTGCTCGTGGTAGTGGGTTAAAACATGGCGCTGATTGAAAGAGTATTGCACATCTTGTGCCAGAAACTCGCAAGCCATGCCACACCACGGCCACACATCCAGTCAAAAGTCTTGTAAAGATTTCTCATCCAGGGATTTCTCTTGGGCAAGAAAAACATACACCGAAAAATGATTTCATCACTTCGAGCTGCAATCTGCGGCGGCTGGAAAGGGTGATCGTGTGGCAGCACGGGATGCCGTGAGGCATCTTGTACCTGGCAGAGTTCATCAGTTGGGGGCCGCATCTGCCAAGGCGGATGAGTGGGTTTGGCTTTGTCAAGCGACTCTAATGAGAAAGATGAAAACGAAAACGTGCCTCACAGGTGGAAAAACCATGATTCGGCAATGTTGGTATCTAAACATTGGAATACCCTGGTGAAGATCCCAAGAATTGTCAACAGAGCTTTCTGTTGCAGCATTTCGACGCACTGCGTGGATTGCTTAATTTAATGGATAGCTAGTGCTGTTGGTACGTCCGCCTCCATGGCTGGCAAATGTTGGCAAACAATTTGGGAGAAACTTTTGGGAGGGTGTGCAGAGAAACAAGGTGGGCATATCACAGCAGCACAGGACGGCACCTGCATGATCTGCGTAAAGGGCTCTGGCATCGACACCTGCCAAACCAATTACCATGGGGATGAGATGGGTGGTACCCTCTGGTCAATCTAGCATGGCTGGGCAACCCGCAATTTGCAGATTGCTTACCTAGTGAGAATGGTGTTTGATTACTGAAGGGCAGTACCCTTCATTTTGGGAATGGCCGCTTGAAAGAACATCAAGGCACCCTATTTCGGGACCCTATTCGCCACTGCGTGTCTCTGAAACTTGGGAAGCGAAAAGCTCGAATATCATGATGAAGGGCATCTTCCAATGGTCCCCCCTTATGGACGCCAAGACCTGTCCCACTGAAACGACTACCTTCTCCGCGAGATTTGATGTTCGGGGAAATGTTGGGACGGTGTCCGGCCTTTCTTCTCACTGTCAAGCTCTTTCCAACTCCATTTTCAGGTCCCAGCTCTCTCCCCGCAAGATCCCAAGTAATTCATCCTGGTCAAAACCATGGATGAATGGATGCCAGGCTACTACCAGTTGGTGGGGAAGGGATCCGACTTATCAACTATCATGACCATCGGTGGCGAATTATTGGAAATGGCTATGGGTCAATATTATAATACCAAGATTGGTGGAAAATAACCAACAATAACAGGGAAAACGAGCTGGTTTATGATAGGGGAAGCAGGAGTACAGGGTTTTGACAAACCATTACCAGCTGGGTTGGTGAAACCACCAACCATTCACCAACCATTACCACCAACCATTACTGCCAAATCACACCAGCTGGGTCCCGCCAATCGCAGCCTCACAGTCTCGCACGTGTCGTCCAATGCTCGGGCATTCCGTGCCACGGAGATGCAGCACCTTTTTGCCGTGCTAAGCAGCAACAGTGGCAGATAACTTCCAGATGCACAAAACCCACAAGCACACGGAATGTGTATAAGTAGTCGGTCAAGCTTAGACGACCTCACAGAATCACATAGGATGTCTTTTGTCAGTCAATTCTAATAAACCTGCATGAATAGACCACATGTATCTAAAATGTTGATGAATGTCCCTGCGAATGTCACACTTAGATACAACCACTAGACCAGAGACACCAAGAAACAACTCAGCGATGCTGTTCTTTGCACGCGCCTCATCCACCTGCGGAATATGCAAAATGCTCTGCACGGTTCCATCGCTCTCCAGTAGCACCCTCCGTCGCCCATCCTGGGTGCCCGGGGTCGCCTGTGAAGTTTCTGTTGTGCCATGCCCCTTGTCTCCGTGTTCATGTGGCCTCACCACTCCAAAAAGGCTGCCGCCGACAATGCGGGTCATCCCTAACCGGTTACTGGGACTGTGTTTGGCCAGCCCCGCGGGCACCTTGGAGCCATCACAAGAGTTGATCGCAACAAATTAGGCATGGGAAACTGAGGGGGTTGAAGAATGGCATCGAGCTGGCTTTGCTCGCCGACCCCTTCGGGCCTCTGCACACACAGATCCACACATCACAAAAATGCTCTATTCTCTGGTTGTTTAATTCTAATTTGTGCCATTTCTGCCGGTTTCTTACGAGCTGTAAAATGTTTTGGGCTTCCAGGACTCGCAAAATGTTCTTGGCGAGCATTACACAAATCACACAGATCCGGGCAGAGTCCACCAACCATCATGATGCCTCATACTTCTCTAAATCCCATGATGCTTATTCCCGATCACCATAAGAAACTGGTGATTGCCATATGCTTTCCCAGTTTGTCAACCACTCTTACCCACAATCGACCATCAATCAACTATTAAACATTGATGAGCCCATTAACCCGACCAACATCGATTTTCCATGGCTATTCATCATTCACGAACATGTCGATGGCAATGGATTTATCTTCCCAACTATGACCAACATGAATCGTCAAATACCATGAATTTCAATGTATCCATCCCTATCGCTGTAAACAAACCCTCCGGTGCTATGGAACTCTTGGTTACTGACCTATATAATTGTTGGCTATTGACCTTGACCGATTCTAGTTGGCTCTTACAAATCAACAGACAGTTGTACACACATCTGAGGTACATAAGTTCTTACCAAGCGCCAACCCAAAAATGTTGATCAAGGTTGGATACTCCAACCAACCAACCAACCAACCAACCAACCAACCAACCAAACCAAACCAAACCAAACCAAACCAAACCAAACCCAAACCAAACCAAACCAAACCAAACCTGCAAAATTCGAGGATCTTTCTCCAGTACAACCAACAGTCACAGTCTAGCAGCAGCAGTGGACCTTTTGACTTGAGCCTTGAGCCAAACAGTATGTTGGCAGTGCGGTGTAGTGCGCAGTGGGTGCAGTGTGACTTTGTGTCTTAACACTCCCCCTTGAATGCTGCAGTGGGTTCCAGTGCAGTACATTCACATTAATTAGGCAGTACCTACTCGACGAACAGTTAGTCGATCCACTAAACAGTCCATCACTTCAGTAACATCAAAAGTACAGTGCTCAGTATAGCACTTCAGTGTCGGCTCTTCTTGACAGTCACCGTCACACAGTGATTCAGAGGCAGTGAGCCCAACAGTACATCGACTGTGTGATCAGCAGCATCTTCATTTCCAGTGACTTCCATGAGCTCATCTTCATTTTCATCTGCAGTGCCCAGTTGATAGGCTGCAGTAGCTTCAGTGCGGCTCATCTGAAGCATCTTGGCCATGGCATCAGTGATCACAATGTGACCCAGTAGTCCTCGACAGTGAAGCCCATACCAGGTCCTCATGTTCAGCTCATTTCGCAGTGGCATGAAGTTTGCCAAGGTCAGTCCTTGAAGTTCAAGGATGATGCCAGTGCGCAGTTCGACTTCGCTGAAGTGGTACATTTCTCCTGCAGCAGTAGTCTTGCAGTGATCAATGTACAATCTATTGAAGTCTCCCAGTGGAGTCTCTCGCAGTGGGTTGAACATCAGCACACAGATGCTCTCTTCAGTGGCCAGTGGATTCCCTTGGAGCGTCATGTGGAACAGTCGCAGCAGTGAGGAACGAACAGTGAACCAAAAGTTCTGCTGTTCATGTGTGAAGATCTGTGGATTCACAGTCCTTCGAATCAGTGCATGCAGTTGTGACATCGGAAGTGCCACAGTGAGGCACCAGTCAGTCTGGTCAGTTCTCACAGGCTGACCTCGAACTTCGCTCCAGTCCAAACCACCATTGGCAGTGTCATCCAGTCCAGTCAGATCACGAACAGTGATTTGCCGATAGCAGTTGACCTCAGTTCTGGAATATGATGGATGTGGTCCATCCAGTTCCTTGAACAGCGAGTTCAGTGCCATATAGGGCGCATGGTCACCTGTTCGTCGTCCATGCAGTGCATGAAGAGACAACAGGTTCAGGCCAGTACCGGTCAGTAGTGGCCGGTTGTAGCGCATGCCATACAGTCCTTCAGTCACTGTTGCCGGAGTGCTAATCGATGGAGGGCAGTCCATTGAGCAGTGCTCCTTCTGCAGGGTCTCCATCAGACTATGACGTCTGATCAGTTGATCAGTCAAAGTCATCACATTGGCAGCCTCAGTGTCATCCAGTGGTGAGTGTGGTGGAACGTCAGTTGGGTCCACCTTCAACGCCGCCATGACAGTGTCATAGAGGACAACATCAACTGCAGTGTTGATGCGGTTTCGCAGTGACGTCTCATCACCAGTGGCTGCAGTGGCAGCAGTGTTAGTTGCCATCCTTGAGTGCAGCGACGTTTCTGAAACAGTGTCCAGTTCCAGAGAAAACGGTGCCGACAGTCTGAGAGCCAAAGAAAACGTGCAGTGAGAGCTGAGTGTTCTTGCTTCTTGGCAGTGTCAGTTTGACAGTGCAGTAGCTAAAAAAAAACGTGTCTTCTTCAAATTCAGTGGATCCAAAAAAAAACGCAACGTGCAGCTGGCCATTCAAACAGTTAGACAGTAAACTATACAACCACAACCAACAGTGTGTATGTCGGATGTGTGTGCAGTGGTGCGCGCAGTGTCTCCCCCTGGGCACAGTAACTCTTTGACTTAAGGGGGTGTCTAGATTTGATTTCAGTGCCAGTGTTTTAAACAGTTGGCTTGGTGAAACGTCCTGGTGGCGTTACAGTGAAAAACATTCGAAAACAGTCACAACACCCAGCTTCTTGAGATGTGACAGCAACAGTTCCGAACCAAGATATTTGGTGAGAACGTCAGCGCAGTTGAACTTGGTGTTCACTTTCTTCAACCGAACAGTACCTTTCGCTACCAGTTCCTGCACATATAGGAATCTCAGTTCCACATGTTTGGTCTTCTTGCTTGTACCAAACCTCGTGGCCATGCTTTTGCCTGCAGTGGAATCTGTGTGCACAGTGATGTTCACAGCCTTGGTCAGTTTTGCTTCTAAGAGAAGGTTTCTGACAAACAGTGCTTCACTTGTGCCTTGTCCTATTGAGTACAGTTCTGCTTCGCCTGAACTCAGTGCGATTGTACCCTGTGTTCTGCTTCCAAACGAAACAGTTGAGTTGAGCAGTTGGACTACAGTGCCGCTAGTGCTCTTCCTAGTGGCTCTACATCCAGCCCAATCAGAGTCAACAAAGCAGTCTATGTCCACAGTGCAGTCCGAACCGGACAGCATGGTGCAGGGACAGAGTCGCTGACAGTGATCCTTAGTGCCGGAAATGTACCTCAGTAAGTGTTTCACCTTAGTGACACTCTCAGTGGTTGGAGCTGTCAAGTCTCTTGACAGTTCCTTTGTTGCGTACGAGATATCCGGACGGATCAGTGCAAGCCACAGCAGTTTTCCAACTATCGCTCTGTATCGTTTGTGGTCAGTTTCGCACAGTGGTTGCGGAACATGGTTTGGTTTCGCAGTTGTTCCAGTTGTTGACGCGGGTTTTGAATTCTTCATTCCAAACAGTTCAAGCATGTCATCTATATACGCACTAGGCATAGTGATATCGATGCTATCGCCGTTGTGTTTCAGTGTTCGCCCAAGGAAGTTGACAGTAGTTTGTGGTTTCAGTTCACCTTCGACTTTCAGCAAAACCTCTTTTGACAGCTGTTCAGTGAACGCTTTGATTCGGTCGGGATTACCGCAGACCAACAAGTCGTCAACGTAACAGAGTACGTACAGTTCCTTTGAGGAATGACAGTACAAGTTTGGGTCTGTTTTGCAGCGGTGAAAACCGAGTGAAGCCATTGTGTTCGCAGTGAGGCGTGCAGTGTTTTGTTCCATTGTTTTGATGGTATTACGCGTCTAACAGTGCGTACTTTGTGCATTGCGCCGTTCGCGAAAACCAGTGTTTCATCCGCTTCAGTGTCCTTACCTAGCCAAATGCCTTCGAGCCAGGCAGTGCTCGCCTTTTCGCGTAGCTTACCGGGGATGCGGAACAAAACAGTTTCACCAAACTCACATAAACCAGTTTGATAGTCTTTCTTCCATCTCCTAAAGTAGGAAGTTTGGCCATCTTCATGGGTCATGTATCGGTTCAACAGGAATTGCGCATGTTTGACAATCCAAGGAAGGATACAGTCATCAGAACTGATCTCAGTACCTAGGTGTTCTTGCAGTTGCAGTCGCAGTGTCCTTGCTTGTCCAAACAGTGTTTGCTGCATTCTACCTATTGATCCGTGAGCTTGTTTCCAGTCCTTTGGTGTTGCTCGAGTGCTCATTCCTCCTAGCTCCTTCACAGCATCATTCACCAGTGCCTTCAGTGACGGTTCCTGATCATATTGTAAAATGCCGAAGGTTCTACCAGTTTCGTACACAAACTTCTTCAGTTCAGCCATGCTGTACGCATGTCTGCCTTTAGCAGGTACTACAACCGAGGTAGACAAACCAGTTTGAACATCAGTGGCAGTCAAAACGGTTCTTTGTTCGACATCTTTACCAGTTGAAACAAAGGAGTAGTCCACTTGAATGACAGGTTGTCGATCAGTGTGTCTCCTACTCTGCCTTTCCTTGCCTTTAGCCTTTACGCAGTGTTCACACCAAGAGCGGTATGGCAAGTGAGTCAAACAGTGTTCAGCTCGTTGCTGGGCAGTAGGTTCACCTGGACTAGGAAGTCCTTTTGCAGTTTTAGCTGCTTTGTCGTGTGTCTCTTGTTCAACAGTGATCGTCTCTTCTGGTCGTTCAAAGATGGTCAGTCCAGTCCATGCGACATTTGGAGTCCATTGTTCTGTCAAGTCCTCAGTCCTCCAGTCATCAGTATGAACATGTCCATCCAAATCACCACTAGTACGAAAGAAAACAGTCATCCTAAGATTACCTAACTGTGAGTGGTCAGGTCCAGTATCATCAGGATAAAATAGTTCTCTACGTGCAGTGTGATGAAAACGTATCCATGCGACAGGTGTGTGGAACCAGTGATCAGCAGTTCTCACTTCTCCAGTCTGAGGGTCTGGAGTTTGAAACAGTGATAAAAGCAAAACACGAAATGGTTCATCATCCCAAGTCTTGTGCGCTAGCAGTCTGTCAGTGATCAGCTTAGCATCATCTACAGTATGTGGAAGTGAGTATGATGGTTTCTCAGTGTCATGCTTTGCCAGTTCAGCTGGTTCTTCAGTTGATTCTTCAAAAGACACTTCCGGTCTTCTGACTGGTCCTTTCGTGGTGTTGCGCTTCAGTGGTCCTGTGACCTTCAGTTGAAAGACAGTCTTGCCTTTCCAGTGCTCACCTTTCATTTCAGTTGGGTTCAACAGCGTTCTGAAATCTTCAGTGACAGTCTCAACTCTACCTTCACCAAAGTTCATTGTTGTGATTCTTGTTCCGTTGAGTCTGTCCAGTGTGACAGGGCAGTCTGTGTTCCTAGGCATGAACATCATACGTCGAGGTCGTTTATGAATACGTGTCAGTGTGTGATTTGCTTCATCCAGTTGCCATGTGTCGGTGTGGTAGTGCACTCTTGGCTCAATAGCATTGATCAGTGTCTTCAATTGCTCTACTGCATCAGTGCTAGTGCTTGCTGGTGTTTGCAAATCAACACAGTTCAGTTCATCTCCAAATTGTTTCATTGTTTCTTCCAACCTTTTGTCGTATTCAGCCATCACCTGAGGATCATATGGTACCAGTGAGGAAGGTGTGAGGTACAACAGTGTGCCATGTCGTGTGATGTCGATTGTATCATCAGTGGGTGTCATGAGTTTCAAGTAATCTTTTCCAAGAACAGTCCAACAACCTTGCAGTAAGAACCTTGCAACAGAAACCAGACAGAAAGGAACATCACAAACGTAATAATTCACAGTGAGTGTTACTCCATTACAGTCATACATGATAATCTTACGTCCTAGGATGTTCAGTGGTTTCCCAGTGACACTTCTGAGTCGAGGTGGATTTGGTCCTACAGGTAGCAGTGGATATTCTGGTGCATATCCAGTGGGACAGCAGTGTGCAGCAGCTCCAGAGTCAAACAAAATCCAGTGCTCAGTGTTTGCCACAGAGGCAACGCAGCGGTCATGGTACTCACTCAGTGTGTCATGCGGTGTGTCATGTTGCAGTGCAGTGGGAAAATCCATGTGAGGAACATCCAGTGTATGTGAAACAGTCTCTGGGATCAGTGGTAACCCTTGAGGTTGACCAAATGAATTCAGTACAGCAACAGTTGCAATGAACATACCTGCAGTGCTGGGTCTCCTTTGGGCAGTGCGTGTGCCTGCACGTGTGGAAACAGTATCGGTATGCTCATGTGTGTCACCAGTCTCAGCTTCAGTCACGTTGTTTGCATGAACAGCTGAAACGTGTGGTGTGGCAGTGACAGCAGGAGAACTAGCTAGGTTCCCTGCAGTGAAACCGACTGAGCTCATTGCAGTGCTGGACGCTGCAGTGTTCTGCAGTTGGGGCAGTGCTGGAGGCACATTGGGAGCATTGCTCATCTCCCAAGTCCAGTTGTCATCCCAACAGTCAGTCCACCAGTCTTGGTCATCCAACCAGTCTGAGTCCTGGTAACAGTCATAATAAACATTATCACTCCAGTCGTCATAGGTCAGTGCACCAGTCCAGTCAAACCATTCAGTGTCTCCAGGGAGCATTTCCTCCATTTCGTCAGTGTACACATCATCTTCACATAGAACAGCTACGTTTCTACAGTTCTCAGCAATGTGTCCACGTTGATGACACTTCCAACATCTTCCTCTGTCTTTTCCTTTTCCGGTGGGAGCCCATCCTCCTTTGTATCCAGTGGGAGCATTTCCTCCTTTGTGTCCAGTGGGAGCATTTCCTCCGGGAGCATTTCCTCCTTTTCCTTTGCCTTTGAATCCTTTTCCTTTCAGTGGAGGCCAACCTCTCACTTGTCCTTTTCCTTTCAGTCCTTTTCCTTTACCTTTGCCTCTCATCCAACCAGTGGGCGACCATTTACCTTTCTTTCCTTTTCCTTTTCGCCACAGTGCTCCTACATCCATAGGTGCCGGGCCTCCAGTGTCCACGCTCCTAAAGTTTGCTACATGTCGTGATTGGTAGTACGCAGTGATCACTTCTCTCACAGCCTCATATGTATCCATTGTTCTTACATTCAGTCTTAAGTGCTGTTGCAGTGGGCCAGTGGTTCTGTTCAACAGTGTTGCTACCAGGATGTTGTCGGGCAGTGGTGCTCCTGCTTGTCTTTCGTACCTGGCCTTCAGTGTTTCCCATTCACTATAGTCTTGTTCGAAGTGGTCAGACCTGAACTTGAACTCCAGTACTTTTGTCAGTAGACTGATATCCAGTGCAGTTCGTGGTAGTGAAAATCTTCGAGCTAACAAGCGCCATGTCTCAAAACCATTCAGTTCAGTGTTTCCTCTTACCACCAGTCTGGCACTTTCAGTTGTGAGCTGTGCTAACAAGTAGTGCAGTTGTCGACTAAATCGAATTAAGCCAGCATCAACGAATTCTGGCCTCTCAGTCTCCAAAGCTTCCAGTCTTTCATCAGTGATCGCAGTTGCCACAGTCTCACATTGTTCCATCACTTCTACAGCTTCAGTCTTGAACAGTGCTATGTAGGATTTCACGGACCAGCTCCAGTCTTCCCAGTGTTCCATCCTGCCATTGAACTTGTCAGGCAGTGGGAGCCTGTTGCTTCCTCCCAGTGATCCAGATTCACCAAGCTGTGCCATTGCTTCAGTCTTGATCTACAGTTGCAGCTGGAGTCAGTGCTCCGCTACCATGCAAAATTCGAGGATCTTTCTCCAGTACAACCAACAGTCACAGTCTAGCAGCAGCAGTGGACCTTTTGACTTGAGCCTTGAGCCAAACAGTATGTTGGCAGTGTATGGAGTGCGCAGTGGGTGCAGTGTGACTTTGTGTCTTAACAAAACCAAACCAACCAACCAACCAACCAACCAACCCACCAACCAACCAACCAACCAACCAATCCACCAACCAACCCACCAACATCCACCAGATGCCGGCACGGCTCCACGGACAACTTCAAGGGCGAGAGTTGCGGTGGCAGCATGGCAACAAAGCTCCGCAGGCTGAAGCAGCTTTCAGCCGCCTGGCAGCTCTACATCTGCAGGTCTCTACATCAGTACATTCGACATACGTACACGCATGCAGTCGTGACATGCTTTTGTATCATGTGTATCACTTTGCCTGTTACACATGCAGTGCGCAAATGTGCATTCATAAGTCATAGGTGTAAACTTATAGACATGGGAGTAGTTCGCGCAAACGCGCGTTTCTTGACACGTGATGCACGTGCATTGATATGAATGGACATGTGAGTTTCTCAAAATTATCGGCCCCGCTCTGCGGGGGGTATGTTTCGCACCAGTCGAACATGCAGAGCTGGATTGCAAGTTTCTTAGGGGGTCGTCAAAAACAGAAACGCTTACATGCATGTCATCTGTACACTCACTGATTTGTTTACCCCGGCACCGGTTTGTCACCGGATAGCGCGAACATTGCTGGAGCTTGTCCATGGAATTATGATGAAATACGTTTAAGTCACCGCTTATCAAGGAGAAAAAAATGCAAGTTGGGCTCAGAAAACCACTATGATTCAAACAACTGCAAGCCGCCATAAAAATTGTTCTTCACATATTCCCTTGGTCAAAATCTGGTCCGGTGGCTGCCTGCCCCTAGTAGATTCTAAGTGGGGACCCCTGAGATCCCCTGAGTTCTGCACCTGCACGCGCAGCAGCAAGTCGCATGCACGCTCCAGCATGAAGAGGCTGCTGTACCCCAGGGATCGACATCTGTAGATCACCTCGCCGGTGTTGATGTGTAGCGTCAAAGGGTGACAAGAATGGAGGTGGATATTCATATGGACCATTTCTGTATACAAGTATGAACCATTTATAGCAATAAACCAACCATTTCTGGGGTTACCATAGCATCAACGGAAAAAGTGCGCCCCTCAAAACTAGAGCTTCCTTACACACCTGATGACTCCTCCGAGATAAAAGGGCACTGCCATCCGTACAAAGCCATGATTCGCATGGTTTGGTTCTCATTTGTAATTCTGGGCTGGTTCCCTCGATCGAATCTATTTTAGTTGGGCATTTGTGCCAAGAAGTTGCGACCCAAACAGTGCCCTCAGGCTTGGTGCCTTGTTGATCAAATGCCAAAAAGGGTTGCCGGAAGTACACCCAATACCAGGATATATCCCAATGCGTGCTATGCAAAGATGACCCCTGTCAAGCGGGTGATTCTGCATCCCCACACTTGTATCTGCTTCGTGGTTGCCGCTCCTACCGCTTGTTTGGGATACTCTGGAGCAGTTTCGGAGCAACTGAAGCTGCATAGCATGTGCCGTGGCTTGGTTTGTTGTGTGAAGACCCTTGATGGCAGATCCCACTTTACAGCCGGTGAATGCTGGTGATTTATCCCATGTGTTGGCGGCTTATTGATATATGATATGGGTCTAACATTACCTGATATGCCAACGTAGCGCCACAAGAAACCCCATCTCCCACCACCGGGAGAAACATGTCTGTGGCAGTGCGAATCAGTGCGACACCTTTTAGGCCCAGAATAAGTAGAAACATAATTGCTGCCGCGTTTGCAGCAAGTGCGCCTTAAACAAATTACATCTACTAATGCATGCATATCCACCTAATTCAATCTAGTCATGGCGTAGCCCCATCTCATCCATCCATCCATCCATCCATCCATCCATCCATCCATCCATCCATCCATCCATCCATCCATCCATCCATCCATCCATCCATGTGATCACAACATCCGCCGTGCCCCAGGATACCATGGGGTACCCCAGCGCGACAGCAAGCCCAGCGCCGAGGAGCCATGCAACGCATCTTGGCTGCTTCCTTGGTCACTTCCAACGGTCACCGCGGCTCGGTGAGTTGTGCGCTTGAGTTTCTTCGCAACGATTTGGTGATTTCTCAGAATAGGGGTACCCCCAAATCATCCTTGTTTCACCATTTATAGCAATAAACCAACCATTTTTGGGGCTCCCTATTTTGAGAAACCACCATTTGCATCAAGACCAACACTGATACATTCAGAACTTACTGAATGTTTGTCCATGATTAAAACTTGGATGGTCAATATTGACCCATAGCCCCATAGTCATTTACAGTTTGTACATAATCTCACCTTTGACCTTTGCAATGGGTTGGTTTTGCCCTGCTTGGTCAGTCATTCACCCATTGTTATACCCATTGACCCTGTTTGCTGCAGCAGCCACCACCTTTGATATACAGTACCCACGGCTGCAAAAATCGTCCTTGTCACAAGTGAAGCCGCATTTGCTGCATGCACATTATAGGACAGATTCCTGCAGCTGTTTGCTGCACCCATTGAATCCAATTGATATGTTACGTCGCACCCTTTTTTACATATTCTTCAAATTTTCCTTCGTCCTGCCAGTTGCCACGCCATGGGCATAGTGCATGCCAACAAAACATAAATTGAATTCCAGTGGTCGCATCTGCATTACTTCTCTATAGATTATTTTCACCCTTGCTCAACCATTAATCATCAGCTAATGGATTTCAACCAACCATTGGTTGTTCTCCCCTCCCCATGCCTTCGAGACGGCACCCGAGCCGCGACCCAGGCACCGTGCCCAGAGTCTCGATCTGCCGGGAATGGCCGCGCACGGTCTCCTTCACGGAGGCGCCAACCTGTGTGTACACGACCTGGGCGTCCAAGGAAGGGGATGGTAAACGCGGCTGGGTCCGTAGCAGCCTGCCCTACATCTGGAGATGAACGTCGATTGATCCTATGATTTGCTACCCTGAATTCATCTTCATCAACTGCTGCCAACTACTACTCACTAGTATTTAAACATCCCTTCGCCATTTGCAAATCAATGAATGAGGAATCAACATGATCAACTTGAATCAACCATGAATCAACCACTACTCAACCATTAACTAAGCATTAATCAAAATTTTAATCAATCCTTAATCAGAAACCAACCATTAGTCAGGAATCAACCAATGATTAAGAACTCATTGACCGCAAATCATCGTTCAGTCCAGATGCTGTTCGCACAGTCCCGGGCCACTGCATGGACTTGGCCGTCATCTTTGGCGGCGACTCCTAGGGCATTAGCCGTGAAGGATCAGCCAAAAAGGTTGGGGAATTTAATCCAATTCAAAAAAGATAGATTTGGTATATCTTGATACTTGAATCCATAATCCATTAATCTTTTTATACTATAACTTTAACTAGATTTAGTATAGGTTGATACTTAAAGACTTAAATCATATCCATATTCCATAAATCTTGATAATCTCGTCGGGAATATTCATAACTATCCAGTTTAATTGGGGCATAATCCAAATTGAGAGTGCAGCCTGACATACATATACAATATATACATATGCGTGCGCGCGCATGCCCCGTTGCAAAGACCTAAAATGCCTATTCACATGCAGGAAAAGCATATGTATACAGTACACACATATTTATACCCGCATTTTATCTGCAATTACTCGCATATGTGAGCAATGGATGTCCATGGTCCATGAGCCCAGGCCCGCCGCCCTCCTCGAACTCCTCAGGCGGAGGCCATGGCCTGGCGACGATCCAGCTGTGAAGCGCTAGGGTCGGCGATGGTGAAACGACCGCCATGGCTGAACTCATGGGCGGTTCTGGATCCGTTACCGCTCAAACAACGATGAACACAGCCGTTTAATGAAGTTCAGGCTTCGAACTCACAAAAAGCTGGACATGAAGGATCCTGTAGCAGCCAAGTTGACAGATAATCATTGCTACGCGGTGTTCATCATCACTTAGCATCAGTGCTTCACCAATTATCCCGATTTTTTTCCTTGGTGAAAATGCTGCAGGGTACGTAATGCAAAGAAATTGAAGTGGGCATCTGGGCACAAGATCAATCGCTTGAAGAAAGGCTTGCACCCCTTCCTCGGGAGTTCCACAACGCTTTTGCTCCAGCAAATGAAGAGTCACTATTCGGAATCTATGCACTATGCACTCACGTTATTTAATCCCCCATCCTCCCTGGTCAACCCCCCTCCATGCTACTCCCAACCGGTCATCGCTAGGTCTGGTCTGTTGCATTGTAATGGTCGTTTGAACCCTGAGCAGGTCACCCAATCACCACGGGCCGTCGCTGATCCCAGCCTGCCACCACAAGACTTTGGGGCACCTGCGGTGTGAAGGTGGATTTCTCCCATGGTGTGGTTTGGAATGCTTACGAGGAATGACTCATAAAGATCGGAAGCCACAGAAAACGACCAAGGCGATGCTTTGGTATGGTTGGTTGGTAGCTTAGACTGAACTCATGATAACTAGTGGCTGGCAAAAGCTCCAACAGTAGCAAGCACGCGATACGGGTTTGGGTCAATACCAACTATATTGCAAGAATAGATGCATGAGAATACTCGGGTTGAATTTAGAGATGTTCAAGGCCACAGGGTCTGGGCGCCATATCGAGGACGAAGCGGACAAGCGGACAAGCGGACATCGCCGGCAGCGCAATACACCAGCTAGGCATATCCGGGCATACTCAGCCGAAGCCCCTCTATCCGGTTTTCGACTTGCTGCGATGGTGTTGTACAATATCAATATCCATTGAAACAATTGAAACCTATTGCTGCACTGAAGTTTCGTGGCATGGTCCCCGTCACCATCAATCTTACGGGTGGCACGTTCAACATCAGTCAACCCCAACAATCTGTGGTCACTGCGTGTTGCCTTCATGTGCGTCGCTAGAAAAGAAAACCCATGTTTGCTTACGTAAAAAACCTGTTTCTGGTTTCAAAGATGTTACTGCTTTGTTTGTCTACATAAACCCCATGTTCCATGGTGCTTCAACTTTTTTTTGACTTTGGCTGCTGTCTGGGAGCTTATTGCTCCTATTCCTTAATGCAAATGCTCAAAAAACGACATCGAAAACCACCAAAGTGAAACTGCCTTCTGAGCACTGGCCACCCCAGCGTTTCGACTGGGGCTTGATCTACCTGCTACAGCGGCCTTAGCCAACCAATTGGACAGGCCTAGAGGATGCTGATGCAGATATCATATGCTGTTGATGCTGAATGGCTTAAACTCATAGTTTATAGATGTGTACAATGATCAATACTGCTTTTTTAATCAGTCACCATCCTACTTTAACTATTGAGCTCTTCAGTTTTTGGGAAACATCATTAAGCACTTACCTGGCATAAACCTCTAGAAGTACAGCCAACTGTTCTCAAAGATCAATCCAATCACTACCACAGTTGCAGCTTTGTGAATCATCAACGGTCACTAATTCAGTATAATTTACCATCGTCAACCACTGCTTGATCAACCAGCTACTGTAACCCATTGCTTGGTGGAAGGCTATCAGCGGTGCCCGGCCTTTCGAAGAATCAACACTTCGACGAAGAAGGCCTGGGCAACTGTGATGGTGCGAGATGTGTCTTAGTGTAATCCCACATGCAGGGCAAAACAAACAGAAATGTCATGTTTTTGCCAGGGCATCTCAGAGGGTTGGCCCTGCCTTTAGCAGAAATGTCATTGCATTGACTAATATCAAATATATTGAAGGTACACAAACCAGAATAGACAGTCTAGTTGCTTAAAAGAAAGTAATGAAAGAAATATGCCTGATTCTGCGTGATTTTGCGTGCACATGCCTCTATGACACTGCGTCGGCATGGGAGATAACCGACCCATGGCTCCCAAAGTCACTGGGCTTGAAATCGCTGCTGACGCGCTACTATCGCCCTGCAAGGCATTGTACAGCAAGCAGCCGACCTCGGCCAAGATGGCGGCAAGGCTGTAGTCGTCATATCATCATCATCATCGTCGTCATCTTCATCTTCATCTTCATCTTCATCTTCATCATCCTTTCCATCGTTGTCATCGTCATTGACGCAACATTATCGTTGTCATCAGAAACGCTCCCGTCGGAGTCATAGTATGTCATAGTTGCCATCACCATCATGGCCATTTTCCTCATTGTTTATCATGTGGATCATCCTAATCATCGTCGTAATCTAAATTGGGATTTGCGTGCGTGTGCCCCCAGGATCATAAGGCCTGGGTGACATGGACCTCTAAGTCCGTCGCAAAACACCTGTGCTGCTTGAATGAATCACTGCATTGGCCAGCTGTGCATCGTTGGCAACGATCTGGAGCACCCCAAAATTGAATAAACTTGAATAAATATCAGTTTTCCAACAACGGCTCGTCCCTTTACTCTTTGAATCTCTTTGAGATGTCACGGGAGGCCATGGGACAAAGAGAAACGTCTGGATGCATCAACTCATTGCTACTGTGCGCATGAAACATCTACTGGCAGCGCTCATCCGAACCTCAGATGTCCCACTGGCCGTTGGGAGGTCACCCGTAGCGGGGTTCGGCTGTGCCCCCTTGGTGGCTTGCAACCGAAGGTGCCAGAAGCCATTTGCCAGCGACCTGGTGCTGCACCACGTGATGCAACTCCGACATCTGATCTGCCTCGCCCGAAAGTTCATGGAAGAACGGTAGGAAAGGTTGTGAGAAAGCTGGTGAGACAGGTGAAGGGGGCCAGAAGCACACAGGTTGTGTTCCCCAACGCCGTTGGATCTGACCTTACTTCAGGTACAAAGCTATGAAATGGTTTCTGTCATGACCATGTGGTCCAACTGGCGGGCCCAAAAACACATGCATAGTGAAGCCAAGGTTTCTAGAGAATGTGAAAGGTGTGGGCACTGTCAGGGAGGGATGGTCGAGGGTCACTTGGCCTTTTTTTGCTGTTGGTTGATTGGCTCTCTCCAAGTGCTTGGACAGTCAGATACTACTGATGTGACCCACATGGGTATGACATAACGAACTATCGCAGGGGGCATCACTCCAAGCAAACTAGGGATAGAATCTGATAGAACTAATTTTTGAACCAATAGGACCTAACCTACCAGGGCAATCCCCAAGGATTTCATTCCACCCCACCCTGCCTGAAGAAGGCGACGCACGCCCGCGCCGGAGGAAAGATCCAGGTCGCCGAAACAAACTGGGCACAGGAACTGCGGCCAGGATGGGTGATCCATGGGCCATGCCGATCAGCTAGGCATCAAGGCTGCAACCACTTGGTCGGTGATCTATGATTCAGCCTATCCCAGCGGTGTTCCCAGTGGCTAGCTACAGCGTTCCACGGCGCAGCCGGTCGTTGCCCTGGTTGAAACTAAGCTACAAAACATGATTTGTCGTGGGAAACCATCTGAAGAGTTGTGTTTTCCACATCTGCTTTAGTTCAAACTAGGGCAGCCGTTGGTAATAATGATCATGGCTAACCCCTACCGACCATCAAGAACACACCAACAAGCAAATTGCATCTCTGAGCTATTAGAAACGGGATTCACCCTCCTGGTTAGGATCTTCATCAAGCATGGTAATGATAGTCATAGCGCTTCGAAATATGAATTGCCGCGGTAGCATCAAAACCAAAAATTCAAATAGCTGAGGCTTGGTTCTTCACACTTGTGGCTGCTGTTGCCGCCCTTCCTCCCCCTCCTCCCATATTTCAGTGCTACGCGCCGAGAACGGCCCCTGCAGAGCTCGGCTGGTGATCCCCTTTGTAGTTGAGTTGGTTATCATCCTTTACGGGCTACTAACCGTTGCCAACCACTGTTGCCTAATCGTGATACCCGCAAATTCAAGTCCATTAATTAGTAGTCCTTGATGTGCCAGCAGTTTGCCACAATTCGCCAGGAACCATCAAACAACCAGCCATTGAATATCAACCATTGGTGGACCATTAGTTGAACATTGATTGCTAATAGTAGTTGACCCTTCTCCACCATCATGAACCATCAATTAGCCAACCATCCCCTAAGCATCCTTAAGCATTGGCGAACATCAGCTAACCATCAGCCATTGACCGCCCTTGGCTGATCGGTGGTTGCATCCTCAACTTCTGAGCTTCGCACGCATGGCTTCTGCTGCAAGGAGTGGAGCTGGGTTCTGCAAGCGAAGCTAAGTCGGACCAGCTCAAGCACCGAGTCTCAACTTGCGCAGCTTCTGATCTTATGGTCATACTCCCTCACGCTAATCTGGAAGCTAAAAAATGGTCATTCCTTAATAGCTAAACCTTCTATAAATGGCGAATGGTCCACTTCCAGGTCGGTTTGTCAGAGGGTAACCAGCTGCCCGTATGTTTGACATCCATTTTTGATAGGATTGGACCATTGCGATGACAGTCCTGTTTACTGTTATGATCCCATGAACTCCTTAATATTGCAAATGATTACTATGGATATCTGTGGTTAATCACTAGGGGGACACTTGTTGATGCTATGCCATATCATATCCTTGCTGGGCCATTGCTCAGTGTTCATGCTTGATTGTGAAATCCCCTCAGTCATATGCAACTGGTGAGGGGGAGTCCTATGATGGTCATGGCCAAGTGCAACATACACAGCCTTCCAAAAAAAGTGGAAGACCCTTCCGACTTCCATCTCCCTAGCCTTTCCATCCCTTCTTATCTTCCTTTACCCATCACCGATAGCTGCCCTGCCTTGCATGCGGAGGGAACTTCCCCAAAGTCTGTGCTGAGGTCGGGCAGTGTCTCCTGCGTTGGAAAACCGGATCTCAGTGGAAAGAATTAGGGGATAAAAAGTAGAGTAGAAGATAACCTGTCAAAAAAGAAGTAGACCCGGTAGGAAAGGGCCAGCCTCTGAGAAATCTTAGACCCATAATTTGATGAATTTCTTTGAGCACATGCATTTCCGTGGTGTGCAAAATTGTGGTTTTCTGAAGGGTTGCAACACATGATTCGTTCAGCTTTCTGCCTGGCTTGGCACACTCAGCACGTTCGGATGATGCAAAGTTGCCACACTTTTGCCGCACAAATGTAGTCCCCCATGTATATACTTGGAAAAGGTTACTTCCAACTCTGCTACACTTGCCAACTTCCTTTGGAACTTCAAAGCGTTCCTGGCCTCAACTCTCCAGATGCAACCCCAAAAAACGCGATTGCTTTAGCAGTGTGTGAGCACCAGTACGCATAGTACAAACTCGCCAGGTCCAATGAGTAATGTCAAACCTGGTAGAAGAAGGGTTGAGCTAATTGCTGGCTAGTGCTGCTGGAACCTAGATGACGAAACATCTGCTTATCCACTTCTTGGTGGGTGACCCCAAGAACCATAAGAGCGTTGTGACCCCTTCATCCGAACATCAAGCTGCAAGGGTCATTTCAAGCTTCGCCTCGTTAATCAGCAGTAAATTTCAACAAATATGACAGGCCAACAGCCAAGCATTGTTATATTTGGAGTCTCACCCATTGTTATATTTTTCCCTCCGAACATCAACTCCAATTTCAACAAAAAACGGTGGGATTTGGAGTCTCACCGACCATTTTCTTCGCATTGTTGGCGGCTACCATTGATGGACCAGAACCCTGACCCTTCGCTGGGTGGCCAGGCAGAGACCCGGAGGTTCTCAATGGTGCCCACCTCACGGTGCTGCCATCCACCAGCAACAGAGGCTCGAAGCACAAAAAACCAAGCGCTGAGGACGGTTGATTCATGGCTGGCAAAGCGAATCCTGAAGGATTTTTGTTTGAAGGATGTCGTTGTGAGGGGAAAGCCCCAACTTGAGAGGATTGGGAAGGTGTACCGAACCGCTGTGTTTTACAAATCTTGGATGGCAAAGAAAACAATGCCCATCCAGCAGCTCCCCGTCACAGGGTCGTTCCAGACTGGTTGGTGTTCCGATGCCCCTCATGTGGGACATCAGATTGTCTCCCTGATTTAGCTCTGGGGTATGGTTGGGCTTCTCGGACATTGTTTGCCCATGAATTTACAAGTTTTCGAGTCCTTGTAGCTTCAGACCTCAAAGCTGTGGAGATCATATTTTTTCTGGCTGGCATACATGGAAGCTATTCACGTATGTGTGCATTTATTGGTATGCCGTGTGATATATGTGCAAAGAAAAAAGTGAATAAATGCGGGTGGTATGTCTGCTTCATACTGTGTATATTTCTATGTGTCCATGCCCACGTCGATGTCACTTTGTCTGATTTTGTATGTACATACTGCGTATGTGTAGATGCGTATGTATGCGTATATCCGTACCTAGGCTTTCACGTATTTACATATGTGTGCATAAATGGGTGAATGCATGCATGCTTCCGCAACTACTTCCACAACATGTCTCCATTGCGGTCACGGTCCCAACACGGCCCTTTCAGTTTGGCTTCCAAACCAGCTGCGCTTGTTTCCCAAGACCAGCCTGGAGAGTGAAACCCAGGACCTGACTAAAGCACCGTCTCAACCCTTGGGAGTCCCCAACTTATTGGCATGATTGGTACATGGTTGCTGGATGTTAGTGGCATATGGTTAGTGACGTATGGTTACTAGCATATGGTGAGTGACAGCGTTGGCACCGAAATTTAGCGAAAAAATCTCATAGCTCAACAAGTCCATCACTGCAGCCACCCACCTCTCTAGGGACCAACAGTCTCCCTATGTCCCTCTACTTTTGGCGCTTGCAGTGGCTTTGCCCTATTCATGTTGCTTTGATCCATAAGTCTTCATGACTTTTGCTGGTCACATCTGGCTATCAACCAACCAACCAACCAACCAACCAACCCGCCCGCCAACCAACCAACCAACCAACCACCCACCAACCAACCAACCACTTGCCACACCTGCCATTGACTTCACCACCTCTCTCCCCAGCGCTGCCTCCAGTGCTCGCACTTCGCATAGGGTGTCCAAGAGTTGTCGTCTCATCCGAACCTGCCATTCCGGGTATTCCAGGGCCACCCCTCAGGCGTTTCGAGCGTGGCCACCCTTTCAGCTGGGAAATCGTTGCGCACAGCTTGTAGGCCCATGCGACCTGCAAAACAGTTTCTAGATAGGTAACATACGTAACAGTACGCCAATAGGTAGGTAGATATGCACTTTCATCACTTTTCTATGCATCAATGCTACATGCGCAAAAGGAGAGATGGTTAGGCGGTGTCTGTGCGCGTGCAACACTCAAGTGTTAAGTAGGCAAGTCCAGGCATGTGGCTATCTTGCCAATAATCCAAGGCATGACTGACGAGGTTTTCCATGGGAAGAGGTTTTGCATGGGAGCCAGCAGCTCTGAAAATCTTTGTGGACGACACTGGCCAATCGAAAGCAAAGCCCATGCAACACGGACTTTCAAAAAGGTCAAGCCGCTAGCCTGAGGGGAACGCTTCACATGAACAAATGAAACCAGACAGCCGTCTTCTTGTGTACTTCCGGATGGCTCTATTCTTAAGATGATCTTTGCTAAAATATCTAAAATCTCACTGTATCCAGAAGGATACGAGTTGACAGGTCATCCTGTCCAAAGGCCACAAGCCGCTCTCATCTCGGATCCCTTTCTAGCCGCCACATGGAGCTCACATTGCAACTATTGAACTAGGCACCACTTGGTGACGACAGCCTCACCTCCAAAATGCTTGTGGGCACATACCAGGCAGTGCCAGTCGTGAGTTGGCTTGCGACCCATTGTTGGGCGACAGTGCCGCCAGCGCATCATCAAATATCCATGAAAATCAGCTTGGCAATCTTGGATGCATATGGGCATCTAAAAAATTGTGGTACCTCCAAGAATGATTGGTTCATTACTATATTCCCATATATCCACACTTAAGATTGGATGATGACTGGATGATTTGAGGGTACCCCCAGCTACCAAGAAACCATATCAGACATGCATCCGCTTCAGATCAGAGAAACCATCACTGCCAGTGGAACGGGCCCACTTGTCACTCGCGCGCCGGCGACTCAGCTCCTGCCGGTGCCCCAACATCCATCACTAAACCCATGGATCACCATGACATCCACGCTAAGCTTCAACGCTGCACCCGGGCGCTGTGAGTTTTCCAGGATGTGGGCAGCTCACATTAGGAGAGACACCTGGGACCCACCGGTTTGGTCGTTTCCCAGCTACCTTCGACATCGCTTAGCTTGACCTGACTTTGGATGCTGGAAACCAGGCAGGGAAATGATAATGTAAACCACTACATGTACCACCATAGAAATAATATTTCCTATAGCAATACCATGTAGCCCTAAAAAAAACCTCTGGCGCCATGTGTTTTAGCAATTTCCATTTGATCAGGTACTTTAAACAAAGGAATGC